>JAWMAG010000001.1:10202500-10290000 GCA_037013455.1 Ceratitis rosa | reverse complement strand
GTCAGAAACCGGGTTATTTAGTGAGGTTTCCTTTATTTTGTTTTACTTAATCTAATTAAACTTAAAGGTTAGAAGAATTTATTCTCTTTAATCAATGCCAACTTATTTTGTAAGTAATTTAGGAGATTGACTTATGAAGGTGCTCTGCGGTGGGACTAGTATAAAGTGTCATTTATTTGCTATTTTATGTGAAATTCCATTTAATCCTAAATTTACTTAATTGCTTTTTCTCTTACAAACTTCTAGTCTTTAGCGCTTAATTGTTGTATATTTATTTCACTACTTTATGTTTATATGTATGTGCGTAGATATGCGGTATGCAATATAAAAATTACTTTGTCTAGACGAAAGACAAAGTATTCAACGACATGCGATGTGCAAGTGTACACGAATACATACATATATTGTCAACATAGTAAAATGTACACTTATTCCAATGTATGGCAGACAAATGCGACAACCCAGTCTAGCAATTTTAAGTACAAAGACGGAAGTTAAATGCAAGTAAGGGTTATGCCAGTGATGGCAGCAAAGTGGCCTAAACCACAAAAGTTTTCATTCATACTTAGAATGTGAAAAATTTAGTAACAAAATTGCAACAAATTAAAAAAAAAATTAAATCAATAAATTAAGAAAAAATTGAAAATAATTTTTAATTTATATAAAAGCCTCTTTCAGTAGTAATTTAAAGTCACTGTTGTGACCCAAAACAACTATGTTTTCCACCTGGGCAATTTGGTAAGTTTTTTTTTAACTGTCAAAGAGTATTTTTAATCCACATTTCCCACTGGGCAATTGAGTTTTAAAATTAATTGTATCTACAATGACCACAGGGAGAGCGCTAAATGTGAAGAAACAAAGTTGTAGTGAGTAATTTCAACAAGTTAAACACTTGCCTGTCAACACAATCAGATTTCAACTGTCCAAAAGACCCCGTAGGAGCAGAGTACTACAGTCATCTTCCGCAACTGGAAAAAAAATATAAAATTCCACCTATTTCCAAACCACTTGCACAACTCATAATTTTTAATTAGTAAAAATTTTAATTTTTATGATATAAAATGTTGTCGCCTAAAAATGTTTCCAAAATAAAAAAAAATTTAAGTTCTACAAATTTCACTTACACGAACTAGTTTCATTACTATCTGCCACACAGTATAATTTAAAGTAATCAAAAGCATTTTTTGTAATCTCCATTATGAGAAAACATTTTTGCTTAAATTTTTCCTAAAGGGTGCTTGTCCTCTGCAATAAAATACATATGTTTGTGATTATCTTCTTCTATTGTCTCTACAATTTTTCACCCTCCTTGAATTTGTTCCGGATTTTCCATACCCGCGCAAATTGCTCATGTGTCGCTTTTGTTGCTATATGTCGCACACGCCAACTTAAGGGTCCCAAGGATAATGGCACTACAGACTGGCTGCACGCAAAGTTATTTAATTTAATAGTTAAAGTTTTCGTATTTTGGTTGAGCACAAATAAAATGTACTGAAAATTTTTTAGTGTATATGATAAACAAAAATTGCGAAAATACTTGAACTTAATGAAAAACTCACAAATAAGTATGTAAAGGCCAACCTTTGTGTCTTTGACTTACTATTATGACCTTTGCTGCTTTGAATTTCAGTTTGATTTTTTGTGTGGATTTTAATTAGTTTATATTTTTTTGTGTCAATGAAAGTTACTACGGCAATGGAAATTTGAACTTTAAAGAGAGAAAAAATATTTACAAAACTAAATTGCCACATTTCGCATTTAAAAATTAAATGAATTAAAAAAAGTGAAATAAAATAAACTTTAAGAAAATAAATTAATACTAATAATAATTAACTTAAATAAAAATGTAAATTTACAAATATAAAATTAAATTGAAGTAAATTAAATTAAAGTAAATTAAAATAAATATAAATTAAATTAAATTAAATAGAATTACATAAATTGAAATAAACATAATAATTCATTTTATGAAATAAAAAAATCCGAATGAAAATTAAAAACAAAAATAATATAATAATTAATTAACTTATTATATAATAAAGATAAATAAGACAAAAAATATAAACAACTAACATAAAATAAAATAAGCCAAAAAAGGTAAAATAAAATGAAATAAAATAAAATAAAAAACTAAATGAAAAAATTAAATTAAGTTAAATTAAATTATAATAAAATTGGATTTATTTATATAAAATAAAACAAAATAAAATATTAGAAGAAATATAAATTAAATGAAGAAAATAAAATATAATTTAAATAAATAAAGCGGGATAAAATAACAAGGTAACTAAAATAAAATCAAATAAATAATTAAAAAAAAAAACGAAATAAAATAATATAAACTAAAAGATGAAAAATTAAGTAGAATAAATTTAAATGAAAAATTAAATTGAAGTTAATAAAATTAAATAAAATAAAATAAAACATAATGATAAAAATTAAAAAAATTAAATTAAATAAATGAAAATAAAATCAAATCTTCCAATATGAGATAAAATAAAATATTATAAGAAAACTAAAATTAAATTAAATAAAGAAAATAATATATAGTTAAAATAAATAAAGCGAAATAAAATAAAAAAGTTAACTAAAATAAAACCAAATAATAATAATAATAAATATAAAACAAAAAAAAATAATAAAAGATTAAAAGAATCTAAAATAAAATACACTTAAATAGAGTAAAATAAAGTAAAAAATGTAAAAAAAATTAATTTAAACTAAAGTAAATAAAATCAAATAAAAAAACAATAAGAAGAAAAAATAAAGGTAAAACTTGAAAAAAAATAATTTTAAATATAATAAATTTAAACAGAACAAGATAATATAATATAAAATTAATATAAATAAATTAAACTAAAATAAAGAAAGTATCATAGGTTACGTTGGGTTGCAGTGGTTACCGATCATATCGGATTCATCTAGGTCTGACTTAGACCCATTCTGATACCACAAAAAAAACTTAAGCCATCAGGTTTCATCCTCCATCCTCCATTTTGAATCTCTAATGAACCTCATTAGATCAATGACTTTGACTTCAGCTATCTTCGATAGACCATATAGCAAGGTCCCAAAAATACGAAACCTCGCCCTGCTCAAAACAGGACTGTCACATAAGAGATGGGTGATCGTCTCCTCCTCTTCATCCTTCTCACAGCTTCGGGAGCATCTTCTATAGGGAGCAGTATAATAAAATTTATACTTTTTTAAATATTGGAAAAATGGTATTTTACAGTTAAATAAATTAAAATAAAACAATGAAATCAAACAAAAAGAGATAAAATATATATTTTTATTGTATAACAAAAATATTTAATTCATGCAAACAAATAAGGCTTTAGCTCACTAAAAACTTAAAAAAAAAATTTAAATGATACAAATATAATGAACTGAAATAAGATACCATACAATAGTACAAAGAAATTAATTGAAGCACAATTAACTAAAAATTAAATAAAATTAAATAACTATAAACACTAAATAAAACATTCAATTGTAATAAAATAAATTAAAATAAACTACAATAAAAAAATTTAAAATAACATAAGAAAATTAAATTGATGAAAATAAAATAAATTTCTTCCTAATGCCAATTGAAAAAATCCCACACGCGAAACCAATAATTATAGCTTAAAAAGAAATTGGTACAATCAACACTACCTACTACTTTTCAGCAAACACTTTCGCCGTTGAAAGCAATTAGAAATCTCTTTTACAGTTCACCAACAAAAGTCAACAGCAAAATTATTAAGAATCCGCCAAGCACCAACCAGCCTACTTTACTAACATAATCGCACTCATATCTCACCTAACTGTCGGAAACAGTAAAGTTATTTGGCCTTGATTATCTGTGGCGCCTTCTATGAGAACAGCGTACCACTTTCTCAGTGTAAATAGCGCTTAGCTTGTAATTATTGCTACAAAGCATTCTCAAGCGCTAATGAACTCGCGGCAAACGTGTAATCAACAGATAATTAGTATTATGTGTGTATGTCTGACATACATGCATACATACGCGTATATAGTTGTGAAAATTAATCTCAAAAGATATGTTGATGATGATGATAACGATAATGTGGGAATGAGAGCGCCAAAAATACGGTATTTTCATTTGAAAGTTTTGCATGAAAAGTGAGGATGAGTGAAAAAAAAATAGTAAAACAAAATAGAAACGTTTGTTTGTATGTTCATTCATATAAATTCTAAATAGTACAAAAACTCAAAATATAAAAGTGTCATTTGATCTTTTCATTGTGCTCAAATTTCCAGCTGAAAATATATTAAATACAAAAATTTCCAAAAAATATAATATATTTTTTGTTGCTAATATTTGTATAAATAAAAAACAATATACTTCCATAGATATATACAGAGATATGTATGCATATCTTACCTTCCGCATACTCATTTGTCTCACTTTTCTTCGACTCTTTATACCCGCCGTTGCTAAGGCTGCAGCTGTCATTTATCCATCCCAAAGTGTTGCTTATTTTATTCTTATAAACATTATCTATAAGTAGGTATATGCTGTTGGCTTAAACTCCTTCATTGAGTATTTCTCCACAAACGCGCTGCAACAACAAATTTCCCCTTTTATTAGCATCCTGTCGAGCATTAAGCCATCATCACCGCACCCGACCACTGGCTTCCGTGCACAAAGTTTTACCTACAAAACCAAAACTTTTCACGGCAATGTTTGTATATTTTTTGTACGTATGTACCTATGTAAATTCTATATCTTTACGTAACTAATTTTGGCACACAATCTCTCTACAACAATGTCTATGATGGACATCTTCCGCTTGTTTGCTTTAGTATGTCATTCTACTCAGGTGTCTTGTATTTTGCTAAAATTGAGTTCCATTCTTTGGAAGATTTATGCAGTGGGGGGAAGCAGCGCGAGAGAGATTAGAGATTTTCATGGAAATAATTTAGTTGTTTTAATTTCAAAAAGCTTTGTTTGAGTCTTCGCTGGCTGTGGTTTGTTGAGTGATACTTTTTAAATAAACAAAAATGTCAGATGAGATCTTTATTTATGGAATTGAGATGAAATTATCCTTGCTGAGATATCAAGATGTATATATATATATATATATATACACGTATATATATATATACACGTATATATATATATACACGTATATATATATACCTATAGGTATATGCTCAGTCACAAAAATTTAAATTTTAAAGACCGGAGAAAAACTTGATTTCTACTGGTTGAAGTAAATACAACCCTGTACTCGAAATTTTCATCGCAGATTCCTATAGGAGAGCGCACGTTTATCGAGTGTTCCTATAAAGAGAGCACCTATTATAGGACTAGATCACATTTCCTTACTAAGAGAGCTTAGGGGCTGCTTGTGAGAGTTATCGCTAATGAGTGTTCAGTAACGTAACTTAACTCCCTTATACTCAAGCAAAACAAGATTTTCCGAAAATTTTTTTTTAGCACCCGTGAGACTATCCTAACAATTCCATTCCGGTACATCCTTTGTTGAATTTTGAATATTGCCCACACCTAGACAAAGGGGAAAGGTATCTTTTTTTTTTGAGTTCACGGAAACTCGAATGCAGGCGGGAATAAATCGACTACTAAGAGTAATGGAATATCTAACTCTAGTAGCACAACGAACTTGGTTTATAAATCGTCCAAAGATCCAGAAATGCCTTATTCTGTATCCACCGATTTCCTCTTTGATATTTCATAAATAGTTCGAAATCGTGAGATTCACAACACCATATAACTAGGTAGGGATTTTCGTTCTTTTATTATGAGATCAGTACCGGAAAGCGTTTTTTTTATTTGGCTTATCAGAGAGACAGAGAGAGAGAGAGAGAGAGATAGAGAGAGCGAGAGAGCGAGAGAGAGAAAGAGAGAGCGAGAGAGAGAAAGAGAGAGAGAGAGAGCAAGAGAGAGAGAGAGAGGGCAAGAGAGAGCAAGGGAGAGAGAGAGAGAGAGGGCAAGAGAGAGCAAGGGAGAGAGATAGAGAGAGAAAGAGAGAGAAAAAGAGAGAGAGAAAGAGAAAGACAAAGAGAGAAAGAGAGAGAGAGAGAAAAATAGATAAAGAGAGAGAGAGAAAGAGAGAGGGACAGAAAAAGGAGAGTTAGAGAAAGAGCGAGAGAGAGAGAGAGAAAGAGAGAAAGAGAGAGGGAGAGAGAGAGAAATATAGCGGTAAATTTATTCTAACACATATGGTTTGTTTCCGAAAATGGAAATATATGGATACTTGTGGAGTACTTGGCTACATCTGAAATACCCAACATAAAGGCTCCCATATCAAAACCGGAAGATTTTCACGTGAACTGAGCTTATCTTTGCACACCCAATTCATCTCCTAGCTGTAATATCAGCAAACGTCAACTCCTTCGAGTGCGACTTGTATTATTGGCCTGATGAAAATCCACCAGCCGTTCGGAGGTGGCTTAGAATAAACTGCAGGTCTCTCCATTTATTGGGAAAACATTAAAAATCTCAAAACCGGTTATAGAACACCGATAATACACGACGACGATGACAACTTCTGATGAGTGGGCGTTAGGAGTTTTCGAGAGAAAGATTTTTCATAAGATTTAAGGTCCTTTGCGAGTGGTGAATTCCAAAGCGGATAGAACGATGGGCTGTACCGTTATATGGTGTTATGGATATATGTAAGTAGTTCAGCATATGAAGAGACAGTGGCTACGCTAGCTAGGTCATGCCGTCCGAATGAATGAAAGCGCTCTAGCTTCGAAAGTATTTGATGCACTACCCGCTGGTGGAAGCAGAGGAAGAGGAAGACTGTCATTCCGTTGGTAGTATGAGATGGAGATCAACAACTGGCACCAAATAGCGAAGAGAAGGAACGAATGGCACGCTACTGCTGATTCGGCTATAATCGCATAAGCGATGGCCAAACCAAAAAAGAAGAAGAAGACCAATAAATTGAAAATTTTTTCCGACCACAAATATTGCCACCCAAAAGCGCCTCCAACCGTCAACCCATATTGGGAAAATTTGATTTGAAAACAGAAACAAACTTCTCACATGTCAAGGGAATGAAATTAATATCAAAGCACACCACCACAAACAACAAATGAGAAACAATTTGAAAATTTTCGAAATTTTACGAAAACTAAAAAGACGACAAAAATGAGTTGGCAAACTTTGCAGACAGTTCAAAGTATCAGCAAGCGCCTCGCATCGGCTGGGTTCTCAAACATTTAAATTACTTAAATAATTTAATTTCTCTTTGCAATTTTTCTTTCATTTGCTCACATTTCGAATTGCTTGAATGACAACAACAAACTTTAAAATATACCAACAACACTAAAGAAACTAAAATTTTAAATTTGATCGTTGCAATGAAAAGTCGAAAATTTGATGTAAGTTATAAAAGTCATAACCGTTATGCATTTGCATTTATATACACATGTACGTATATATATGTACTTACAAGTATTTAGGAAAGTGTATATAAAAGTAGAATATATATATATTTATATGTACTTTACCAAATGAGCAAATGAGCTCAAAGTCAGCATAGAGTGGCTGTGAAAATGTACAACAAAAGCAAAAAAAAAAAAACAACAAAAATGAATCTCTTAAGAGCAATGACAAATTGAACGAGTAAAACATTTAATGAGCGGCATAAAGTTTTCGACCACAAAGTTGGCGTAGTCAACAAGCAGCAAGCAGCCAGCCAGCAGCTGGGAGCCGGCATGGGTGCCCACGCCAGAGGAAAGTATAAACAGTAACGAAGAACTGTTTATGGGTAGAAAGCACCCTTAGGAAAATGTACGAATATTGTTGTCTCATCTTTAGCTGAAAACTTTCTTGGAGTCATAAAAATTTGAAATGAAAGCAGATGCGAAAGGACAAAAGAATATACGGTTTAAAGGAAACTCGAATACAGACCCTAATGCATCGTCTCTTTTTAAGAATATCTTTCGCCCAAAATTTTATGTCAGACCATTTAAGAAATTTCGTGAAGTGTTTTTAATGTTTCTACTTCTTTGTATACTGCTTCTCCTTCTTCTTCTTTGTTATCTTCTTCTCCTTCTTTCTATCTTCTTCTTCTTTTTCATCATCTTCTCCTCTTTTTCTTCTTCTTCCTCTTTATCTGTGTCCCCTCTGCTTCTCATTTTTTCTTCTTCTACTTCTCCTTCTTTTTCTTGTCTTCTTCTTATTTGGTAAGCTATCTTTAATGTTTCTTCTTCTTCCTTTTCATCTCTTTTTTATTCTTCTTCCTCTTCTTTTTCTTCTTCCTCTTCTTTTTCTTCTTCCTCTTCTTTTTCTTCTTCCTCTTCTTTTTATTCTTCCTCTCCCTCGTCATCTTCTTTTTTATAATTCTCTTATTCTTCTGATTCTTATTTCGTGAAGTATTTTTAATGTTTCTTCTTCTTCCTTTTCGTCTCCTTCTTCTTCTTCCTCTTCATCATCCTTACCATTTTCTTCTTCTTCTTATTTCGTGAAGTGTTTTTAATGTTTCTTCTTCTTTCTTTTCTCTTCCTTCTTTTTCTTCATATTTATCTTTTTCTTTATTATTCTCTTATTCTTCTTCTTCTTATTTCGTGAAGTGTTTTAATGGTTCTTCTTCTACTTTTCTTCTTCTTCTTTGTCTTTCTCTTCCTCTTCATCTTCTTCTTTATCATTATCTTATTCTTCTTCTTCTTATTTCGTGAAGAGTTTTTACTGTTTCTTCTTCTTCATTTTCTTCTCCTTCTTCCTCCTCTTTTTCATCATCTTCTTCTTCTTCTTCTTCCTCTTCTTCTTCTTTTTCCTCTTCTTCTTCTTCTTTTTCCTCTTCTTCTTCTCCTCCTTCTTCTTCCGCCAACTCCCCTTTTACTTGATATTTCCACCAGGGTGGAAGTCCTTTTACTACCACGCACTGCATGGTAAACCTTCAAGGTATGTTCCAACGACATATTCCCATTGGCGCGGGCGCTTTCTCTTTAATCGCTAAACCCAAAAACCGTGTCGTCATATATCTCGTTTGTAGTATTCGCGGTCGTATATACTCAGAGGACCAAAAATCAACCTGAAATTCTTTCTCTTGAAAGTTTCTAAGACCCACTCATGAGATGTGTCATTCATCCAAGTCTCTACAGGGTATTGATGAATGCTTTCTAGAGTTGTCTTTACTTTTCATTTGCCTTCTCAGCTCTATCTGAAACACATTGCCTAGGGTGACTCTACGTTGGATTTCAAGGCAGAGGTCGTTAGAGAGTCAATCGGTTAGTTCTTTTCTTCAATCTAGAGAAAACGGAATAGTACTAAAGAGACTTTCTTTATTTATAATTATAATCACTGAAGTAATTTTCAGCCGAGCACCTCTTCGAATTTATGATATCTGAATATGATCCCCTTGAATTTTTAAGGCTTCAACAGTCGTTTTAGTCGTCTTTAAGGGATCCCAGGCTAATTTCTCTCAACAGACTACTCTGCATGAGAAAAGTATCACTTAATAAAAAATAGAACATCCGACAGTGTTCAGAAGTATTCAGAGGTGGTAGCCTCCTTCCCTCCGCGAGAGTGGTGGTGAGAATCGACTCAACTTGTCTTTACACATATCCAGATCATGGGGACAGTCAAACCCAACAAATAAACTAATGAACATATTTCGGTGGATACAGGGAATGAGTATTTAGCATCAACAAAAATTATAGATATTTTTTTCTAAATTCGTTATCCTCACTGTCTGTGTAATGGAGTATTCCAACCTTTTTTCAGGAGACTTCATCGAGACTTGGCCAATGATGAATACCACACCAAAGATGGAGCCAGATTGCCTTGCGGTAGTGCAGATAAAACAGGCTGCATACCTCTTCTCCTCCTATATGGAGATGAAAACACTCCAGTTTGAAAGTTTTCGATGAAGTACCCGTCGGGGGAAGCTGACGTCAAACAGCGAAAAGTAGGAGGGAATTGCGCACTGTTGTTCACTCGGCTATAATCACTTAAGCGGTGTCTACGGCAGGAAAGGAAAAGAAGAAAGATCTACTCCTCTCCTTCTGCCAGTCCTTCTGCCTCGCCTTCTACCGCTGATAACCTACTAAGTTAAATTTTTTAAAAGAGAGCAACCAGGGAATCAACAAATAAACACCCAATCAACATTCCGTCGAAGCTCCTCAGTGCATCTTTACTCCATCTTCGCAAATTTAAAATCAATTACATCAATAAACAAATATACAACAACACGAAAAAAACCAAAAAAATAAAAATAAATAAATTTCTACATAAAACTTCGTCCAACGAGTGTTGAAAGAAAATCGCACATTTTCACATTTTCCGCCGTAAATAAATCACAATTTATTTAAAACACTTCAGAACACGCTTAATTTCAGTTTTTAATGAAATTGTAAAATCAATACATCAATTGTCAGCGACGCCTCTTCATGCACATTAACTTTTGCCATTTAACAAAATTGAATTACCAAATAAACACTCACACCAACACACACACACACATACACGCACACATACTCACATACAACTACGCAGTGAAAGAACTGCGTCTACGACTGAGCAAATGAACTCGCCGGTGCGCACAGTCGCTGACTTAATTGAACGATTGTATTTGCTGTTGCATGCCACATGGACAGCAAGCGATAATGCAACAGACAATTGACGTATGTTTCATTGTGGATAAGACTGTGTGTGTGTGTGTGTGTTACACATTGCGTGTTAATTACGTAGCATGGAAATTGAAAAATGTGAAATAATCCAGAAAAAAAATGATATTCAAAAGCTCAATAAAAAACTATATATTTAATTAAATTCCTTTTCAAATCGCGGCGAGCGCAAAGAGCAAGTTGATTTACAAGCATACATATATAATATTTCTTTTTATGTATGTATGTATGTATATCCGACGTGTAAGAGCGCATGTCATAAATCGCGTGCCGCACAGATATTTTCCAACGTGGAAAAAATTAAAAAAAAAAATAAAATCAAGACAATAAAAGCGGAATTAAGCCATAGTTCACCTGCAGCACGTGTGGCGGACGCATATTTGTTGTTATTTTCCATCATTTTTTTTATTTGATTTATTATTTTTGTAATTTCTTATTTTGTGTTCATCTGGCTAATATATTTTTTTCAAATATTTTTTTTCAACATTTAAATTTTAAAATCTTTTTTTTTGCAATAGTTTTTTTAAGATATTCCCCATTTATTTTTCTAATGTTTTTTTTATTTTATTTCAATATTTTTCAATATTTTTTAAATATTTCTTTTCAATGTTTTTTTGAATTTATTTCTAATTTTTTCTTACTTTTTTGATATTTTTTTCAATATACTTTTTTTACGTTTTCTCGTCCTAAATTTCTTTTAGATATTTTTTCTATTTTTTTAACTATTTTTTTAATGATTTTAATAATCCTCTCTATTTTTTTCAATTTCTTACGTCTTTTATATTTCTTAAATATTTTTATTTTCCTCTATGGTATATATATTTTTTAATTTTTCTTTTATCTTATCTTTTATAATATATTTTTATTTCTTTCAATTCTTTTTTAAATATTGCTTTTTTAATTTTTATATTTTTAAACTTTTTTAAACTAATTTTTTAATTGTTTTTTTTAATATTTTAAATATTTCTTTTTAATATTGTGTTTCTATTTTTTTCGGTTTCAACGTTTTTTTTTACGCCTTTATTATTTATTTTGCAATAGTTTTTTTAGATAATTCTATTTATACTATTTCTGATATTTTTTAATTTAATTTTTATAATATATTTTTTTAATTTTGTTCGGTTTTTTACGTTTTATAGATATTTTTCTGCAATAGTTTTTTTTAGATATTTTCTATTTATATTTCTAATTTCTTTTAATTTTTAAAATATTTTTTAATAGTATTTTTTTCAATAAATTCATTGGTATTTTAATCTAAGTATTATTTTTTCTTACTTTTATTATATTTTTCTTCAGTATACATTTTTTACACATTTTTTCTTATTTGAACGTTCTTTCTAATTTTTAAATTTTTTTGTAATTTTTTTTTAAATTTTTAATATTTCTTAAATATTTCTTGTTTAATATTTAATTTTATTTAATATATATTTATTATATATATATATTTATTATATATATATATATTTATTATATATATATTTATTAAATTTTTTTAAATATATTTTTCTAATATTTTTTATTTCTTTCAATTTTTTTTAAATATTGTTTTTTAATTTAATTTTAGTTTTTATATTTCCTAATTCTTTGATGTTTTTCTTGACTAATAATAATATTAAAATATTTAAATGTTTTTGTTTGTGTTTTGAATTTTTTTGGGGTTTTTACGTTCATAATATTTTTTTCACTATCTTATTATTTTTTTAATATAACTTAAATATTTTTTTCATTACTTTTTGCAATATTTTTCTTTTTTGGTTCAATTTTTGATATGTTTTTATTTTTTTTTTAAATATAGTTCTTCAAATTTTTTATTTTTTTTTATCTTTTTTTAATATTAATTTTAATATTTTTAAATAATTTTTTTCTAAATTTATTTCTAATTTGTAATTTATTAAAAAAAAATTTTTTAATAATTTTTTCTAATTTTTTTATTTTGTTTATTTTCAATTTGTTACAATAGTTTTTCTTTCCCACATTTAATTTACTTGTATTGTTCACACTACCAATAGCATTTTCATGGTTCGTCGAACGGAAAATATATGCGGCATATTCATACATACATACTCAAGCAGTCATATCGTATTGTACCATACATATTGCATGCCGCTTGAGGTGTTTAAAGCGGGCTTGCAGCAGTTGGCGGGGCCACACTATGCGGTGATGCGATAAATGAGTGGGTTCCTTGTGAGTAACGAATGGGGAAAATATTTTTTCTCACATGCAACACTGTATATGATGCATGGCATGACCATATGCTGCCGACATAAAACTAATATATACATAAACATACGCAATTGTTTGTTTGTAGCTGTATGTATTTTATGCTTACAACATTTTTTAACTCAAAAGCGCCAGTCGTCTCAGCAGGCTGAACTTCAGCGCACATATGGCCAAGTGTTTGCTAAAGGAAACTCATAAATTTCTTAAAAGCTGCAAGCTAATGTCATGTCATGTATGTATCTATGTGATGCAGTATGCAGTGGTATAATATGTTTTTCAACTTTTTAGGGCAGTACTACCAAGGGAGGCTTTCGAAATTCCACATTTTGCTTCCAAAAATTTTATTACTTGGTAGGTGACAATTCCTGCAATTTATGATAAAAACTATTTAGATTTGGTCTAGTTGGGACTTCAGCTCGCGGTCGCTGCCTTGTTCACGGCAGCAACAGATGGCATTAAAAATTAGATACTCTTTTTTATTTACTACAGAAAAACTGTTGAGCGAGTGCAATTAAAATGAGTTACATTTAAATGAGTTGAGTGAGCTTGATTTGAGTTCAATTTTGTTAATTTGCGATTTAGTATAATTTTATTTAAGATCTCTTCTCAAGATTCATTCAAAAAGAATTTCACCTATTTATAAATAGTCTTATCAAAGTCTTCATCAACACCAAGGATTCCTGGCGTTCACCTTCTTGGACCACTCCTCATGAAAGAAAAGTGTATAAAGGAGCCTCTAATAGCCTCTGCTACACTCCTAATGCGCACCTGACTTATATATATACATATGACGTAATTTATGCTCATACCTATATAGCTTGGTACACGCTTATGTTGCAACAATTGCATGCCATATATGCCACTCCAAGTTGCATCAAACTTTATGAAAATAAACGAAGTATACACTCTTCTGCATGCGGTTCCTCAGCTGCCACTTCATACATACATACTCGTTTATGCTCGGCGCCTGTCGCCTCAACTTGCAAAAAAGGTGCGGCGGCAAAGTGCTTTTGTTGTTTTGTGTACTTTGTTGTAGCTGCTATGGGGAACGCTGTATTCGTTGTTGTTTTTGTTTTTCTCGTGGTATTTAACTATTTTCTTGTTACCTTGATTTATGAAACTTTACATTAAACGTCTACGTCGTTTGCCAAAAACTTAATTTCCTCTGCTTTTTTTTACCTTTATTTTCCTCGTCCTCCACGTGTGCAGTCTCATGGCGTGGCAGTGTAATTTAATTCAGGTTGCTGTGTCAGTATTCTTAATTTGTGTGCTTGTTTTGGTTTTTTTTTCGTAATCACAGCCACTTACGAAAAACACTTCCTCGAATTTAATTGAATTTCCTTAATATACAAAGTTTTGACAAGGAAATTTATAGTGAGTTTAAGTAGTTGAATCGTGGGTTTGTTAGTGGGTAGTGTTTCCATCGATGAAGAAGGGGGAAAAAAAATATAATGAAAAAAAATTAATTTTTCATGCCAGAAACTCACCACCAAAACCTTAAAAAAAATAATAATAATAATAATAATAATAATAATAATAATAATAATAATAATAATAATAATAATAATAATAATAATAATAATAATAATAATAATAATAATAATAATAATAATAATAATAATAATAATAATAATAATAATAATAATAGTAATAATAATAATAATAATAATAATAATAATAATAATAATAATAATAATAATAATAATAATAATAATAATAATAATAATAATAATAATAGTAATAATTTTTTTTTTTTTTTTTTTTTTTTTTTTTTTTTTTTTTTTTTTTTTTTTTTTTGCGGGTGAGGAGAAGAAAAATGCCTTCCGCATCATCATTGTGTCGTCACATCAATGGTATGTGCCACTTGCAGGTCACTAAAAAACTCTCCTCTAGGGAACCGTCGCCCACCCTGGAACCGCTTTCGCATTACTTCAGGGTGGCGTTCCATTTTTCTCATAGTGAGATTACATCTCGCCACCTGCGTCCAGGTCCCGCTTTTTCGCTCGTAGTACTACTTCTGCGAACTCTCCTACTTTTGCCCAGTTTGCTTCGCTTTCTAACATAATTGAGGCAATGTTATCTACTCTTAGTTCTCCAACTGAGTTTTCAAGCCTGATTCTCGCGTCTTGCCAACGGGTGCATTGAAAGATTGTATGCTCGGCATCATCTTCGTCAGCATCGTTATAAATACATGACGGATCTTCAGCTTTCCCTATTTTATGCAGATATTTCCTGAAGTATCCGTGACCAGACAGCATCTGGGTAATGTAGTAATCTACTTCGCCAGATTTCCTGGTTGTCCATATTCTGACGTCTGCTATTATTTTGGCCGTCCATCGTCCGTGAATTCCTTCTTCCCATCGGACTTGCCACTGGTTCAGGGTTTCTTTCCTTATGTCCGCTTTGTTTGTATTGACAGTGCATCCTTGGTTCCTCATTTTTTTGAGCATCCAGCTTCTTTTCTTTTCGGCTGCCAGTAGGTCGATGGGAATGCTTCCGCTTATCACAGCTATAGCTTCCCCTGATACTGTGCGGTATGCCGACGCTATCCTCAAAGCCGCTGTGCGGTATACTTTGGCCAGTACCATTCGCCTATTTTTCTTCTTGAGCGAGTCCGCCCATAGCTCGGCTCCATAAAGTAGGATGTTAAGGGTTGCCGCCATGATGAGCTTTCTTTTTTCTTGTGTTGGACCTCCTATGTTAGCCATTAGTCTACTAAGCTGGGAAGTGACTTTGGAGGCTTTCGCTGCGGCATGCTGGATTTGTGCCCAGTAGCTCAGTCTAGGGTCTAGTCTTACACCCAGATAGTTAACAACTCTTCTTGACCTCAGCGTATCCGCGGTTGTGTGCATGTCTACTTCCAGAGGTATGTGCTTCATTGTTAATAGCAGCAACTCGGTTTTTTCTGTTGCAAGTTTGAGACCGCGTTGGTCAAGCCACATTTTTGTTCTAATCATTACTTGATTTAACTTCCTGCGTGCGTCTTCCGTATCGCGCGCGGTAATTATAGCGGCAATGTCGTCAGCATATCCCACAAGATATGTGCTCTCAGGCATCTCGAGATCTAATATGCCATCGTAGCTGACGTTCCAGAGGTCTGGCCCGAGGATAGAGCCCTGCGCTGCTCCCGCCGTCACCTTGTGTTTTCGCTGCCCGTCGGTAGTTTGGTAGAGTAAGACCCTATCTCTAAGGTAGCTCCTCATCATTAGGCTGAGATACCGGGGGATGGAAAATTTATTCTCTAAGGCTGCAATCATATCCTTCCACTGTGCACTGTTGAAGGCATTTCGAACGTCCAATGTGGCTAGTAGGACTATTTGCTTGTGAAACCCTTGTTGGGCCTTTTCAACACTTTTAACTACATTCTCGATTGCTCCCAGTGTTGATCTGCCGGGCCTGAAACCGTATTGCTTTTTTGAGAGCCCTCCAGCACTAGCGATAGCTGCTTCTAGTCTCGGTTTTAGCAGTCTTTCCAGAAGCTTTCCGGCAGTGTCCAGCATGCAGAGAGGGCGGTATGCCGATGGACTGTCTGGGTTTCCTTTCCCCTTACTGATGAGCACCAGCTGCTGTCTTTTCCAGATTTCTGGGAATAGAGTTGTTTTCAGACAGGCATTAAACATATTTAGAAGTAGTTTAGGCCGTTCTCGGGCAATTACTTTCAATACTTCGGCGGGTATGCCATCGGGACCTGGTGATTTATTTGGCTTAAGCTTACTTGCCGCTATTTGTAACTCTTCGATGGTAAAACAAGGTGTTTCTATTGGGAGGTTCTCAAGTGTTGCTTGTTCTTCCCGTAACTCGTGTGCTGGAAATAAGGCCTTAACAATCTGTTCCATTTTATGTCCGTTAAATTCTGGGGGTGGTGTCCTAGCGCCGAGTTTTTTCATCACTACTCTGTACCCTAGCCCCCAAGGATCCCTATTTAGGTCCTTACGTAGCTCTTCCCACTTTTCTTTTTTACTATTCTCGATGGCACGTTTAAGTTCTTTTTTCGCAGCGTGGTACAGTTCCATTTCCGTAGCTGCGTTGCCTCTTCGTCTGTTCCTTGTATAGACCCGCCGAAGGCGAAGACACGTTTTCCTTAGTTGCGCTATACTCTCCGTCCACCAGTACGCTGCTCGTTTTTGTCCCCTATTAGTGGCTCTTGGCATACCCTTATTACACGCTCGAGTTATTATGAGCATTGTTTCATCCACTAATTTCTTTGCGTTTTCCGAGTTGTTCTCTGCGGTGGCTTGTTTATCAATTTCCGATAGTAGTAAGCCAGTGTTTAGCTTTGAAGCATTCCATTTGCGGAGGGAGCTGTGTGTACTATTTTGAGCAGGTAGAGCTTGAGATCCTATTGTGAAGGTTATGTACTGATGATCACTGCCAGTATAGTCCTCCAGCACTTCCCAGCCTGTTACCATGCCTGCTAAGCGCTCCGATGCCAATGTTATGTCGGGTGTTGTTTCTTCGCATCCTGGTCGTCTGAAAGTCGTTGCTATTCCGGTGTTGAGTACAACAAGGTCCAGTCGTGCGGCCATCTCTAGAATCCGTTTGCCTCTGGAGTCGGTGCTCTGCATACCCCATTCGACTGCTTTAGAGTTAAAGTCTCCTGCGATTATCATGTGTCCTTCTGTCTCACGAGCGGCGTCCTCTATGCAGTCCAGTTTAGCTTGGAAATCGTGGATGTTGTCGCTAGGTGTTAGGTAGCAGCTGAAAATAGTATAGAGGGCGAATTTGGTCCAGACGAAACCATTTCCGTTCCCGCTTGTTGTGATGTGGAGTTTGCTGCTAGGGGGAAGCCACATCGCGGCAGTGCCACTGCTATCCTCTAGCCATGACCCACTTTCCTTCTTTTTATATTGTTCGCTGATAATAATGACATCGTAGTGGCTTTCTCTTGTCATTTGTGTCAGCAGCGCGTCCGCAGTTTTGCATCTATGCATGTTGGCTTGCAGAGCTTTCAAGTCTTTGAGTAGCTGTTGTATACCGTGCACTTCTTGGAACCCGGTACGTGATCTGTCTGTTCATATTTTGCCTCCTTACATAAGCAGCAGTTTGGGGGGTTACGACATTCTTTAAGGCTGTGTCCTCCTTGGCCACACTTTATGCATAAGCCTTGATTCTTTCTGTCCGGTCCTTTACAGTCCCAGGTTGAATGCCCGGGTCCGAAGCAGCGAAAACATCTCTTCGTACTTTCTTTAAGCCGTAGCCTACAGTTGATCCATCCGATTTTAATACGAGCCTGCTTTATTAATTTATCGGCTTCTTCGCTCGGTAAGGTTATATATGCTCTTACTTGCTCTCTGCTGTTGGGTGCTGAGATATTAATTTTGGTGGCCGTGGAGGGCTCTCCCAACACTCGATGTACTGACTCCAGGATTTCTTCTTTAGTTGTTAAGGAATCGATATCTCTGATCTCCACTGTAGCTTTTGGCTTTAAGTCCGCTACTGATGCGGACTCCTTTAGAGTGCTCTTTAGGGTTTCACAAAAATTTTGGTTAGCCGTCTGTCCTTTTTCTAATTCTAAGAGGATGGCGCCCGTTCTTGTTTTCCGTATTCCTCGTATCTTGATTTCGTTTTCGTCTGGTTTTATTTTCGCCTTGATATTTCGGAGAACTTCTGCGTAGCTTCTCCCATCTGCAGGCTTAATGATTACCGCATCTGATAGTCTCTTGGGCCTAGTTTTGGGTTTAGCCTTTTCTGCTTCTTTCTTGTGTCCATCGGTTTTAGGTACGTTCGATGTTGACGACGGTTGCTTATTGGCATTGGGTTTTTGTGCCTTCTTCGTTGTCACTGTCTTCCATTGCAGCTCGGGCTCTTCATTGCGTGGTCGTCCAGCGGGTCTTGATTCTACCGGACTTGTCGCGCGGCGTTTCGAGGAGGTCGATGCGGGGGTTTCTGCTAAAGTGTTTTTCTCTAGAGCAATAGCTGTAGCTATTTTCTCCTTCTCAGCCATTGTCCAGTTTCGTCTGTAACTTTTGATTATATCAAAAAGCTCGTCCAACTGCGCGGCTCCGTTTTTGACGTCAAGGCTAACATTTTTTTGTTTGGAAATAGCCTGTTTCATTTTGTGAACAATCGTCCTGCACTTTTCGATTGCTTCTTCCTCTGCTTGTCTCATTTTGCGCACGAATTCATGCCTTGGCGACTCCTGCGCGGGCAGAGTTGGTTGAGATGCTGCTGGAGTGTTTCGATCTGCCATCGGCTCCGTAGTATTCGCAGCTGAGTTTGAAGATCTAGGCTCGGTCGAGGGTGTATTTAATTGCTGGGTGTTGTTGCTTTTCTGAGAAACCGGTGTTATTTGGAGCACAGGAGATCTCAGTACCCTACTGCTTCTTCGGAAAATATTTCCGAGTTCCTCTTGGCGCTCGTTTAAATTCGAGCGATCTCCTTTTTTCTGCTGCTCTTTCTCCGTACTATTCGGAGTTTTGTTGTTTTTGTTTATTGGAGTTGTTGTACTTATCATTTTTCATGGGTCTCCGCTCCAAGCCGCTATCTCCGCACGTTGTGCAGTCGCTCTGACGAAGGGCCCGAGGTTGTCTACGTATGTTGTAGTTCCTCGCGAGGGTTGACACAAGGCCTCATGGGAGCTTGTGTTCAGAGCCAGCCAGCGCTAATCAGGAGTTTATCTCAACTGAACCTGCGCGGCCAACTTAATGGCGACGTGCTTTGAACGTACTTGGAGACCTGCCAGGGTTTTAACGAGACGGGGGCAATTGTGGCATTAGCCTGCCAGCCATTTCAGCTAGGTGTCACCCTTGCTTACTAAAGTGGCAGAATACCACTCTCACCAGCCCAAAAGCTAGCTTATTCGTGACGATGTTTCCAGTATACCTTAATCAGGATCTTACTGGTCTCAATCCTGATGGGCCCTAGCCCGGGGGTTGTTTACTTACTCAAGTTTCGATGCAGCGTCCCACGTCGCTCTGTTGCCTCCCTCTCATGGGTAGGTACTCCCTCGAGGCAACCCCTTAGGGGTTGTGGATGCTTATTTCGAGGCGGCATCTATTCACCTCGTCACCGGAGCTTCATAGGGCTTCTTCGGGCCTTTTAAGCCGAGCCCTCTTCTCCTGCCGCTCTTGGTCAGGGGCTGCTTATTGGGTATTCGCAGCTAGCCCAAAACTAAAATTTAGGCCGTCCACAGCCCGCCACGCTGTGGCCCTAGGTGGCCTGAGCTCAGCCAGATAATAGTAATAATAATAATAATAATAGTAATAATAATAATAATAATAGCAATAATAATAATAATAATAATAATAATAATAATAATAATAATAATAATAATAATAATAATAATAATAATAATAATAATAATAATAATAATAATAATAATAATAATAATAATAATAATAATAATAATAATAATAATAATAATAATAATAATAATAATAATAATAATAATAATAATAATAATAATAATAATAATAATAATAATAATAATAATAATAATAATAGTAATAATAATAATAATAATAGTAATAATAATAATAATAATAGCAATAATAATAATAATAATAATAATAATAATAATAATAATAATAATAATAATAATAATAATAATAATAATAATAATAATAATAATAATAATAATAATAATAGTAATAATAATAATAATAATAGTAATAATAATAATAATAATAGCAATAATAATAATAATAATAATAATAATAATAATAATAATAATAATAATAATAATAATAATAATAATAATAATAATAATAGTAGTAGTAGTAATAACAGCTTTCTTATTTTAAAATTATTATTTTTCTTATACTAAGCTATGTATATTAAATTAAAAAAGAAAATATCGCTTAAATGTAGGCAACATTATTATGTTAAACTTCAAAAAACATTGCCTACATTTAGGGGCAGAAAATTTGGAATAGTATTTATTTTCCGCAAAACTCCAGAAATCATGCTATGATTTATATGACGTCACTACTAATCTTAGTTAGCTACAAAAAGTATTTCTCTAAAGAACATTTCTAAGCAGGTTTTGATGTTCCAAAACACATGAATTTCGACCAAGCATAAATCAATTCCATCGTGAAAATAGTTCAGGTAAGCAATAAGGACTTTGCCATACATCAAACACCATAAGTTACAACAAAATATTGTTATCTTAGGTTAATTTAGGTTTAACTGGTAGGTCCTTCGAGTCTCACTTAGATGATACCACATCCATACTGCTAAGAGATTCCCTACATACCACCAAGCTGTACTGCCACATTCTTTACTGGGTTTCTAATTTGATAAACATTGCAGTTATTTTTGCAAACTGATATAGTAGATTACATTACACATTTCCTATATTTTCTATACCTGTAGCTCTCCACCAGATCTACACAGGTTAAAAGCATGCGACTCTTATAGGCAATGCTCCGCCAAAAGTCCTGTAATCAGCCTGGAGTCCAGATCTTTTCCGCAAGTGAGTAGTTTGAGAGTTTAGCATCATATACTTTGCACATAGTTTTCGCGATTCTGCAACCTTTTGTTAGTTTCCAAAGTCTATTCGCCTGACAAGGCAAGCTTACTTCTTGCGCCTGCTTCCCTCACTCCCCTGAGTGGAAGTGATAAGTCTTGTTCTCAGAGCACAAACCCCTTAGCCAGCTCATCAGCTACTTCGAAAACCCATATTATCTAGCACTCATTGAATATGAATCCTTCTTTTCTCATACAATCACTTTATCGCCTCCTTACCTGGAGCTACTACATCCGACTTTGTGATATATGAAATTGGGATATAAATGGCCGCTTCGGTATCTACATAAATATGTATTCCCCACCTTTGAAGACAAGCACCTTGCTACCTGCAATAACTCAGCTGCCATATTTATGGAAAATATTTTGGCTTAGAAGATTTTGGAATGGAAGTAAACTGGCTTTTTCCAGACCTTCGCTTCTATTATAGCAGGCAACGGTTTCCCGAAAGTCAGGCGTGGGTATTTACGAAGTCTATCCGTAAGTGTACGTATAACGGTGCCCGAATATTCTGGTTTTCAGCTGCCTAGAAGAGTATAGCCTCGTGGCACTTCATAATGGAGTGCTCCAAATTGGATGGAGCGCTGCAGATGATGTTGTATAGAGTGCTCCGGTGATGGCGATTATTAAAGGTCTAAACATTCTCGCCAGCCTATTCAGATATGCTATTTTGTCCATAGCCTTCTACGCCAGAACGCCGTATAAAAGTATTAGACTGACGATAGCAAAGAAGATCCAGTGTGAGAACGATGGTGAAAAGCCACAAATGCAACACAATATACTTTTATACGTATATAGCACCGCTGATGCCTTATTCACTCAATTCTCCACGTTGAGTCTCCACAATAACTTGCTGTTCAACATAATCCCTAAGTACTTAGTGCTAAGTTTCAGCTGTAGAGTTTTCTCTCCCACCTTCTGTTTGATCCAATCTGTTCTGTTATCTTATAGTTTTAAGGGAATGTATTTTGCACATTTCCAAATAATCACTTCTCACTGGCAAATATTGTATCCAATCATCCAACCGTTGGCTGATCGCTGTGGTTCGCCATAGCCTTGAATGATACCCATTACTGCTGAAAGTACGCCCTCGTGTGATCAGTACATTCACCGGTCACACCGGATTCTATTAGTCCACACATCTTAAGAAACACTTCTCATAGAAAATTCCTTTCTTCCATTTTCTCTCTTTAATTTTATGGTATCACTTTAACTGCTTTGGATTGACAGTTTTCAACTAAGCGCAACTAATATATCAAAACATGAGTTTCTATGGATGGTTCTTAAGTATAAGCCAACTTTAATCGAGTATCCGAGATATTTATTCGTATTAGAGGTCGCATCTTCTTGAACATATAAAAGAACCGTATTTTGAAGGATTTTCTACCAAAATAAACACCAAAACCGGTCAAAGATATTCCAAAACCCTTCTCAAGAGTACCCACTCACTTATAACTTTTAAATAGTTAAAGGTGTTCCGTTTTTTTTTGGAACATCACATTGTATTAGGTCAAGTAATCAGTTCGTCCCGTTTTTATCTAAGAGATGGCGTTATTGTCCTTAATACTAGTGTTACGTGTCGCACCATGTCATACTATACGACGCTGAAAACCTGTTTATTCGCGCTAAAAGTTTGTCTTTGACAATTTTTCGATTGATTGATTCAGTACATTGTGAGCGCTCGTCAAAGATGGACACCAGCAAAGAGAAAATTCGCTATATTTTACAATTTTTCTTTGATCAAGGTGAAAAAGCAGTCAAAATGGCTGAAAACATTAATTTAGTTTATGGGCCCGATACTGTAAACGAACGTGTAGCACAAAACTGGTTTGCTAGGTTCCGTTCCGGTAATTTCGATGTCAAAGATACACCACGCATCGGGAGGCCTGCCGTCGAAAATTGCGATAAAATCATGGAAATAGTGGAAACAGACCGTCACGTGAGCACTTATTTAATTGCTGAGGAACTAAAGATGAGCCAGAAAACCGTTTGGAATCATTTGCATAACCTTGGATTCA
This sequence comes from Ceratitis rosa, assembly GCA_037013455.1. NCBI lineage: Eukaryota > Metazoa > Arthropoda > Insecta > Diptera > Tephritidae > Ceratitis > Ceratitis rosa. The sequence goes on along the minus strand of JAWMAG010000001.1, from coordinate 10,266,679 downwards.
AAAAAAAGCTCGATGTTTGGGTGCCACACGAGTTAACGCAAAAAAACATGACGGACCGAATTTCCAACTGCGAATCGCTGCTGAATCGCAACAAAATCGACCCATTTCTGAAGTGTTTCGTGACTGGTGATGAAAAGTGGATCACTTACGACAACGTCAAGCGAAATCGGTAGTGGTCGAAACGCGGTTAGCCGGCGGAAACGGTGGCCAAGCCAGGATTGACGGCCAGGAAGGTTTTGCTGTGTGGCCTATGGCCAAACGCTCAATTCGGCCCTCTACTGCCAACAACTGGACCACTTGAAGGCAGCACTCATCCAGAAGAGGTCATCTTTAACCAACAGAGGCTGAATTGTCTTCCATCAGGAAAACGCCAGGCCACACACGTCTTTGGTGATGCGGCAGAAGCTCCAGGAGCTCGGATGGGAGGTGCTAATGCACCCACCTTATAGTCTGAACCTAGCACCAAGTGATTACCATCATTCCCTGCCCATGGTGAACGCGATTAATGGTGAGAAGTTGGCCTCAAGAGAGGCAGTGTGAAAATTGGCTCTCCGAGTTTTTTGCCACTAGGGACGCAGCCTTCTACGAGAGGGGTTATTTATTTATTTTTTTTTTGCTCTTTACATCTTTTTGTAAATTTATTTAATTTTTCCACGCTTTTTGTTTTTTTTTTATTTTTACTCCTTAAAATTTTAATTATATATTTATTTATTTGCCCTCTATGTGGCATATAAATTTAACGATAAAACCACAAATATCAGTTACCAACCTCAGTTAACCCACTTTGAATGCAACTCTGGGTCAACAATTATTCTTATTTACGTATAAATGTGATTGCAACATAAATGAGCAACCTCAGCAATAGCAGCAACAGTAGCAACAGCAACAATAACTAGCAACAACAACAAAGCCAATTACATAAATCCTCAGTTAAATCACTTGTAAATTTACTATTAATATTCATGGCGTTGCCATATAGTTTATTTTTGTTATTGTAATTGTAATGCTAATGCTATGACAGCTTCAGGTATCCCAAAATAATAAACATAATTAGTCATACATGCCTATATACCTATACTATATACATACATATATATATATATATAACCGAATGTAGTTACACGCTGACATTTCGCTAACTAATTTGAAATGCTTTGCTTATTTCGCTCCCCTCTGCTCTTCTTATTTCAGATGCCAGCAACAACAACACCGACAACAACAACATCGCATTACAACCGACGTATGCGAATTTAATAAACCGTGCTGTGCAGTCGTGGCGCGGTTGATTTGCTAAAACGCGTCCCGCACACACACCTCTCGGGGGAGGAGAAGCACTACGTACGCCCGGGGCGTACAAACATTTGAAACAAACTCACACACATATACACGGAAGCATACAAGCCGCGAAAAATGTTAGCCATAGCAAAGAGCCAGCAAAAGAGTTGGCTGCCGAGCGCATACACAAATTGTCGTGATAGTAATAGTAGCAGTAGTAGTAGTACGAGTAGTAGTAGTGGTAGTAGCAGTTCGTCGCGGAGTAGTAGCAGTAGCTGTGAATCGCAGAGGCCAGAAGGTGGGAAGGAGGAGGACACTGGCATTAGCTGGAGCAGCGAAGAGAATCACAATACTGAAATACTCACCAAATGTAGTAGTAAAAGCACGCTCGCTAGCAGACACGTACGAGCCTCCGCGCTACACAGCCTACACACAAACTTCCTCCTACTAATCCTGCTCATCTTCATACAACTGTTGCAGCTACAGCAGACGCACGCTTATCTGATAATCGTGCATGAGGACGTGCCAGCGGGCACAGTGGTCTTTAATGCCTCCGTCTACAAGCTCGGCTCGGAGCGACATTATAAAATTAACGCACACAAATCTGCGCATTTCGTACACCATCTGGTCGCGGTGAGCCATAAAGATGGTCAAATACAATTGCGCAAACAATTGAAATGCGATGGCATCTACTATCCCAACCTCTTTACCTTCTATGTGGACTCGACATCGAATCGATTACGTAGCATCGACTATTACAGTCTGCCGGTACGTATATTTGTGACGGGTCAAGATTGCAATGAAGATCGTCGTATAGAGGAAGAGATGCACAGCAGACATTACGAAGAGGAGGAGACGGGTTATTCGAAGCGACGCAGGCGTTATGTGGACACTATAGCACAACCTGATCTGCGTTATTTCGGCGCGTACTTGGCACATACGAGTAATAGCGTTGAGCTGACGGCGCGCACGGCAGATGATGTGGACGTGTTAAATCATAATAACAGTCGACGTGAGTTTCGTGATGGAGATTTGATATTTGGCGACAATTTCGATAATGAAATGCGTCATCGCATATTAAGTCGCAAGCGTCGCGCGAAGGAGCCGCTCCTACTCGAGCCGTCTCTCCATCGACGCATATCCGATGCCAAGCAGTGGATCTCAGAGACATATGCCTCATATGCCATACACACAACGGATAAGTGGAATCAGATTTGTTTGCGTCGTTCACAGTTCATCAACAATCTCAACGCTTTCTTACCCAAATCGATATGTCAATATTGTAAAGTCAACTTTCTGGACGTGAATGATGAACGTTTCGCCATCGAACATCAAAATCACGATTTGGTTGCCAGCCGTGACGTCTGTATACACGAGTCGATGTGGAAGGTCAGCATAACCTTTAATATACGTTGTAATCGCAATGAGATTGTGGATTCGGATCATCGTCTGAAGATCGTCTACCATTACCAGGAGTTCAACGATACTGATATAGCGAAGCGTGTGCGTCGTGAGCTGCGTAATCAGTCACCGTATTTCGAACAGGCACTCTATGTGGCTTCCGTGTTGGAAGAGCAACCCGCGGGTTCAGCTGTGACCACAGTGCGCGCACGTGATCCCGAGGACTCACCGGTTGTCTACTCCATGGTTTCTTTACTCGACTCACGTTCGCAATCGCTTTTCAAGGTGGACTCACGTACTGGTGTGGTTACCACTTCGGCGAGCTTAGATCGTGAACTGATGGATGTGCATTATTTTCGTGTAGTCGCCACCGATGACAGTTTTCCGCCACGTTCAGGCACAACGACTCTTCAAGTGAATGTATTGGACTGTAATGATCATAGTCCCACCTTTGAAGCGGAACAGTTCGAGGCGAGTATACGTGAGGGTGCGACAGTTGGTTCGACGGTCATCACATTGCGGGCCACAGATCAGGATATTGGGAAGAACGCGGAGATCGAGTATGGTATTGAGAGCGTGACGGGTAAGTTACTTCGGTCGAACCGAAACTGTGCTATAACTATAAGTCTTTCCATGTCCGGCAAGTAAGTGTTTTGTATAGACTCTTTGGGGTTGGTTTGAACCGCATTTACCTCACATAGGGTGCTCTGCTGTTCTTTCGTCTTACAGAAGACTCAGCCTGCACAGAGTCCGGTGCAAGCTCCCTTACTGTCTCCACCTTTTCGGAAGTGGGTTTTTTGAAACAAACTCGCCCCTAGACGGCGGCAATTATAAAGTCCGGTCCCTCTCCGAATCTCTCTCTCTCTCTCTCTCTTTCTCTATTTCTTATCCTAGTTTTTCTTTAAAATATTTCTTGCTTCCTCTTACAGATGGCACAGGCACCTTGCAAGATCAGGAGCTACCGATTTTCCGTATTGACGCACGATCAGGCGTCATCTCAACGCGCAGCACATTGGATCGAGAAACATCAGACAGCTACAATCTAATCGTGACCGCTTCAGATATGGCCTCGGCGCAAAGTGAACGTAAGACCGCCACCGCAACAGTGATCGTGAAGATATTAGATGACAACGACAACTATCCACAATTCAGCGAACGCACCTACACCGTCCAAGTGCCAGAGGATCAATGGGGCGACGATAATGTAGTAGCACATATACGCGCCACGGACGCCGATCAAGGTAATAACGCGGCCATACGTTATGCAATTATTGGCGGCAACACACAATCGCAGTTCTCCATCGATTCGATGAGTGGTGATGTCAGTCTTGTCAAGCCGCTGGATTACGAGAACGTGCGTAGCTATCGTTTGGTGATACGCGCGCAAGATGGCGGCAGTCCGTCGCGTAGTAATACCACGCAACTGCTGGTGAATGTCATCGATACAAATGATAATGCGCCGCGCTTCTACACCTCACAGTTTCAAGAGTCTGTGTTGGAGAATGTGCCGGTCGGTTATAATATTATACGCGTGCAGGCTTATGATGCGGATGAGGGCGCCAATGCTGAAATCGCTTACAGTATTTCGGAGCGCGATGATAATTTTCCGCTAGCTGTGGATCCACGCACAGGCTGGGTACAGACCATTAAGCCTTTGGATCGTGAGGAGCAAAGTCGCTATACGTTTCAAGTGGTCGCTAAAGATGGTGGAGTGCCGCCAAAATCCGCCAGCTCAACGGTGGTTATAACGGTGCAGGATGTAAACGATAATGATCCCACTTTCAATCCGAAATATTATGAGGCCAATGTGGGAGAGGATCAGCCGCCTGGTACACCTGTGGTCACAGTCACTGCTACCGATCCGGATGAGGACTCACGTTTGCACTACGAACTCACTTCCGGCAATACACGTGGTCGCTTTGCGATTACCTCCCAAAATGGACGCGGCCTTATAACAATAGCACAGTCTTTGGACTACAAGCAGGAGAAACGTTTTGTGCTCACTGTTACAGCCACAGACTCAGGCGGCCGCTCAGATACAGCAACTGTAAATATCAACATTACGGACGCCAACAACTTTGCGCCCATCTTTGAGAACGCGCCTTACAGCGCTTCGGTGTTTGAGGATGCACCCATAGGCACCACGGTCTTGGTAGTCTCTGCGACGGATAGTGATGTCGGTATTAATGCACAGATCACGTACTCGCTGAATGAGGAAAGCATAAATGGTTTAGGTAGCCCGGATCCATTCTCAATCAATCCACAAACCGGCGCAATAGTAACAAATGCACTTTTGGATCGAGAGACCACCAGCGGCTATTTACTCACCGTCACCGCAAAGGATGGCGGCAACCCGTCGCTGAGTGACACAACCGATGTGGAGATAAGCGTTACGGATGTAAATGATAATCCACCCATCTTTAAGAACCCACTCTATCAAGCTTCTATACTGGAGGACGCTTTAGTCGGCACTTCGGTTATACAAGTGTCTGCAACGGATCCCGATATTGGTTTGAATGGTCGCATTAAGTACCTGCTGAGCGATCGCGATGTAGAGGATGGCTCATTTGTCATTGATCCGACGTCGGGCACAATACGTACCAACAAGGGCTTAGATCGTGAGAGCGTAGCCACTTACCATCTCACCGCCATCGCCGTCGATAAAGGTTCACCACCGCTTTCGAGCACTGTCGAGGTACAAATACGTTTGGAGGATGTCAACGATTCCCCACCCACCTTTCCTTCGGACAAAATAACACTCTACGTACCAGAAAATTCACCCGTTGGTTCGGTTGTGGGTGAGATACATGCGCACGATCCGGATGAGGGTGTGAATGCTGTGGTGCACTACTCCATTATTGGCGGTGATGACTCGAATTCATTTTCTTTGGTTACACGTCCGGGCTCGGAGCGCGCTCAACTGCTGACAATGACCGAGTTGGATTACGAATCTAATCGCAAACGTTTCGAGTTGGTCATACGCGCTGCGAGTCCACCGCTGCGGAATGATGCACATGTGGAAATATTGGTTACGGACGTTAATGATAATGCGCCGGTTCTACGCGACTTCCAAGTGATCTTCAACAACTTCCGTGACCACTTTCCGAGCGGTGAAATTGGTCGTATACCTGCTACGGACGCTGATGTCACCGACAAACTCACTTATCGCATACTCTCCGGCAACAATGCGAATTTGCTACGCTTGAACACCACCTCAGGCGGCTTGATTTTGAGTCCACAACTGAATACGAATGTACCGAAATTTGCGACTATGGAGGTCTCTGTCTCGGACGGCATAAACGAGGCGAAGGCGATTATGCAGCTGTCAGTGCGTTTGATCACCGAGGATATGCTGTTCAATTCGGTCACAGTGCGTTTAAACGAAATGACCGAGGAGGCTTTCCTTTCGCCGCTGCTGAACTTTTTCCTCGACGGTCTGGCTGCGATTATACCCTGTCCAAAGGAGAACATTTTCGTTTTCTCTATTCAAGACGACACAGATGTCACTACGCGCATATTGAATGTGAGTTTCTCCGCAAAGCGACCCGATGTGTCTCACGAGGAGTTCTATACGCCACAGTACCTGCAGGAGCGTGTCTATTTAAATCGTGCGATATTAGCACGACTCGCCACAGTTGAGGTGCTGCCCTTCGATGACAATCTCTGTGTACGTGAACCCTGCTTAAACTTCGAAGAGTGTCTTACAGTTCTCAAGTTTGGCAATGCTTCAGAGTTTATTCATAGCGACACCGTGCTCTTCCGTCCCATCTATCCTGTGAATACTTTCGCCTGCTCGTGTCCTGAGGGCTTCACCGGCAGCAAAGAACATTATCTCTGTGATACAGAAGTGGATCTATGCTACTCGGACCCATGCCACAACGGCGGCACCTGTGTACGTCGCGAAGGTGGCTACACCTGCATCTGCTCGCCCAAACACACCGGTGTGAATTGTGAAACGGATATTTCGAAGCTGAAACCCTGCATGTCCGATGCTTGTGATGGTGGTTACTCGTGCATGAACTCGTTCCTTAGCTCGCAACCGCCTCCTTACACTGCGACATGTGAGTTGCGTTCACGCTCGTTCTCCAAAAACTCGTTTCTCACCTTTGAGAGCCTTAAGCAACGGCACAGATTCAATCTGAAATTACGTTTTGCAACAGTGCATGATAACGGTTTACTGCTGTACAATGGTCGCTACAATGAACTCCACGATTTCATCGCGTTGGAAATACTTGAGGGCCATGTGAGTTTCTCCTACTCGTTGGGCGACAACAAGCAGCGTGTATCCGTTGTACAACAAACCAAAGTATCTGATGGCGAATGGCATGATGTGGAGATCATATATCTCAACCGCACGGTGACTCTCGTACTGGATAAATGTGATACTGCAATTGCTTTGGCCGGAAATCTCGGCGATCGTTGGAGTTGTGCCAATCAGACGACACTTAAACTCGACAAACGTTGTGCGTTGCTCACAGAAACCTGTCACCGATTCTTGGACTTGACGGGCCCGCTACAGCTCGGTGGGCTACCGCGCATTCCTGCACACTTTCCGGTGGAGAATCAAGACTTCATTGGCTGCATCTCAGACCTTCGCATCGACGAGCGCTACGTAGATCTGAATTCTTATGTGGCCGATAATGGCACTATCTCTGGTTGTCCACAAAAAGCGCCACTCTGCTCTTCGGAACCTTGTTTCAATGGCGGCGCCTGTCGCGAAGGTTGGAATACCTACACGTGTGAGTGTCCCGAGGGCTATGCGGGTAATGCATGCCAGGAGACTATACCCGCACCTTGGCGTTTCTCAGGCGACGGCAGTCTGAGCTTCAATCCGCTATTGCGTCCAATACAACTGCCTTGGGTTACTTCGCTTTCCATGCGCACGCTGCAGCTCGACGCATTTCTACTACAAATACAAATTGGTCAGAACAGCTCGGCTGTGCTCTGTCTGAAGAATGGCATACTCTACTACATATACGATAATGAGCCGATGTACTTGGCGGGTGCTTATCTCTCCGACGGCAACTGGCATCGCATCGAAGTGAAGTGGCTTGGCTCCGAGGTACAGTTCTCAGTGGATTATGGCCAACGCACTGGTGTCGTACCAATGTCGCAAAAGGTACAAGGGTTCTACGTGGGCAAGATTATTATTGGCAGTGCTGATGGCTCGATTGGTGTGGTGGGTGATGTGCTGCCCTTCGAAGGTTGTATACAAAATGTGCGTATTGGCGCTTCACAATCGGTGCTCTCTCGGCCCACCATACGTGAGAACGTCGAGGATGGCTGTGTGTCACGCGCTGAATGTCCGGAGAACTGTCCACCACACTCAACCTGTACAACTACATGGGACGAGTCGCGCTGCGAATGTTTGCCAGGTTATGTGGGTCCGGATTGTATGCCCATTTGCACCGTCAAACCTTGCACGGCTGGTGTCTGTCGCGCAAATGTCAGTGAACCACGTGGTTATAAGTGTGAGTGCAATAATGCCTTACAGCACGGTGAGTATTGTGAGAAGACGGTTCAACAACCCTGCCCGGGAGGCTGGTGGGGCGAAAAGGTATGCGGGCCTTGCAAATGCAACCTCAAACAGGGTTACCACCCAGATTGTAATAAGACCACAGGACAGTGTTATTGCAAAACCAATCACTACCAACCACCAAATGAGACTGCGTGCATCCCTTGCGACTGCTACTCCATCGGTTCTTTCAGCAGCGCATGCAATCGCCTCACGGGTCAATGTGAGTGTCGCGAGGGTGTCATTGGACGACGTTGTGACTCTTGCTCGAATCCTTACGCAGAGGTGACGCTAAATGGTTGCGAGGTCGTCTATGATGCGTGTCCGCGCTCCTTCGCTGCAGGCATCTGGTGGCCACGTACGCCACTCGGCAGCACAACTGTGGAAAATTGTCCCTCACCAGCGCGAGGTAAAGGTCAACGCACGTGCGACGGTATGTCAGGTGGCTGGAATCAAGCGGATATGTTCAACTGTACTTCCGACCCCTTCGTCGAGCTGCGCAAACAACTTTCACAACTGGAGAAGCTAGAATTGGAGTTGAATTCATTTGTAGCCATCAAGATGGTGGAAAATCTGCAATTAGCCTGCGAGACTGTGGACCGCTCTAGCGCGGTGAAAAAGAAACTAGTGAAAGACAGTCGGCGATATAAGATGGAGTCTTCATTCCTACTCAACGAAGGCAACAACATGTGGTCCAATGAGTTGGAGATGGATTATCTTTCAGACGAGCTCAAGTTTACGCACGATCGTCTCTACGGCGCTGATCTCCTCGTAACCGAAGGTATTCTACAAGAGCTCATCAATTACGAACTCACCCAGAATGGTCTAAATCTGACGCACAGCCAAGATAAATACTTCATTAAGAACCTCGTCGATGCCGCAAGTGTCATTTTGGATCGCAAATATGCCGCGGAGTGGAAACGAGCCACCGAGTTGATACAACGTGGACCCGATGATCTGGTGGACGCTTTCAATAAATATATGGTGGTCTTGGCGAGCTCACAGCATGACACCTACACAAACCCATTCGAGATCGTACAACGGAATATGATATTCGCTTTGGATATTATCACAACGGAATCCCTCTTTGGCTACGAACCCGAACAGCTAAGTGAATATCACAGAGCGAAACTCAATCTCAAACCGAATGCATACACCACAGAGAGTGTGATATTGCCGGACACCAGTGGCTTTCTACAGCACTCCTCGAAGCAAAAGCCTGTCATTACTTTTCCCAAATACAACAATTACATACAAGACAAAACGAAGTTCGATAAATTCACCAAGGTTTTAGTGCCTCTAGATATGTTGGGCATCACGCCACCAGACAGCAATGAGGTGACGCAAAACGCAAACGACTACCGTGCGATAGTCTCTTACGCACAGTACAAAGATGTCGGTCAACTGCTACCCGATATGTACGACGAGACGATCACACGACGTTGGGGTGTCGACATCGAGGTGGCCACGCCCATACTCTCACTCGCCATACTCGTGCCGTCCAGTGATACCGAGGAGAAACGTATGGAAATACCCTACCGCAAGATCTCATCGCAGAAAACCGGCTCCAACGAACAGCAGTTCATCGAGGTATTCGATGTGCCGAAGACGAGCAGTAGCGGCAGTGAAGAACACATGATTGAGAACATACGCATAACAGCACACGAAATAATGCCACCAGCGCCAGCAACGAGCTCACAAGAGGCCTCTGCCGAGGTGACAAGCAACGAAGCTGCCGAGGTAGGCATTGACGGCGGTGAGGAGCCGCATATTAGCGTACGATTTGACGACGATAATATCGAGTTCCATGGAGATACAGGCGAAGAGGTGGTGGACTCGCCCGAAGTGGGCAATACACATTTCGACGTTGCTACCAGCGGAGAGCAGCAAAAGGGTGAAAATGAAGCCATCTATCGCAATCGCAGGCTCGTTAAGCGGCAAGTCGAAGTTATCTACCCCTCCGAGCAGCAAGAGACGCAAAAAAATATCATATACCGTTCACTCGGCTCGCCGCATCTCTCACAACCCATTAAACTACAAATGTGGCTGGATATTGAGCCCACACGTTTCGGTCCACGTTCCAATCCGCAATGTGTGCGTTGGAACTCGTTCACTAGCCAGTGGACGCGACTTGGCTGTCAAACAGAAGTGCCCGACTTTGATGAGCTACCACTCGATGGCCAGCCCATCATCGTGAACTGCACCTGCACACACATCTCCAACTACGCCGTTATTGTGGACATCATCGATCCCGAAGATATACCTGAACCTTCACTGTTGGTACAAATCACATCGTACTCGGCGTTCATGGTCTCGCTACCCGTGTTGTTGAGCGTGCTCATCGCTCTGGCTTTGCTACGCGGTCAACAGACCAATTCGAATACAATACACCAGAATATTGTGCTCTGCGTCTTCTGCGCCGAGCTGCTCTTCTTCGTTGGCATGCAGTCACGTCGCAATCTGCTCGAAAATGAATTCCCCTGCAAGCTCATAGCCATTTGTTTGCATTACTTCTGGCTCGCGGCTTTCGCTTGGACAACAGTCGATTGTGTGCACCTCTACCGCATGCTGACCGAGATGCGTGACATCAACCATGGACCGATGGGTTTCTACTTTGCCATGGGCTATGGTGCGCCGGCCATTGTGGTCGGACTGTCGGTAGGCGTGCGGGCGCATGAATATGGCAATAGTTTGTTGTGAGTATTTACATCCAAATTGAACTCTGATGAGCACTGTTATTGTTTTGCATAACTAATTTGTTTTCCATATTTATTTATTCACTCTGCACAGCTGTTGGCTTTCCGTTTACGAACCGGTTGTTTGGTGGCTTGTCGGTCCCATTGCTGGCATGTCGGTGGTGAATCTTCTCATACTCTTTGTATCGGTGAAAGCTGCTTTCACACTCAAAGATCACGTACTTGGATTTGGCAATCTGCGCACGTTGCTGTGGTTGTCCGTCGTCTCGCTGCCGCTAATGGGCGTCATGTGGGTGTTGGCTGTTCTGGCTGCTTCCGAAAACTCACAAATGCTGAGTATCCTACTTTCGGGTGTGGTCGTGCTTCACTCCATTTTCTGTCTCATTGGTTATTGTATTATTAATAAACGTGTGCGAGAGAACCTGCAACGCACTTTCCTGCGTTGCATGGGACGAAAAGTGCCGCTGTTGGACTCGTCGTTGGTCGTCAGCAATAGTTCGCACAATGTGAATGGCGCGACGAGACCGAACAATTTCCTGGCAGGTAGCTATGATACAGCGAGAAGGAATGTGGGTATCAGTGTCTCGAGTACTACATCGAGAAGTACAGCTAAAACGAGTTCCAGTCCGTATAGGTAAGTAATGGGTAGATTCATACACAGAAATTAAAGCGGAGAGGATACGCTTTTTGGTGAAACTGAAACCTTTATCTTTTAATCTCCATTTTAAACACCTTTCTTTACAGTGACGGCCAATTACGTCAGACTTCCACCTCCACCTCGAACTATAACTCTGCCAGTGATGCGCCGAGTTTTCTACGCGGTTTTGAATCCTCCACCGGTGGCGGCGGTGGTGGTGGTGGCGGTCGTCGTGAAGAGAAATCACGTCGTCATCGTAAAGATTCCGACTCTGGCTCCGAAACAGATGGACGTTCGCTGGAACTCGCTTCCAGTCATTCCAGTGATGACGATGAGTCGCGTACAGCGCGCTCTTCAGGCACACATCGTAGTACCGGCGTGAGTGCAACACCTTCATACCTGCCCAACATAACTGAGCATGTACAGGCGACTACACCGCCCGAATTGAATGTCGTACAGAGTCCACAACTCTTTCCGAGTGTAAATAAGCCCGTCTATGCGCCGCGTTGGTCAAGTCAACTGCCCGATGCTTACCTCCAATCACCGCCGAATGTCGGACGTTGGTCACAGGAAACTGGCTCAGATAATGAGCATGTGCATGGCCAAAAAGTGACCATATCACCGAATCCACTACCAAACCCAGACCTCACAGATACCTCGTACCTGCAACAACATCACAATAAAATCAATATGCCACCTTCGATATTGGAGAACTTGCAGAATGTACGCAACGACAATGGTTATGATGGGCTGGAGCATGAGAGCCTCTATCGACGCAAGGAATATCCCGATAGTTATGGCCAATTCGACACGCTGCCCGTGGCGGGCAATTACAAGCCGCCGAGTCATTATGGCAGCGAAAAAGATTATAATGGCAGCGGTGGTGGCAGTGCTGGTGCTGGTAGCGGAAGCGGAAGCGGAAGTGGCGGTAATGGTGGCACACAAATCGTTAATCACATGCGCTCCTTTCATCCCGACGCCGCTTATCTCAGCGATAGCATATACGACAAGCAACGCACTCTCGGGTACATGGGTCCGAAAGCGGAATCGCCTTATATGTCCAAAGAACGTATTGCGCCCGATATTTATGGCTCGCGTGAGAATCACTATAGCCTCAAGAAGCCACATATGTACGTGGGCGCTGCCGATTCAATGCATTCGGTGCATTCGCTATTGAAGAATGACTATCAAGCACAGCAACAGCGTCAACATCAATTGCAACAACACCAACAACATCTGCAACACCAACAACAGCAACATCAACATCAAACGCCATCAGCTGATTACCACTCGGATCGCATGTCGGAGGGTTCGGATAAGAATGGTTATCATTTTCCCTATACTGCCGAAGAGGATCATATACCCGCAGCGCGTAAGCTCAGTCATCAGCATAATCCCTCACCTTCCCTGCACAGTTCGCATCAGATGTTGAATGGCCACGCGCATGGTCATGTGGGGAACGATATGAATAATCCCGGTATGCTGGGCAGGCATACGTTGAATTCGAGCTCGCGTCATGGCTCGCGCGCAAGTTCACCGCCGTCGAGTATTGTGGCGCCGATGCAACCGTTGGCGCCGCTCACCAGCATAACGGATACAGAGTGAGTAATCAAGCGGTGTTTGGGGTTAGGGTTGTACTAATATGATGGTTAGTTGCTTTAGTTACTCGTTACTCGTTACTCGTTATTGCTTACTCGGTGTTATGTACAATATTCATAGTAGTATTTGGCATTTTTGTGGTCACCTTTTTCTAATTTTGGTTTGCAATGGAGAGTGAAACGATTTCGATAAAAAACCTTTATTTAAATAAAAAAATTAATTTAAAAAATTGTGCATAAATTTTAAAATAATATAAAGTTATTTAGAATGTTTAGTTTATAAATAATTAAAGTATTTTTTATTTTTTGTGTAATAATATATATTTTTTGTATTGGCCTCCAGAGATCGGTTCAGGCTACTTACTTTTAACATGAGCCTTAGTATTGACCCTCAAAAAATAGTATAGTCAAATAAAAATGTTTGCAATCATCGCGCGGTAGCACTCGCCAGAAACGTTCAGACCGTCAGTAACTTTGAAAAGGTACGGCCCAGTGATTTCGGGGTCCCTTAATCCATACCAATCTGTGGCTTCCTTTAGATGCATTGCTTGTGACTGCTCTTGACTCGATTCTCCTTACTGACGTATCCATTCAACCAGAAATGAGCTTCATCGTTAAAAACAAGTTTTCCATAAAAATAAAGTGGATTTACAACCAACTTTTCCAGCGCGCATTCACGAAAAGTCAGTCATTGTGGTAGGTCATGTGGCATCAATTCTTGCATCAAAAAAAGATTCAAAAGGTTTCACACCCACATCTTTCAGCATAATTTTCATCGAAGTTCAGTAACAAAGACCCAGTTCAAATAAGTTTTTTTACAGCAAACTTGAGTCAAACTCTAGTCGTCGAAACCTGATGGTATTAGAGCAGCACAGGACTTCTATGTAAGAGAGAGAAAATCAACATGCTATCACAATAAGTTGCTTGAAGGAAACCAGTCGCCTTATACTGTTAAAGATGTGTCAAGTCCTGGTTGAGAAGTCATTGCAGGAGTTTTCTGCTTAAAATCGCAATCCCTCTGACTTCAGGCTTCCTAATCATTGTAGTTTTCTTCAAGCGAAAGTGACAAGCGCAACGTTTTCAAATACTATAAATCTCATATCAAAGTACGCATGGTGTGTTGCGTCTAATATTCGATCACCTAGCAGAATCGGTAATTCAAACGACCATGTTTCGCACCGCCGCAGACATTGCTGCTGTGAAGCAGAGTATCAAAGAAGATCCGAATGAGTCCATCCGGCATCGCGCACAACAGTTGGAGCTGTGGCCGCCCCCTTTATGAAAGACTTTTAAGAAGGATATGGGTATGCGGGCATACAAAATCCAATTTGTATAAGAACTGAAGTCAAGCAATCATCAAGCGCGACGCACATTTGGTGAATTTACCCAAAATAAGTTTGCCACCGATCCCGATTTTCAAAAGGAAATTTTGTTCAGTGATGAAGCACACTTTTAGTCACGTTAATAGATGAAATTGTCCCATTTTTAATGATGATTATCCACAAATCATTATCGAGGAGTCGTTGGTATGCTCTATGGCCAGAGGGAATCATTGGTCCATATTTCTTCAAAAATGAAGCCGATGGTAATGTTATAGTCAATGGGAAGCGCTATAGAACTATGATTAATGACGTGGACTATTTTTTAAGGGGTTATATAAAAAGGGTTGTCTATGCAGATAAACCCGAGACGGTTGACGCCTCTTTCGGGCGGAATTCATTCGAGCAGCGTTCGCTTATAAAAAATACCCTTTACTATATGTATACGAGTATATGCTCTAAAAGAGCATTAAAGCAAATAATTCAGTAATTCTGGCAATTCAGTATAAAAATGTATTTAAAATATTGCATATATACACGTACATACTTTAGTAGCAATTCGATATAGTAGAGTGAAGTTGCCACAAAAAAAGCCATGCATAAACGCAAAATATATTTTTATTTTTTTTTCATAATTTAATTGATAAAATTTTTTGAATAAACAATTTTACTAACCGAAAAACCTTTAATCCTCTTTAAATCAATGCTAATAACTGGCTGTCGGCATTGTTTTTGCACAATTTGTTTGTCTAATTTTTTATAAATATTAGTTTTTCTATTTTTGCCTGAGCTAAATCGCTTATAGCGCTAATAAAAAAAATCAAGCATTATGTATGGTTAGTTTGTTTTCAATTTCAATAAATTTGTTCGCCTGCGGAAGGAAGTCGTTTCACTTTTCTGTTGCACACAATTTTTTTTTTTTTTTTTTTTTGCAGCAACAAAATTTCACGCTTTTAAAATAAATTCAAATTTATTATTGTACAAATACACGTTTATATTATATATTTTTTTTGTTTGTGTATATTTGCAAAGATATTTAATTACATTTATATATGCATATATCTTCAATAAATTATTTATATTAATATGTATTAACGACTATCGGTGTCTATTTACAATATTATAAAAGTATTGATTAAAAAATTAACCTGAAATTCCATCATAAATCATTAAAGCAAAGCAAAAAAAAACAGAAATAACAAAAACAAAATAAAACCTACAAATCCTCAACAACAACAACTACAGAAAAACTTCCTTTAATTAATACAAATAACTTTTCATTCTATTTTTTCTCTCCTTTTTTCCACCCATAAAAATGCTCATTAAAACACAACAACAAAACCAATTTGTGACTGTAAAACGTACACATAACGCACAAACGAACAATCATTGAATCATTGAAAAAATTTGCAAAAATGTATATTTAAAATTAATATTTATATATCAATTAAACCTGGACTGCATTCCTTGCACACACACACACACACACACACACATACACAAAAATACTAACTTACGCTCATTATATCCGCAAAAAAATAACTACATTTGCCATTTATGCTAATTTACTTTGCCATCCATACAACAACCACTTATAACCTATCAACCGTACCGAACCAACAACACCAAATACACCAACAACAACCTTGGCCAAAATCACAATTACCGCAATCCCAACAAAATATGTAATTATGCTAACGCAATTCAAAAAAAAAAAAACCGAAAAAAATGCAAAAAATACAAAATAAATAAATTTAAATTTATTTTAAAAATAACAACAAAAAAATGCAAAATTTGCATTAAAAATTGTTTAAAATGACCACAGGTGGTCATGGGAACGCCTAAAGAAAATCTAATTACAATTTTCTATATTTTCCACATGCAAAAAATGTATTCGGCGAATTTTGGGCAAAAATGCAAATGTTGGCATGCACACGTTGCAAATGTAATCAAATGTAAATGAAAATGGAAATGTATCACATAAAAATAATATGTGTATGTATATGCATTTTCGTGGCGCAAACTACTATATTGAAATGCAACAACATACAAAAAAACAACAACAATCACAATTGATGATCTGACAACGCCTGTGGCTATAATAACACCTTAAACAAATGACACTGAAATAAAATATCATTTAAAATTACAAAAATAACAACAACAAATGGCATTTGCTTGGGGCGCAAAATATATGTACATCGCATGCAATGTGTGCACAAAAACATTTAAAAACTTACCAAATAAATTTAAAATATTTAATAAATATATATATAAATAAATATAAATATTATAATATATATTTTTATATTTAAAAATAAATGTGAAAAAATATATTTTATTTACATTTCCTTGAAATATACTAAAAACTGAAATTTGTAAACAATTAAACTTTTAATACAAATAAATAAATTTTAAAACCCTTAATGATTTAAAATATATTATTTTTCTATACAAATTATGTTTAAATCATTTTTCTAATTTATTAATATTTGTTAATGTAAAATAATAAACATGAAAAAAAATAAAAAAAATAATAAAAATTATATTTTTAATATAATATAAACAAATACAAAATTTTAAACATTTAATAAACTAAAAAAATATATATCTTTCTAATCAAAATATGTTTGAAAATTCTTAAACATTTATTAACACTATATAAATTAATATAAAATATATTAAATAAATTTGAATTCAAAATTAAATATATTTTTCAATATGTTTAAAAAATATATGGAAACATAACATTTTTTTAATTTTTTTCAAAAATTCCAATCATTTTTGTATTTTTAAAAATTAAAAAATTTCAAAAAATAAATTTAAAAAATTACTGTTTTCAAAAACTTTCTCTTCCTATTCTAAATATGTTTAAAAAAAATTAAATTTAAATAACATAAATTTATGTAAAATAATATTAAAACTAAATAAAAAAAATTAATATAAATTAAACTTTTTTCGAAAATAATATAAAATAAAAAAAAAATTAAATTCTTTAAAAAATTCTAATAAATTCCAAACAATTTTCTATATCAAAAATTAAAATAAATATAAATTCCAAACAATTTTCTATATCAAAAATTAAAATAAATATAAAATTAAATAATAATATAAATTAATAAATTTTCACAAATATAATGTTTTTTCTATTCAACATGTTTGAAAAATTTAAATGTGCGTTCCAAAATTTCTTTAAATAAATGTAAAATAAAAAAATTTTAATAAAAAAAATACATTTTTAATTTGAAAAAAAAATAAATGAAAATATAAATAAAAAAATAAAATTTCCTTGAAATCATTTGAAATTTTCCCAAAACTTCCTTATATTAAAATTAAATTAAAATACATATAACAATTAAAACATAAATTAAATAAACATATTTAAAAATATATAAAACTGAAAAAATATTTTTTTTTTCGATTTAAAATATATTTTAAACTTTTTAAAAATTTATTTATATTAAAATAATAAAATATGATATATAAAAATATAATATTATAAATTGATGTAAAATAAAATAAAAAATTAATGCAAACAATTTCTTTTTCAATTTTTGAAAATATATAAAAATTACTATTCATTAAAATTTTTAAAAAACACCAAACAATGGTGTATTCAAAAAAAATTAAATATATCAATAATAAAATAAATAAATTAATCATATAAATTAAATTAATTTTTAAATTTATTTAAAAATACATATATTTTAATTTCAAATATAAATAAAAATCGCGAACATTTTTAACCATACCCGCAATGTATATATGGCACATAAACATTGTTGAAAAATAAATATATAAATGTCTTAACAAATTATAAATTAAAAAATATTACTTCAAAAATGCAACTCCGCACGATGCTGAAATATGCCGCCAATCAATTCGATTTACAACCACCAATGGTATGCTGTGATTTTACAACAACAATCACATGCTCAATTACATATGAAATATTTAAAATGACAACATGCCATATAAAAATATGCTATATAAAATAAAAAAAATCCATTATAAAAACAACAAACTCTATGCCACCCAATACATATGCACGCTTGCATTTACACGTACATACTACAATTGAAATACAACACAAAAATGTCTTTACTAACCACATGACGTTAAACTATAACGCTGAATAATAATTTGGCGAAAAACAACAACAATAACAACTACACGCCAACAACAACCGCTACCAATGCTAATTACTCTGCAAACAACAACAAACCACTAATATTTCCATTAACAAAATATACCTATGAACTATCACTACTACAACTGAAACAACAACAATAACAACAACAACTCGCTTTAACTACCAACTATTGTGTCCTGTTAAATTACTCTCAACATTTTCATCCAAAAATCACAACAACTACAACTACTACAAAAACAACAACAACAACAATCAATGCAGCTCAGAGGTAAAACAATTCATTATTCATATTCTACATACTACAGTAATAACAATCATTAGAAATTTATTCTCAACTAACGGTACATATACGGTATTCATTAACAAATCACATCATTTTCATTGTACTAATTGTAAATAAATATTATATTTTTTTAACTATATGTAAATATATATTTTTGCCTTGATTTACATTTGCATTTATTGCCATCTCCTCCATTTTTTATTAAATTAAATGCCAAATTGATTATATAAATATATAAATTATTGGTTTTGGCAGTTTTTATTTTGACTTTTATTTTCATTATTATTTTTTCGTTTTTTTTTACAACTGTAGCACATTTTAATTAAGTACCTATCCGTGAATAATTTTTCTAAATATTTTAATTTATTTTATTTTTTTTACATATTGAATATTTTTTTTTGCTCTTTTTTCAAAACATTTCTATGCAGCCGAAAAATTTGTTATTAATTTTGCACATTTATTTTCTACATTTATGAAAGTTTTGCCTCTTTTTATGTGATGGCGACAGTTTAAAGGCAGTTTTGGTAGTGAAAAAAAAAATTATAAATATTTTTTTATTACTTTCGTAGCTACATGGTAATTTATTGAAAATGAAAGCCAATGAGTTGAATTTAAAATATTCAATGAAGTTTGTTTTTCAAATTATAAATAAAGTTGAAAATATTTTGCCATCACTTTAAATTACTAAGAAGTCTTACGAATATAAGGTTTAAAGAGATACATAAAAGGAATTTAAGAAAAAATGTTTGTATCTTTTCACTTTGAACTTCTTCTAAAAATAAGACATAAATTAATAAGAAAAAAATTAAATTTATTATTCTATTAATTTCATTAAAATGTTTCCCTTTTTATATAATTTTTTTTAAATTATAATTTTTTATTTTTTTTTACCCAAAAAAAAATTGTTTTTTTTTCTCATTCTCATTCACGCCATTAATAACACCCATATACACCCTACCAATACATACACACATACATATATACATATTAAAATACAATATTTCGTATAATACATACTCATTAACTCACACACTTGCAGTTGGACATTATTTGGCTGCATCGTTGGCGTCGTCGTTATCCCTGGTCTCTGACAATCTGGTACAAGTAGTTGAAAACTAGAACAAATAAACAAAAGAGACAAATTTACAAATATTTTCAAAATATTAATACTTGCTAGCGAAACTTGCACTGTTACAGATTTAGCTTCTGTTTTTTCTTATTCTGCACAAAGTAAAATCTAAAGCTAAAAAATTAAAAAAAAATAACTAATTAATGTAGTAGATTTTAAAATAAAGCTAGACGTAAATACTTCAAATTGCATTAACTAAAAATTAAAAAAAAATATCACTGTAAATTACGAAAGTTATAATTACAAAATTAAAGTATTAAAAATAAGAAATAAAAATTAAAAGTTAAAATTAGTAATTAAATATTTTCCATTTTTGTATATTATTTTTTGACTGTATTGTATTTCTTGATGATACAGTCCTTTATAAACTTATTGTACTCCCTCTTCAAAATAGTTCCAAATAGTCCCTCTCAAAAATAACATTTTTAGAAGCTTTCTTTCGTTCCTCCACACACTTTTTTGTTCATGAAGTCTTTCAATAAATAAGTTGAGGTTTCAAGCTTCGGAATAGGAAAAATTGGAAGATTGGATTAATTTTTTTTTTTTGGAAAATTTCAAGGTTGACATTTTTATTGCTGTAGAAATATCCATGGGGTTGTTAAATACAATGATATCAATATCATCGACGTACAGCAGTAATTCTACGCTCTTTTAAAATACTAATACCCTGTCTATATATAGCTCTACAGCTTTTATTAATTCTCCCAGCATAAGATTAAAAAAGTCACAAGAAAGAGTACCACATGGTCTGAAGTCTCATTTGGTATCAAACGGCGCGGAGAGGTCTATACCACCATCAGCCATCGGCTTCCACTAGCAGCAACTATACGGACTTTTTCATAATCGGGTAATGGGACGGATATCCTAAAGTCCACCATTCAAGTGTTTCACTTTTTCTGGATATTTCTTTTTCACTGCCATTAATTAGGCAGGAGAAATATTCCCTCGATGTTTGTATTTTATGCTATGCTTAACACAGAAAGAGTAAGAAGAACTTTGCTCTTTCATTGGAGTGATGCAAATTTGGAGTTGATGTTATAAGTACATACCTTTTATTCATCACCCATTGTGTTACTTTGAACAAATCAGAGACAATATTGTCTTTATGCTTTATTCAACAATTATGCTATGTTTACAGTAAAGTATTTTTTTTTTTTTTCTGAAAGACTTCATCGTTTTGCAGACAACTTTCTGAAATAATTAATTGATCGATATGCTGAAACTACCCTGATCAACATACCGATTTTCTTCATTAAGCTGGTGGGTTGCAAAGCGTGGTTGAGGACCTGACCGCAAGCAGCCGCACCTAAGCCATAGAGCAGGATCATTGTGCTACCTCGCATAACTTATCTATTCTTTTGCGAAAATTTCACACGGCATCATAAACTTATTTAATTTCTTCAAACGATTTGTGTTCACCTCTGTAAGGTTGGAACTAGGATCGTTGTGAAAGATTTGATTTGCAAAGGTAACACTCCAACGTTTCGCCATTTTCTCGACATGCTCTGGCACTCAACCGATTCAACTTTACCTAGGTTGTGGAGAAGATATCTCAGGAGTACCATAGATGCCCCATCAATATATCCACAATATTACTAAGTTCTTGTTTACTTAAAATTAGTAACTGTTTACTCGGCCTACAGTCCCTGAATAATGTGATGTTCGTTCTATGGTGGAAGTGTTCCAGGACCTAATGCTTTCCTTCATGGTTCATTGCTTTGAAACAACAACAATGCATTTAAAATTATCGAAGAAATAAAGCGAATTAAAGTAAAATACTCATTTCTCCGGGAGGTTAAAAGGATCATTGTTTTCTTAAACCACCCACCAAAAGGCAAACATTGAAAATCCCAGCAGACTATAATAAGACATTTTTTAAGAGTTGCTTTTAAAAAGTTCAAATTAGGTCATTCCTCAAAAATTTAAAACTGGCTCAGTAGTCAGGAATAATTTCCTTTTGATACAAAAATATTTTAAACTGAATTTAAGCGCTTTAAAATGGCAGGCAAGGTATACTATTTTCAATTAGCGTTATTTGAAATCAAACATATTGGTAACTATTCTAAAATATAAAAAACTCAACCGAAAAGTATCCAGAATTGAATGCTTATAATGTATTAATATAGAGTTATCCATTTTGTGGTATCAAAGATAAAGGGCTGCACTTTGAAATCTATCAAACTTAAACGTCAAACCAAACCACTCGGGGAACATGTAAATAATCAAAATTGTCGCTCATCCTCAAATAATTTAAAAGAAGCCATTATACTCAAAAATAATTACAGTTTGGTAAGCTCTTCGATTCGGAGGTCTGATTGGACTTTTCTTGCTTGAAAACGACAACAGTGACCCTGTCAATGTCTATTCGGAGAGTTATATTGGTATATAATCGACCTTTTTTAGCCTGCAATTGAAGACCACGATTTAGACAATATGTGGTTTCAACAAGATTGTGCTAGATGCCACACAGCAGATATGGTTTTTTTTTTGTCTTTTTGCGAGAGAAATATATATCTCTCTCCACTTGGCGATGTCACTTGGCCACCAAGATTGTCTGATTTGACACCATTGTACTTTCTTCTTTGTGGTACTATGCGAAGAACTGTGTTTATGCGGATAACGCTTTTCATTCTTGAGCACATTATAATCAAAATTCCTCAAATTATGGCTGAGTTACCGCCCAATATGTGACAAAAACTGCTCGAAATTTACCTCAAACGAATCGAGTTCGCAAGGCGCCAACTAGATCTTCGGTATTTCAACAATGAATAACTCTATCGATTTTTAGCCGATATGCTCATGATTCTGAAACATCAGAAATCGACAGAGTTATTCAAGGTTGAAACACAGAAGGTCTCGATGGCGCACCCTGTAGTATTTTCACATATAATGCCAAGATTCAAACTTTATAACAGAAAAGGAATTTCATGAAAAAAATCTATTTCAAATGCATTTCATTTACGCATATTTTCGAAACCACAAATTAGATAACCCTTTATTATTTTATTATGATTAAAATACAGCAGTGAATGGCTGCCTCAAAATTTTTACAACTAGCGTACAGACATTAGAAATAAAATAAATTTAAACTATAATAAATAGTAATTAAAGTCAGTCATGCACAAAGGCACAAATATAACTATACATATATATACACACATACCATAAACGTTTAGTACTATTAGTAGCATAAGCCAATTTTTCAAATATACAAAATATTGTATTTACGAGTAAGCTAAATTTTCATACTCATAATAAAACAACCTTCAGACAAGCTATATACATACATACGTGTATCACATAAAAACATTAACATATTTCACACATACATACACGTATATCCACGAGAAATCCATTCATCATTTAAATTTTTTTATTTATTTCCAATAATAATCATTCAATTAATGGAAACCAACTAAAAATTGCAGTAGATGAAATTAATCACTATTAGTATGTAAAATTTAGTTTTCACATACAAACAAACGTGCATACAAATTAATTACCATTTATAGACATTTGTGTGCTTTTCATATAAAACCCAATTTATTTAGCTAACAAATAATAATTATAATTAGTAAATGCCACAAAGGTGAGAGAGAGAGAAAGAGAGGGAGAGAAAGAGATTTATGATGAGTAATTGGAAATTTGTAAAATACAAAATTTGTTGTTGTTAGCACATTACCTATAAATACAATGATTATACACCTGCATTTAATGTTCAAAACTTGTGCAAAATACCATTAAACAAAGTGCAAATACAATATTTATTACACACCGAAGAATATTTTGTTGCTTTTATACATTGGTTAAGCAGATATTGGGCATAATGCATTAGTATTTATATTTTTGGCATTTATTATTACAATATTTAGGTTGATGGCATGTTAAATAAATTTCAAAAAAAAATTTAATTTGATAATAATATTAATAAAAATAACAATAACAAAGTGTAGTAGATTTGTTTGTATGAAAATCCATAGCATTCAATATTAGAAATCTAACTTTATGAGCTTTTGTAAATGAAAGTGATGCAAGTTCAGTTGTACATGAAATAAAATATTCCATGATTTATGTTTGAAAATAAAATTTAAAATAATTTGAAAATAAATAAATATATTTGTAGGGCAAAATAATTACTCATTACAAAATTTAGCTTTGAGATTTTTATTTTGAAAATTCTGTTGAAATAATTTTTAATTTGCAGCGTAGATTGAAGAATATTCAATACAAAGATATAGGGTTATCCAGGTTATGGTTTCGAAAATAAACGTAAATAAAATGTTTTTAATTATTTTTTTCATAAAATTTCTTTTTTATTATAAAGTGTGAACTTTGGCATTATATTTGAAACTCTTTACCACTCAAATGATCGCCTGGCGTATTCATCAAAATTTCAATTAGTTTGAGGTAATTTTCGACCGCTTTTTGGAACAGATTGGGCTCCAATGGTGTCAAATCTCACGAGCTCATTGGCAATTTTTTAAATTTATTTTCCTTCAACAAATTCAATAATTATCATTAATAGACATTAATTAAAGTTGGAAAAAATGTTCAAAATGTTCTTTATAGCTATCAGTTTAAAATTATTTTTCTTTAAAATAAAAAAAGACTTGGCTTGTACAATTTTATTCTTCAATGTAGACTTACGTCACTTTCATTTAGGTATTTTAGTTCACACGTAGTTACATAATACTAATACACACATATAAAAATCCCCACTAATTTAATAATAACTTTTTCCTACAACAAATATGAACTAATATGTATTTAGTAAAAAAAAAACACATAATATTAAAATATATATATTTTTAACTTATTTTATACCAATAACGGTAATAGGAGGAACATTGATGATGATGAGACGACCGTGTGACCACATCAGCAACAACAAAACCAACAACAACAAACAAGTAATATATTTATAAATGAACAAAAACGAATATTAATGCAAGCGGAAGTGTTGTCAGTGAAGCAACAACAAAAGCAACAAAGACAAAAATTACAACAAGAACAACCATATTTACAAAAACTTCTACCCACTCAGTTGACACCACTGCCAATAATATCAACAATGCAACAACAGCAACAAGTATCAGTACAACTTTGCAAAATAAATCCAAAAATATTGAAAAGCGACTCAAACAAGCAACAACAGCAACAAAAATATCAGCAAGAACAAGCACAACACTTTGCAACAATACGTCGTGTGCCATCGCCACATTACTACAGTGGACGATGTCAGTGAAAATATAGTTAAAAAACAAAGAAAAAAACAAATAGAAATGTAAAATAAAATTAAAATAAAATATATGAAAAAAAGAAAATACAAAAAAATAAAGCAAAAAAAATTAAATTAAATAACATATAATAAAAAAAAAGTAAAATTATATTAAACTAAAAACAAATTACGTAAAAAAAAACGAAATAAATTAGATTAAATTAAATTAAATACAATATAATAAAATAAAGTACAAAGTATATCATGAAACAAAAAACAAATAAAATAAAATAAATAAAAATAAAACAAAGTAAAATAAATAAAGTTAAATAAAGTAAACTAAAATAAATTAAATAAAACAATATAAAATGAATTAAACTAAATTAAAATTAAATAAGTTAGGAAAAAAATAATACTTAAAAATATAATGTAAAATAAAGTATAACAAAATAAAATATAATGAAATAAGTTAAAATAAAATAAAGTCACATAATTTTATTTACATATTATATAAGCCAAATAAAGTAAAATAAAATTAAATTAATTAAAACGAGATTAAACTAAATTAAACACAATATTGTAAAATTAAATAAAACAAATTAAAAATAGATAAAATAACATAAAATGAAGTAAAGTAAAGTAAAATAAAATAAAATAACATAAAATAAAAAAATAAAATTAAATAAAATAAAATAGAATGAAATAAAATAAAGAAAAAAAATAAAATAAAATAAAAAAATTAAATAAATTAAAATAAAATAAAAAAAGTAAATTAAATAAAATAAAATAAAAAAAAAAATAAATTAAAGAAAGATAAAATAAAATAAAATAAAATTACATAAAATTAAATTAAATTAAATTAAATAAAAAAACTAAAATAAAATACAGTAAAATAAAATAAAATACAGTAAAAAAAAAATAAAGTAAAATGTTGTATAATACAACAAAATAAAGTAAAATAAAATACAAAAAAGTAATGTAAAATTAAATAAAATAACATAAAATTAAATTAAATTAAATAATTTTAAACTAAATTAAATAAGATAAAAAAAATAAAATAAAGAAATTTAAATAAAATAAATTAAGATATAATAAAATAAAATAACATAAAATAAAAAAAATAAAATATAACCAAATAAGATATAATAAAGTTAAATAAAAAAAAGAAATGAAAATAAATTGAAGTAAATAACTTAAAATAAAATAATATAAAAATAAATTAATTAAAATATAAAGTTATAAATTAATAAAAATAAAATAAGTTTAAATAAAAAATATAATAAAATAGGACATAATTAAATTGTGTAAGCATTAAATAATTAAAATAATTAACTGTTAAGCTATTCATAATGTGTGTATTTATTGCTATTGGAAGATGCTATAAAAAATGAAAAATTTATTTGTAGAAAAGTAAGGGAAAGAGCGCATTTATATATACAAAAAAAAAATAAATACATAATTTAACATGTATAAATTAGATATCAGTTAAATAAAAATTATTATAAAATAAATGTGTATACATACAGATTTAAAAAGAGCAGGAAATTATTTCAAATTTATTTATATGAAATTTTTTCAAAAAAAAACTTATTATTATTTGCATTCGAAGTAAATCTTAAAAAAATATTTCAAATCGTTAAATAAAATAAAAAGTTGGAGTTTGTGCCACAAAATGAACGTAAATCAATATAGGCTGAAGAAAAACGCATTACATCATTTAATTGTGAAAAAATAATAATTTTTTACATAAACTTATTATAATTATTATAATTATAAACATAAAATTGCGACCAATTTTGCATTTATTAGTTAAAACGAGATAATAGTTTTTTTGTAAATAGATATTTAAAATAAAAAACTAAATAAGTTTAAAGAAAAACTTATTTTAGACTGTGTGAACAGTTATGGTTTTATATATATATATAAATAAATAATATAAATAATAATAATAAATTAAATATTAAAAAAAAACTTTCAAACCAAACATGACGGAATTGAGCGAAGTGCGTCGGGCACATGACATTACCAAACTCAAATTAAACATTCCAACAATTATTCGCACAGTCTAATATTGAACCTGATTTAAAGTGTCTGCTATAGAAAATATATAAAAATCTGCATAAAAATAGCCAACAAATTTCATTTCATTTAAAGGCAACCAAATCCGAAAAAATCTGCTTAAATAAATAAAAAATATATATATATAATATTATATTTGAAGATTATAAATTGTTGTAAGATAAAGCAAAAAAAAAGTATTATATTTACAAAAATGTAACATAAAATATTATCATATACACATGTGTGCTGGTAAATGTTTACATGAACGCTCTTAAAGTTAGACGTTAATTTGGCAAATAATTTACTCAAAGATAACCGACTCACTTCACACAACCAGCAGAGTTAAGAAATGCTTTTTCTCACTAAAGTAAAAAAGATTTAAAAAAATGAAAAAAAAAACAAAAAAACCTTCTAATTACTTATATTTTGTATGTAATTTATTTAGTTGTTATTGTAGGTTAGTATATTTGTAAGTTGCTTATATTTATATAAAACTAATTTAATGTTAAACAAAAACTAATGCACTCATTTTGAGAATAAATAAAATGTAATATTAAGCTTTTTGAAGAAAATCATGAAAATTACAAATACATATTTTTGTAGAGATTAGTGTATACTTTCGTAATTCAGACTGAATTTTTTAATTGTGTAACTATTTACATACATTAAGGAAGAAATTAAGTATTAAATTGAGTAAAATTAAAAAAACAGAAACACAGAGATTGAAAAATAATAAGTTTTTAAATTTTATTTTGCCTGCTATACATATGAAAACTAGTTTTCTTGTAAAATACAACAAAAAAGTGAAAAGGCTAAAGTTGAAAATTACATTTTTTTTTTGCAAATTAATAATTAAAAAAACATTTTTTCCTTTGCTAAATAATTATTAGAAAAGCAATTTCTTTTAAATACTCACAATTAAATGAAATTAAGGGTAAGCTGAAGAGACATATTTTTTTTACTTTCAAAAGGCTTTTTTTATTGTTTTGATAGCATAATGTGTTAATTTTTTGTGCTTTCACTCCATTGTTGCACTTTGTTTTTGTTAATTTATTTTCAACAAAGCTCTGCTCTCACTAAAGCTTGTATTTGCGAGCTTTTAAGTCAGTTAAGCTTGCTGAAATGTTCGTTACTCTTTTTCAGGTGATTTTATTTAACGCTTAATAAGCACTTTTAGTTCGTGTTAAGCTTTTATAAAAGCTCGGTAAGCAAGACATAGCTAATGAGCTTTTTAAATAAATGTTTCTTTTGTTTTGGGAGTTGTGCTTTACTATAAGTCCTTAAGGTTACTAAATTAATGTTTTATTTTAGACGTAGAAAAAAGCGTTTACCAAATTTCTGAATTCTTAACTTTCATGTTTTTAAAATTTGCATACATACATGTTTCGAACAAAATGTATCTTACAAATTATTGAAAATTAAAATTTACATGTTTCTCTTCAGCTTACTCCAACTTAACACCCAAAATCTTGCCAATAATAATAAAAACTGCATTTTTAGATAATTAAGAAAAATACATTAATTTTAATTAAATTATTTCAAACTAAAGTTCATATAAAATTTAATTTGCATTTCTTTTTAAATCCCACCCCGCGTAACAGTTCACCTTATCGAAACGTAAACGTAAAGAGTGCCTCGACCCATAGTTTGGAGCTTATTCGAATTTAGTTGGACAAAAGCAAAGAGATGTAAAATAATGTAGAGAGTAAAAACTTAAAAAAAAAAATAACAAAAAAGTAAAAGACAAATAGTGAAAGTTAGTTGTAAAATAGGGGACGCAAGTAGAAAGGCGGAGATCAAATAAAAAAAAACAACTTCATTTAGCTTCGTATGCCATATATTTAGTTAAAAGTTTAGAGAAACATAATTAAAATAAAATTATAATTAATAATTTAATCTAAAAATAAAACTTTATTGAAAAAATTGCTTTGAAAAAGAATTTTAAATAACATCGAAGTGAAAAATAAAAGCATTTAGTATACAAATTTGCACAAAAAATCGGAGCACATTAATTATTATGCAATATAACGGTGTTGTATAAATATTTTTATGATTTATTATAATTATTTATGAATTTTTTTAAGTTAATTCGAAATTTGCTTACTTAAAATTTAAAGAATTAATTAAAGTTTAATTTAAAAAAAAAATATTAATAAACTTAATACATAATATAATTATAATTATAATAATAAGTTAAAAACTGTTTTCCTTTTTATAGATACAAACAACACTTTCTCAAGCCTTGGGCATTTAAATTTTATTTAAGCTGAGAAAAATACTCAACCAGTGATTGCAATTACTGTTTTAAATTTATTTTGTTGTATTATTTGTTTATGCTTTTAAACGCATTTTATTTATAAAAAATAATCATTTAATAATTAGTAATAAAAAAGAAACAAATTGTATATTATATATACACAACACATACATACCATATATACACGGCTAAATATAAAAAAAAAAAACAAATTAAAATAATTTATAAGTCAAACACACGCATACACATTGAAATATATCGCTACACTACATAAATAAAACATTTTTTTGTAAAAAAGAATTATTACAATAATTTAAATATACATACATACATACATATTTAATAGCGTAAGTTTCATACAAAAGTACACAAATCATTTATTACAGATTTTTTTTACATTGCAAAACAGCAAAACTAAATTTAAAAAAAAAATCTATCTACATAGTACATATGTATATCAAACTTATCAAACCACAAAATGGGCAACGTAAATATATATATTTGCCTATATATATTCTCTGTGTATATGTATAACTTACGATGCCAACGTTGTGCGGGCTAAAGAAAAAAATGTGGAAAATTATTGTATAATAAATATTATGCAGTTGAATGAATATTTAGTTTAAATACGCTGAAAGATATAAATAAATGTAATTAAGAATTGAAAAGTATATAAGTGAAAAATACGGCATTTTTATTTCCAGAAAAATTAATATAAATTTATAAAAGAGCATAGATTTTTATGGAACTACGATGGCGTTATTGTCCATACTACTAGTGTTACGTGTCGCATCATGTCATACTATGCGGCGTTGAAAACGTGTTTATTCGCGCTAAAAGTTTGCTTTTGACAGTTTTTCCATTGATTGATTCAGTACGTTGTGAGCGCTCCTCAAAGATGGACACCAGCAAAGAGAAAATTCGCTAAATTCTACAATTTTTCTTCGATCAAGGCGAAGAAGCAGTCAAAGTGGCTGAAAAAATTAATTTAGTTTATGGGATCGATACTGTAAACGAACGTGTAGCACAAAGGTGGTTTGCTAGGTTCCGTTCAGGTAATTTCGATGTCAAAGATGCACCACGCGTCGGGAGACCTGTCGTCGAAAATTGCAATAAAATCATGGAAATAGTGGAAACAGACCGTCAAGTGAGCACTATGAAAACCGCTTGAAACCATTTGCATAACCTTGGATTCAAAAAGAAGCTCGATGTTTGGGTGCCACACGAACTAACGCAAAGAAACATGATGGACCGAGTTTCCATCTGCGAATCGCCGCTGAATCGCAACTAAATCGACCTATTTCTGAAGCGTTTGGTGACTGGCGATGAAAAGTGGATCACTTACGATAACGTCAAGCGGAATCGGTCGTGGTCGAAACGCGGTGAGCCGGCGGAAACGGTGGTCAAGCCAGGACTGACGGCTAGGAAGGTTTTGCTGTATGTTTGGTGGGATTGGCAAGGAATCATCTACTACGAGCTGCTCCCCTATGGCCAAACGCACAATTTGGCCCTCTACTACCAACAACTGGATCGCTCAAAGGCAGCACTCATCCAGAAGAAGCCATCTTTGATCAACCGAGGCCGAATTGTGTTCCATCAGGACAACGCCAGGCCGCACACGTCTTTGATGACGCGCCAGAAGCTTCAGGAGCTCGGATGGGAGGTCCTAATGCACCCATCTTATAATCCGGACCTGGCATCAAGTGATTACCATCTTTTCCTGTCCATGGCGAACGCGCTTAATCAAGAGAGGCCCGTGAAAATTGGCTCTCCGAGTTTTTTTGCCAATAGAGATGCAGCCTTTCACGAGAGGGGTATAATGAAGTTGGCATCTCGTTGGCAACGAGTTTACGAACAAAACGGCGTATATTTGACTTAAATCGGACACAAAGTTATCATATTTTGAAAAATCAATAAAGAAAACCGAACGAACATTTTACTTGACCTATCATTTCATGTTCCTGGAAACCCGTTAAAATTTTGTTAATAAGGTGTAATGTATCTTTAACTGGTAATTTACTTCCTTTTTCTGCTGAATGCCAAAAAAGTCATAGCACTATGCCATAGGAATTTCATTTTATCTGCGCTACGTGCGAAGTGCGTTCAAAAAATATCCAAGTCTGTTTTCATTGTTGACTTTGTCTGTGACGCAGCTCGGCGATTTTCGTTTGCTAAAAGAAAAAAACGGACCAAACTGTGTGATAAAGGCATAAGGTAATGAGTAAGTAAAGTAAAATAAAGGCTAAGAGTGGTATAAGTGTTTCGAAATAGGTCGTGGAGATGACCAAAGCCCTGGACGCCCAAGCATATCAACAACACCTGAAAACAAGGAAAACGTAAAAGAAGTAGATGTAAATTATAGAATTTCGAAAAAAAAAACAGCGGTGTATGGAAGTTGCCCAGGAGTCACTAAATGAAGCCAAGAGGCAAAACAAGATTTTATGTATAGACATGGAAATTAAGACTCAAATATCGCAGTGGAGGCACTTTGGCTCGGTAAGACCGAAAAACGCTCGTTGAATGCGTTCGAACGTGGAAGTTATACTCATTGTACTCTTTTCAAGCTCCGCGGATAAGTGGAAAAAATTTCGTAGTTTTTGCATCGTAATAGTGAAGGGAATAGTGATAGTTTCATATATTCACATATCGATCACTGTTCAAGACCTGTCGAAGGGCCCAGCAGAGCCAGTAATTCGAGTAACCACAGATCGGTTCCACATCAAGTTTACTCTACTGGATAAAGCGCCTCCTTAGAGGCGTCGTACAATGCACACCGAAGACACTATTACTGGTGTGGGGCAGAGTATCGAGGAAGATCCGAATGCTTTTGCGAAAGGATATTTCTTTGCGGGCTTACAAGACCCAACTCTAAGGCCCAAAACAAAAGGCCAGCGATCTTGGCTTTCACAAAAAAATTTTGTTCCTTCTGGTTAAATGTGAGTTTTAACCCTTTAACTGTTTAATTTTGTTTCGAAAAACTTTTTCATCCTGTTAATTATTTTCCAGCGAAGACGAATATACTTGACATAAGCAGTTAAAGGGTTAATAAACAGAATTATCGCATTTGGAGTGATGATAATTCATGAGTCAATGTTGAGACGCCTTTACCAGGTGTGTTTGTTGAAGTGTGCCGGTTTTACTAGTAGATGTTGCTAGCAATATGTATAAATTTCTATGATTAGGCATGTATGTAATTTTTTTCTATTGACATTAACCTACAAAAATACGCAAGTCACATTCCGCCAAAATAATAGCGTCATATTTGTTTACCTCAGTGAATATGTCGAGTTTCGTTCCAAGTAAATCGCATTTGCGGCATTCGTTGCTTTTCTTATTTCATCAAAATAAAAAAGCAGCTGAAGCTCACCGGTTGCTGGTAGAAACTTACGGTGAACATGCTCCAGTGATTAGAACATGTGAGACATGGTTTCGTCAATTTAAAAGTGGAGATTTCGATTTGACAGACAATGGACATCCTGGTGCAGCGAAAAAGTTCGAAGACGAGGAATTGCCGGCTTTATTGGATGTTGATCCAACCCAATCGCAACAAAAATTGGCAGAAACACTACATGTGACCCGAGTAGCAATTTGCCAACGTTTAAAAGCCATGGGAAAGATCCAGAAGTATGGAAAATGGGTGCCACACCAGCTGAACGATAGACAAATGGAAAATCGAAAAACCGTTTGTGAAATGTTGCTTTAACGATTCGAAAGGAAATCTTTTCTGCATCGAATTGTCACGGGGGACGAAAAATGGGTTTATTTTGAGAACCCGAAGCGAAAAAAATCATGGCTTTCCCCTGGTGAAGCTGGCCCATCGTCTGCAAGGCCAAATCGCTTTGGCCGTAAGACAATGCTCTGTGTTTGGTGGGACCAGTGTGGTGTGGTATACTACGAGTTGTTAAAACCTGGTGAAACGGTGAACACGGATCGCTACCGACAACAAATGATCAATTTGAATCATGCGTTGATCGAAAAACGATCGGAATGGGCCCGAAGACATGGCAAAGTTATCTTGCAACATGACAACGCGCCGTCTCATACCGCTAAACTGGTGAAAGACACATTAAAAATACTTAATTGGGAAATATTATCGCACCCGCCGTACTCTCCAGACCTCGAACCGTCCGACCATCACCTTTTCGCATCGATGGGATACTCCCTTGCAGAGCAGTGCTTCGCTAATTTTGAAGAAGTCGAAAAATGGCTCGTCGAATGGTTTGCCTCGAAAGAGTAAAAGTTTTTTTGGAATGGTATCCAATAATTTGCCTGAGAGATGGTCGAAATATGTAGAAACCAATGGTCAATACTTAGAATAAAAAAAAATTTTGGAGATTCCTCTGAATATTAAGTGTTTTCTTTATCGAAAAAACCGGAAAACTTCAACTAACACAACTGGCACATCTTTAAAACGTCAGTGTTTGGTGTGTTTTCTGGACAGAGGGAATCATTGGTCTATATTTTATCAATGTATTACAGTCAATGGGGAACGCTATTAGCCATGATTAATGACTCTTTTGTGCCTAAATTGGAGCATGTCGATATGAACAACGTTATTGAAAGAAACTTTTGGTGAGCGCACCATCTCGCGTGGTGGGTCTGTGCATTTGGCCTCCAAAATTATGCGATTTAACACCTCAGGACATTTTTTATGTGAAGTCGCTTCACTGCGTAAATTGGTCCGAGAAAATTGCCGCCTTGGAAGAGAAAATACACCAAGTTATTGACCCAACTGTTACAAAATATGTTAAAAAATGGGCCGCTCGGCTGAAATTTATTCGAGTCAGCCGCGGTGGTCACTTGCCCTAAATCATTTTGAAAACATAATGGCAGACCTTTAACTTGTTATCAAAGCTAAATTCTTGGCCATAACATTCTGCTTGAAATCATATGTTTACAAAAAATACCCCTCACCTCGGCTGCCTGTATCTTCATTTACTTAGAAAAGAAAATTATATAGGTATAATATATTTGAAAGCTCCTTAGTGAAGTTTTTTTTTGAATTTCAGGTAAGCATTTTAAGTTTGGGTAATATCTGGAAGAAATTATACATTATTTTCGTGATTAAATATACAGAATGAAGGAAGGAACATTCTCTTTAATTCTGCCCAGCTGAAGGTGTATACTTACTTATGTCTAAGTCTCAGAGTTTTTTTTTATGAAAATCATTTTAAATAAAATTACATAAAATTTTTAGTGTTTTTTTACATATCATAACTGTATTTTTCTTCAATAGTCATAATCATTTCATTTATATAATTAATTATTTTTTTTTTGTTTTGTTTTAAATTTATTTATTTTGTTTTTTGTTTTTTTTTTCTTTTATTTTTTGTTTGTTTATAATGATCATATATATATATATGTGTATTTATATATTTACTACAATAAAACATGCAATGATAATAATTTAAGCGTATGTTTATATGTATGTAAATATGTAATTATGTATTATGTATTTGTAAAAGTATGTGTGAGTTTGTGTGTGTGTGTGTGAGTGTTTGACCATTTTTTCTTTATGGATAATTTGCCTAGTAGAATGTAGAATGTTTTAATTATTTTTTTTAATTTCTGAAAATGACAATTTGCTTATAGAATTACATACATACATATGTCGGGGTATGCAAGCATGTTTAGATAATTTTCAGCAAATTTCTGTTCATATGTAATATATGAAGGCTTATGAAGGCAGCCAATTGCGTTTAAGCAAAAATTAATTTTTATTTTTATTTTCTTTCAAAGTCGCCTTTAGAGAGAGTTTCTTTTCTTGAGAGTTGTGAGTTGTGAAATTAATTTAAAATTTTAATTTTATTTTTTTTTAAGCGCAATGGCGTTTATGTAATTTTATTTTTAATTCATTTTTCCATTTTATTTCAGCTCATTTCCTAATATTGGCGTAAAACTGTAGCTAAGCGCAATGAAAACTGAGTTTTATTTCTGAAATTTATTTACGTGTATATTTGTTAAAAATAGAATTATTAAAAGTTCATATTTATTATTGATTTCTGCGAGTTAAGTGGCATAGATTTTTATTTTCAGTTATTTAGTTTGAATTTCATAATTTTTTTTTTTAAGTAAAAAAGTGTCTTTTTGCGGCTAATACTTTTAGTTACAGCTATATGCATTCATGTGTGTGTGTGTGTGTGTGTGTGTATGTGTAAATATTATGTGTTCAAGTATATGTATTGTTGTTTGTGTTTTTTTTGGTATAAATAAATTACAACTAAATTAATTAAATACGTTCATATTGTTAATATTTTATTTACTTTATTTTTATACTTTTATTATTTATTTTTGTTGTTTTATTTATTTTATTATATTTTATTTTATTTTTTTTATTTTTTGTAAAAAGTGTAACTTTCTTTTTGTGTTATTGTTGTACAAGTTCAGAGTTATTGTTATTTTTATATTTTTCTTTGCTCTTTTTTGTAGTTGTTGTAGATAGCCTTTTTAACAGCGTAACTATAATTTTTTATGAGAATAATATTTTTTTTGTTTTTGTAATTATTGTATTTTGTTGTAATTTATAAACACTATTTTTCATATATTTTTTGTCTATTTTCAGTTTGTTTTGAAAAGTTTTTGTTTTCTTTTCGCAAATTAAAACTCGCCAACACTTACATACATACATTTACAGCAAACCATATATATGTATGTGCATATATGTGTTTGTGCGCATGTATGTGTGTAGTTAGTTAATTTTTACAAATTACAATTAAATATCCATTAATTATAATACGTAAAATACATACATATCTATTCCTGGAAACATACACAATTAACGATCTTCAGCTGCACCACTACAATTACAAATATGTATATGTATATATATATTTTAACATTTCAAATTACAACTTCGGCATACATGATCCAATACAATTTTTTATATTCCTTTTTTTTGTTGTTGTTGTTTTAATATTTAAATTAATTTTTTATTATTGATTTTTAATTTATTTATTTTTAATTTATTGAAAACAATGATTACCTTCGTCAACATTAGTATGTTTGTATGCTATAATTTTGTTAATTTTTTTTTGTTTTTCTATTTTCAAATAAATTTCCAAATTTTTTTTATTCAATCTGGCAACTCAGCACATTTACATACAATACAATATATATAGCAAACAACTTTTTCTTCGTTTTCGAAAAAAAAACATCTAAAAACTTAGACAACAAACAAAATGTGACAACACAAGTCAACAGCATTCAATTTATATGTATATATGTATGTATGTATGTAATGCCTCACTTATAGCTTATATAGTTTTACATAATTATTTTATTCAATTTTATTATTTTTTGTTTATATTATTGTTTAAATATATTTATTTGTGTCTACATGCCTCTATATATATGCTGTGTATGTATATGTATATATGTTTGTTTGTTCAAATGTCACTATATAGATGTTTGTGTAAATGTGTATGTGTTTGTGTTTGTGTTTGTGTTTGTGTTTTGTGTTTGTTATTTAACAATTACAGTTCGCATTGGGCGTGCCTTGAGGCTGATCTGTCAGTCGTTGTCCTTTTTGGCCAGCGCCCACTAACGTCGGATCCGAGTCTAAACTCTCGGACATTTTATCGCATATTATATCCACCAGTCGCTCGAAAACAGCCTGCGCAAGTGTGATAGAGAGAGAGAGAGAGAGAGAGAGAGAGAGTGAAAGTGAGATTTGCAATTCGTTTTTATAATGTCATTTCACTTACCTTCACATTTACATTCTCTTTGGCTGATGTCTCGAAGAATTCTACACCCAACTGATCGGCCAATTGTCGGCCGCGTTCAAATGAGATCACTCGTTGATCTTCCATGTCGCATTTATTGCCGACAAGTATCACTTGTGCGTTGTCCCAGGAATATGTCTTGATTTGAGTAACCCTGTTTGAGAGAGAGAGAGAGAGAGAGAGATACAGTGAGATAAGATTTATATAAAGTGAGAGAGGGACAGAGAGAGAAAGAGGGAAGATATATAAAGAGAAGCAGAGAGCGAGAGCGAGAGAGAGATAGAGTGAAAGAAGGTGCAAGAGACACAAAAATAGAATATTTTTGAGTTTAATTATAAATCTTTATTTATTACTTCAGTTAAAGTAAGCAAGTATTTACTTCTACTCTCTAGAACCTGCTAGTCTCTTACCTATCAAAATTCCTTAAAATACTAACTGAACTTATGGGAAATGGGCCTGGTCCGATACCAAACATTTGCAAAAGCATTCGAAGAACTGACAAGGATGACTCTACCAAATATACAGAAGGGCCGAGCACATAGTCTTCCGCAATTATCGTGAGATAAGCTTACTCAATATGGTATATAAGGTGCTATCGAGCGTATTGTGTGAAAGACTAAAGCCCGCCAACTAATTGATTGTACCTTATCAGTATGACTTTAGACGTGGTAAATCCCCCAGATATTTACCATACGCTAAATCTTTTGGAAAATACCTTTGTAAAGAGGAATGACCTTTCCTTCGGCGACTACAATTGATATTTCCAATTAGCGTCAAACAGCGAAAAGAATGAAGGAGTAGTCCTCTGTCACCAAGCAATGTATAAACCAAGTTTCATCAAAATTACTCAATGCTTACTCCAGGGACAGACGGACAGACAGACAGACGTGACTAGTTTTGACATTTACTGGAGGTTTACATAACTCAATATGATTTCGATTGAGCTCCAATCAGAGAAAATTTTGCGATTTTCATCAGACTCTGAAAGTTATTGCTTAAAGGAGCCTTTTAAGTCTTTAAGTCTGTCTAAAAGTAAGCGGACAACAAGAGCCTTCTTCTACTATGGA
This sequence comes from Ceratitis rosa, assembly GCA_037013455.1. NCBI lineage: Eukaryota > Metazoa > Arthropoda > Insecta > Diptera > Tephritidae > Ceratitis > Ceratitis rosa. The sequence goes on along the minus strand of JAWMAG010000001.1, from coordinate 10,228,349 downwards.
GTCATTCATCACATTTTTTATATGTATATTTTATGTAGCCTCAGACTTTCTATGCCTCAATTTTCCGGCACTTCTCGAGATTCCCAAAAAGTTGATTCAGTATTCAATACGTTGAAAATGGAGGTTAGATCATATATGATATAGGTATGATTGCCGCTTTGAAAACCGCTGAGCTGACTTTCACACAAGTTCCCCTCCAATTTAAGGTGTGCATCTTGTCGGTCTTCCAAAATATGGAGGGACCTACAATTTATTCTAAGCTGCAGCCGACTGAATGATGGATTTGTATGATGAATTTGTATGAGAAGCACTCTCAGAGGGTTTGACATTCCTGCCGACGGTCGACCACAATTAAAAACATTTTCTTAATTTTTTTTTTATTTTAAACTAATTTTTTTTCATTATTTGTTAGGATGTTTGGATCTACTGCATGGCAGTACGCACTTCTCACCACTCAACCGTTAAATTGGTTTATGGTGCGCTTCTGTGCTTGTTTATGCAACAGTTTTTCAAGTTCAAACTTTTTCTAATTTTTTTCTTTTACATTTTTCCCAATAAATATAAGCTTCAGTCTCCCTCAGTCCACATATTTCATTAACTATTTAACAGTTTAAAGTGAAAACTGAACATTCACTTACTCACTCTCTTTAGTGGGCAAGTAGTTACGCTCCACACTCTAAGTATACTCCCTCTTTCGATATATTTTATGTTGTACATATGTATGTATGTATATACTCACCAATCTTGTACAGAATTGAAACTCTCCTCATTTGTAACATCATACATTAGAATGAAACCCATGGCGCCACGATAATATGCTGTGGTTATTGTTCTGTAGCGTTCTTGACCCGCTGTATCCTGTTAACAAGAGAGAGAGAGAGAGAGAAATAGAGAGAGGGGGTGTAAAAGCAAAGTCAATGTAAAGAAATTCAATATATGTAAGTACGTATAGAAATAATTGTATGCATATGTGCTGTGGTGGAAGAAGAGGAAGGGAAAAGCTAAATTAATTGCAACCCAATAAATGTCTGGGCATTAACACTTTTATTGGCGACAAATTGCATTTTTTTATAGTCGCCAATTTGACTCAAAATGGAAATGTGCAACAATGTTGCGGGCGTTTGGCTATAAAACTTTCTTTATGTCCACTGCTATGCTGTAGTGTAGAAGTGTGTGTAGGAGTGTGTGGTTTTCAACACGCAATTGCTGACATAAGAACCAAGTTATATGCAAGAAACTATAAAAGAGCATTCGTAGGGGAGAGAGAGGGTAATTTTATTTCTGACATTCATGTGAACCTTAAAATTTATATTTGTTTTGGGTGAAAGAAAATTCCGCTTTTATTATCCATTAAAGGAACTTTGACCGAGAGTCTGGCCTCTGGGAGGGTGACTCAAGATGATTGGATGTGACCAGACAGCTATGGCCGGAGTTGGACGCGAAATAATCTAAACAACTTACCCTTCTGGACCGCTTCTCCATTAACATAACGACTGGTATAATAACTGGACACTGTTTAGTGGGGCTTCACGGGAATAGGATGGGCTATTACTCTAACGATTTCTGCCGCGGGACGAAAAAGAGGAAGAGACCATAGAGCACTACCTCTTTCACATCCGCGCGGCGCTAGTTTCTTGGGAAACACTTCTTCGACCGTCTCGCTGAGTTGGCCTCAGCGAACATTGGAAATCTCGTTGACTTTATAAGGCGCACTAAATGGTTCGATCATTTGGGAAGGTGAAGGCAGGAGCCTCAGGGGTATCACAATGGGCATATTGACCTAAGTGTGCTGAGGTTAACCAGCAGCCGCAAGAACTCAACCTTTTTTCATTTTGCTATTCGGCACAAGTTTTAGGGTGAATTTAATGCAGATTCGCCACATCACTTGATTTTTACAAGAGATTTAAGGCCTTCCTGTGCTTCCATCTGCGAATAATTCACCCCCCACCTAGACAAAATTACCATTACAATGTAGCCTTGTTTAATTCCCTTCCAACCATTAATCTATCTTTACACGGGGTTTGCTTTGTTCGTAGTATGTTCGGACTAGTTAGTTAGCTAGCTGATGAGGTTGCTCCTTCGGAAGCTCTGATCAAGTGCACTTACTCCTACTGGCCTATTGTGAATCCTATGCTGAGCCTGTGAAGGAGATTCCTCCCACATTTTCAGCTATTTAAGCCAATTTATATGTTTTATGAAGTTCCGAAAATTATTAAAGCCTACAATTGCAAAGTTCTGCTCTTTGTTGTTGAGCTCTTCAGGCCCATATAGATAATAAAAGAGGAAGTAATTATTGTTATGGAATAGGGCTATACCGTAGTCAAAGAGGTTTCCTTCCCCTTCCCATTACCTCGTCCACCGAAAGGTCTTATCTCAGTTGTTGTACGGGCAAAAATGAAGCCGTTGGACATGACAATGCCTTCGGGAGACGAAAGGAGCTATATGACCCACTCAAACATAACCCTTCGGCCTACCACACTTGTAAAAATATAACCTATGCTCCACTAATGCAAACAACCTTTAACGACCGGTAAGAAGCTTATTTTCAATAAGATAACGTTCGAACAGTGTGGCAGAACACGGGAAGGTAGCCGCAGTAAATCTGCAAGGAAAGGGGAGTGGCGCAATACTCTGAACAAGCGAAATATCCAAGCTAAAATCCTTTCCTAACCACCAACACATTTTCAGCAGGAGAATCACAGATGAGACAGATCTGCTGCTTCAACGCCACTAAGCCACCATCCGTCAACACTGTCAGAGGAGCAAGCAAGCCTCAAATAGAAAAAAAATTTCTCGATGCCAGTGATAAGCGCGTCGTATGAAAAGATAACAAGAACCAGCATCCCTCCTCAGCATCGAAGAGACCGTGATCTCAAAAACACCTAAAATGGATCCAGAAATTCAAGAGAGGCGGGAAAGTGGGATGTCAAAGGTGACTGGTGATGAAAAGTGGATCACTTGTATCAACGTCATACAAAAACGGTTGCGGTCGAAAGGCAGTGAGCCAGCACAAACGGTCTCAAAACCAGGAATGACGGCCAGGAAAGTTTTGTTGTCTGTTTGATATAATTGTCAAAGGTCAAACATTTAATTCCCAGGCCCAGTTTTGGCCAACAGGCCAACGCCAGACCACACACAACGTTAGTAACTCGTAAGAAGTTCCGAGAGCTTGGCCGTGAGGTTCTTATGCATCTACTTACTAGTTCGGACCTAGCACCAGTTACCACCACCAAGATGACCATCTATTCCCTTATATTTCTGGTGAAGAATTGACCTCAAGGAAAGCCTGTGAAAATCGATTGTCCCAATTTTTTGCCAATAGAGGCAAGGCCATAACCTTTATAATTCCAAAAAGATATCTAGTAAAATAGTGCATAGTTGATATAAATCCGATAACTCTAACTACGGTAAATAGAGATTTGAATTTAATAGTAAAATAATGGATTTCTTTTTACTAGACCTAATATGAAGATGGAAGTTAAGCTTAGGATCCATCATAATTCCCAAATGAAGAAAGTTATACAACTAACAAGGATATTGATAAGGAATAATGAATAGTCCTAATTAAGCCTTAAACATACCAGTATTTGGTACACTTCTACTTAAGAAAGGCACTTCAAGTAAATTGAATCATTAATCCGAATGTATTCGAAACCGTCGAAACCATTTGAAAAAACCACAAAATAAACCTTTAAATTCGGCCCAACTGTTTAGCAGACGTTCAATGGTCATTTCATGTGCAGAAGATTTTTATATACTAGTATGATGACATGTAACCAATTTCATTATTTAAAGCATACTTTTAGGGAAACCCCCAATGATCACAGGGAAAAGTTATACTATATCATCAAAAAGAATTAATTGCTTTTATGTCTCATTCCAAGTTCATAAAAATAATTTTAAAAATAATATACATATATATATATAATATATTTGACTTGTTCTTCTATTTCTCACATACAAACAAAAACCATGCGCTGTTACTACTAATCAATTCGTACATAATAAATTTCCATAAAACTTAATGAAATGAAAGATAGCAGTGTAAATATAGAAGGAGAGAGCTTATATGATCACGGCTATAAATAATGTATATGTATGCATGTATAGCAATAATAATAAAAGCTAGAAATGTAGCAACAAAACAATTACATATCTATGAAAAACTTGCAAATCATTTCAAATATACGTGTAATTTAGAAAAAAAAATTAGATAACAAAAGAGGTCAGTTGTATTAGTAACAAAAATAACTGTGTATATAACAGTAAAAGTGAATATTAATATTATAAATAAATTTCCAAAGAATTACTCAACAAGTGCACTTCACAATTAGCCAAGTTGGTTATGTTGTGTTTTGTTCAAAAGCACTTGTTGCTAAACCACAGAAAGGTATGTGCGTGCGTGTGTTTAACTGTTGCAATTCCCATTATACAGTGACTAGCAATTATTTATTTATATTTTCTTTTTCACTTTTTTTTTCTTTGTAATTTCCATTCGAACTATTTTAAGTGAAGTGAAGGCGGCGAAGTGTACTCGGGAACTTGTTATTAAAACGGAAGGCAATAGCACAAGGTTAACTGTGTGCCATCCCTCTCGTAGGTAGCAAGGTCTTACGCGCAACTTTATATACCTAGAATGTAATGTAAGTGTGTTTTACGCATTACGCATTTTTTTAATATACACACATATGCATATATATAAGTCTATCTATTATATATATTCATAGAAGTAAAAGTTGGTGGACATAGTTGGTATAAGTTATGCTAATGTGTAAGGGATTTGAAAAAAGTAGTGTAAGAATGAAATATTAAAATCCAAACTCCGTTTTATGAAAATTCTGACAGTATTTGAATATATTTACTATACATTATGGTCCTTTTTACTGCTGAAAATTGTTAATTTGGCATTAAAAAAACGACATTTCTTTTTTACTCCAAAATCGACAGTTTTTTCAGAACTACACTTTTTATTTGAATTTTTGATATTTTTTCAAAAACCGCAGGTCATTGTTTAGGATATAACTTTAACTTTAATAACCATTTTGATTTTTTTTTTTTTTTTTTGTTTTTTCCAATACTCATTTGGCCGAAAGCATGTCAGCTGTAAAAAGAAAGAACTGAAAATATAGCTGAAAATATACCTAAATATGTGTATAAAAAACTTCAAAACATTCTATCGAATACTTTCTTTCAATAAAAATTCCCGAAAATCGCCTAATCGCCACAGATAACACTTGTATAACACCTTAACCTTATACAGCAGCCTCCCTGCGGTTGACGGATTCTTATGCGAGTCATTTTATTTTTATGTCAGAAATATATTCAGTTGAAAAAATTAATTTTCTTTGATTTTTTAAGTTGATTTGGCGAACGCGAGATGTTACGCATTGCTAACCACACAGCTAATGTGGCCGCTTGTGGTCCTATACATCTTTCTTTTCGCTTTTCCCCACTCTTTCAACTTCATACTACTATTTCACTACTGTGCTGAGAGTCTATAATTATTTGTGTTTATCTAAATCACCATAGATTATTAAAAAAAATTGAAAAGGAAACATAATGATTGTCCAGCACCACTGACAACATTTTTCTTCTTTGTCCTGTAAACTGGCCGCCTGAAGGTATTGTAAAAATGTATGTATAAATATTTCTATGTGCATTTACTGTGTGGTTAGTTATGCAACCTAATGGTTTATTTTTCCTTATAAAAGCTAAGTATATTCTTGCCAACGCCAATGGCCATTAATAAAAATGATAACACAGCATAAAAAAAAAATTTTCAATTAAGAAAAAATTGTCGTTCTGAAAGAAAACATTTATCACACGTGACTACTAAGGGAGTGTTTTTCACAATTAATCACTGCCATGTCCGATCGACTACGCTTCATTGCATTTCTCTACTTTTTCTATAAAAATTTATTTTTTTTCTTTTGCACTTCTTACTTGTACTCTACTTTTTCTTTCACCATTTATTATTTGATTTTTTTTCATTTCTTTTTTTTTTTTGCTTTCTTTTTTTGAATTTCTACTCACCCATATCTGCAGCTTAACACGCTTATCATGTCGAAACACAGTTTTCACTTTGAAATCAATGCCCACCGTTGACACAAAAGCTGAGGTGAAACTGTCATCGGCATAACGGAATAGGAAACTTGTCTTGCCCACACTTGAATTGCCGATTATCAGCAGCTTGAACATATAATCGAAATTTTGATCGGCCGCATCCTTCTGCCACTTGGGATCCCCACTGCCGGCCATCTGAAAGGTAGAAAGTGAAGAAATTTTAATAAGAGAAATAAATAGATATTACTTTAGAGCTTAAAGAAAGGTAGGTAGGTAGACTAAGCAAAGGTTAGAGATAGATTTTTATGTACAAAAGTAATTTATCGAAATTCTACAAGGGCACACTAAATAAGTAAAGAAGTTAATATTAATAACAGTAAATTTAATTTGTCCTTTTGCAAACACACACTTCTGCACTTCATCACTTCTTCACACTTACATACATACATATATTGTACTTTGAGTTAAATAATTTAGTGTCGTACTCACCACATCATGTGTATGTATGTGTGTCAAGGACGAATACTTCAATGCCATAATATTGAAGATACTCACACATACATACGCACAAGCAATCTAAGTTTTTCCTTAAACATTCCTGTACTCATTTCTTACTTTCCATAAGTGGATATGCACTTAAGCATCTACTTACTTACTTATCTACCTACTTATTTACGTATACACTACCTTACGCAGTAGCTAAGTATGTATATATACGTAAATAAGACGCAATACGCATATTGTTGTTGTGGTGAATGCACAAAGCCAATGCTTATGGGAAATAAGTAGGCTTTCGCTTAATTTGTTGTGGCCTAACTGTGTGTGGGTTTATAGACGACCTGTTGCTTCGTTTGATATCAGCAGCAACCTACATGTGTGTATTGGAAAAATAAAAATATGACAGCATTTCACTATCTTTAGACGCCCGTACGTACATAATAATTTTGAGATCCAATTTAAGCTAATCCAAATTGCTTCTTAAGAGGTTATATCGAAGACTTTTTCAATCTTATTCTGTATGTTTTTGATTATTACTTCAACTATAAAGTTCAACTCAAATCAACTCTGTTGAACTATTCTACTTCTACTAGATTCTACTTCTCTCCACTCGAATGAGTTTCCAAATTAAGCTCTACTTAACTGTACACATCTGAACTCAACTTAAACCAAAGCAACTCAAATCAGCGCAAATAAGTTCTACCCAATTTCACTAATCTCAGCTTAACTTAGGTTCACTCATCATTCACCCTCAACTCAATAAAATCTCACTCACTCCGAAACTGAAATGATGTCAACTCAAATCTACTTTATACCACAGCACTCTACGGGCAACTTAAATTTATTTTATCTTATTTTATTTTATCTTATTTTATTTTATTTTATTTTATTTTATTTTATTTTATTTTATTTTATTTTATTTTATTTTATTTTATTTTATTTTACTTTATTTTATTTTATTTTATTTTATTTTATTTTATTTTATTTTATTTTATTTTATTTTATTTTATTTTATTTTACTTTATTTTATTTTATTTTATTTTATTTTATTTTATTTTATTTTATTTTATTTTATTTTATTGTATTTTATTTTATTTTATTTTATTTTAATTTATTTTATTTTATTTTATTTATTTTATTTATTTTTATTTTATTTTATTTTATTTTATTTTATTTTTTTTTATTCCATTGAATTTTATTTTATTTTATTTTATTTTATTTTATTTTATTTTATTTTATTTTATTTTATTTTATTTTATTTTATTTTATTTTATTTTATTTTATTTTATTTTATTTTATTTTATTTTATTTTATTTTATTTTATTTTATTTTATTTTATTTTATTTTATTTTATTTTATTTTATTTTATTTATTTTATTTTATTTTATTTTATTTTATTTTATTTTATTTTATTTTATTTTATTTTATTTTATTTTATTTTAGTTTATTTTATTTTATTTTATTTTATTTTATTTTATTTTATTTTACATTATTTTATTTTATTTTATTTTATTTTATTTTATTTTATTTTATTTTATTTAGCTTATTTTACTTTATTTTATTTTATTTTATTTTATTTTATTTTATTTTATATTAGTTTATTTTATTTTATTTTATTTTATTTTATTTTATTTAATTTTATTTTATTTTATTTTATTTTATTTTATTTTATTTTATTTTATTTTATTTTATTTTATTTTATTTTATTTTATTTTATTTTATTTTATTTTATTTTATTTTATTTTATTTTATTTTATTTTATTTTATTTTATTTTATTTTATTTTATTTTATTTTATTTTATTTTATTTTATTTTATTTTATTTTATTTTATTTTATTTTATTTTATTTTATTTTATTTTATTTTATTTTATTTTATTTTATATTATTTTATTTTAAGAAAATTCGTATTCAGCAGTCCAAAACTACTCCAAAGTAATGAGTTCAAAGCTACTCCTGTCATTTCTCATTTTACCACCTTCGATCTGTCTTTTTCCATGTTTGCTTGCATATACGTATATAAAGACACACTGTCTATATTTCAAGTGTGCATTTCAAGTGGATTAAAAGTGGTCTCATGAGCTCAATTCACCAAATACTTTGTGGTTGTGTGTATAAATGTGTGTATATGCTTTTAAAGGCATGGATAGTGGTAGTTATGTTGGATTAAAAAATTCTTACCTACTTCTGACATATAAGACGCTGCTAACACGTTTTAAGCAAACCACTTTTAAGTATGTAGGTTAGGAGGTAATGTCAGTTAACCCATTTAGGTAGTTATATTTAACATGAGTAAAGAAAATTATATTACATACTCCTGTTCCCTGCTGTCGAGGAAGGTATATTAAATTAAAAGAACTCAATTTTTAATAATATTTTTAAGAAAAATATTAAAATTTGAGTAATTTACAAAGTTATAGTTCAAAGAACATTTTGTTATGGGAATAAATTACGTATACGCAGTGTCATATCGAAAATGGTGGAATATATCTAATGGAGCAGGTGTTATTTTCCTGTAACATAATTCATGTTGATGGAACTGTATTTGTACATTTCAAATATAATCATAATGATTACTTCTTCTGTTTTAGTGGAAAATGGAAAAAAATCCAGGCAAGTGATCTTTGATATTTAATATATTTATTTTCATGCACGTAAGAAAAGTTATATACCTATATATGTGTTATACAGTCAAGTAGTTAGTCAAGACAAGTACGATTGAAACTATCTTAAGCCCGCTCATAATTTGGAATATTTTCGTGAATAATTTATAATAAAAAATAATAATCAAAGTCTTTATTGAGTACGCTTCAGTATTATAAACCATTTTTTATATTTTTATTTTTCCGTCTTTGACAGTGATCGAACGAATTTTCATATAGTATTATGACGAGATTTTGATGAAGGAAAGCGCTACTGTGAGTTTAGCTTTAATTTTTTTTTATAGGAAATTTTTACTCACATTTAGGAAAGTTATTTGCGACATATAAAACGCAAAATTTACTAGATTTATATCTGCAACTAAAATGCGGGAAAGACAGGGAAGAGGTAGAGACAGTAGAGCACATATTTTGTGAGCGCCCAATGATATGCAGTCAGATGATGATCTGACTTGGTGATGGCCCACTAAAGAGTCGACCAGCACAATATAAACTAACTTACAAATAAGTTAAGTGAATTTAATAATTATTAAAATGCCACCACCAAGACTCAACCTAAATGTCCTCTATGCCTCAAGAAGATAATCTTATTTTTTGTTTAATTTTCGACCAGAAATCCGTTCTTAATAGAGACCTTGTCAGATAGTGTGCTGCGCTTGAGTTTTCTTTCTACAAATCCGTCTTTTAACACCTTTTTCGACTTCGAATTTGCGCTCTCAAACCCTGCAGAAAATGCTCAGATAATCTTTTCCAATTACCGTTTGATCTTATGGCAAGATTTTCGAAAGCATTTATATGATTTCTTATCGAATTTGACGTGATGTCTTCACTTTTAGCTCAATTTGAAGCCACCATTCCGAAGCTTGTTGCTTGGTTTTCATGTCAAACTCGTAAATTCATGTCTCTCTAACAGTAACAGTGCATTTTATTAATATGGGGAATGAGTTGACTCGTTCGGGCATATCTCCAGTGATTACTACGCGTTTCCCTACCGAGGAGCGATGACAATTAGAAAAATTTACACCTGTAATTTTGAATGTTAGTCAACCCAGGACTCAAACTCTGTTCCTACGAATGTCAATACCTAGTACTAACCACTCGGCTATTGTGGCCACCAATAAATACTCCACTGAAGAAAACGAATAAAATAAATTTTAATGTAAGCACTGTGGATAAATATTGCTGCTTCTAATATACAATTCAATCAATTTAAACACTGAGTCCACATTCCTTTTACACCAGAAACTACACTACCCCAAAGCAAAAGATTACACACAAGAAATAGAGGAGAAATAATAAATTAATTTCCAGCAGACAGCTCCCTTGAAATATAATCCGTTAAATGTAAACATATACACAAGCATAACAACAGTGCACAACTTAAGCGATTTACAAGTAATTTCGCATGTGCTAACATTGCGCCACATGCGTGTGTATGTGTATGTGTGTGTGTATTTGCTCGCAACTGTGTTTACGCAACGCGGCGAGTAGTGAAATGCATTTAATGCCATTGTTATAGCGTACACAATGGAAATTTGTTGCTCATACGCCCACGCGTATGAGCTCTTAAGAAAATTATAAGAAAAAAAGAAAGAAAGAAATAAAGAAAGAGTGTGCAATTGCGCATGTGGGAGACGGCGCTGAGGCTGAAATAAAGTCAATTGAAAGAATGTTGAGCAAGAAAGGATGGCACAAAGTAATTGTAAAGTGTATTATTGTTGTTTAACGTTTATTTTTGTTTCTTTTTCAGTCTATATTTCTGGCTCCATTCAGAGCAAGCAAACTAGTCGTTCATACATATGAGTTCATCACGAATTATGTGGGCAGTTATTTCTGCTTAAAGCTTTGATTTAAGCATTATTTTGCTATTTCATTTAATTCTCTTTTTTTTATTACCATGAAGTTTGACTTGAACGCGAAGGTTGTGTAGGATGCGTTTGACAAATCGCTGGCGGCAGCAAACTTTTTACTCTCCCCATCTACTTTACTGCTCTTAAGGCCATTTAACTTGCGGTTGTGTTCAAAGCGCATGAAGGTCACTGAAGCGGAAATGCTAGTCGGTAGTGATACCCTTGAATTGCTTACATTGATGTATATTATATGTAATTACATATGTATATATGCGCCTTTCAAAAATGTTGCTCATACGCCACGACCAGCTTGACTCGCTCATCAAATGTTTGACCTCCACTTTCAGCAGCACACGTAACTGAACCCAAGGCAAGTTTTTTCTATTGCGTATTATTATGTAGTAAATGTTTAGTTGAACTGTTAGTTTCTCTACCAACATCTGAACTTGAATTCATTGTTTATTTCGCTAATTCCACCGCCTTGATGACATCTACAGCACATTACTCAGCGCCTTCGCTACTTTATCATTGAAATCTGGTCGTTTTATAGCTCATTGTTTCATGTAGACTTTCTCCAGCTGTAGGTCGCTACCATTGAGCGTGACCTTTTAGCTCGAAAGCATAAAGATTAATTGCGTTCTCTGTTAGGTCTACAATCAGTTTCAGTTTAAAGAAAGATAAAAGATTTTTTCTACCAGCGCATCCGTCTAGCTGTACATTTTTCAATTTCAGTTTACATCGCAGATATATTATCTTGAAGCAGTTATTTTTCTTATTTCTTACTCTACCATCCTTTCAGCTTCTTAATTGTATGTGCTCTGTTAAAAATTGGTTTGCCACTGCTGTTCTTGAGTGTCCTTGAAAGTGTCTGCTTGTTTATCATGTTTCACTTTCATTCACTTTTTATCTTAATATCTACACATTTCCTCTCAACTCTCAACTTATCAACGTCCTTCATTTATCTTTTTTACAATTTCACTTGCGTCGCCAGCAGCAGCAGTAGCAGCTGAAGTCATTTGAATTTGCTTGTGTCTTTGCCTTTTCATATTTTTTTTTTCAACTTACTCACAAACATAAATTGTGATTAGATTGGCCACAGAAATGTGGCACCATTGACCACGACTCAGTATCCTGACAAATATCAAATTTCCTGTTTTTTGCTCTTTTGCTTCACACAGTTTTGCATGTGAGATTCTCATTTCATATATAGGTATAAAAGATAAAGGTTATGGTGATTATGTCAAAGGAAGTTCAAGCTGAGTAAAATTTTGGTATAGATTTTTTTCGTATCCAAGAACCGAATTTATTTGGTTTTCTATTATTATTTTATTTTACTATCAGTTGCAACAGGCAATAGATTAGCGATCGAGCCTTGGTCGGGTAAAGATCCTAAAATTATAGAGCATTCATTTAATTAAAGAACTAAGAACATTTCTCTAATTTCAATTGCCCTTCGGCAGGGAATTTCTACTTTATTTTATTTTATTTTATTTTAGTTTTTTTATTTGATTTTATTTTATTTTATTATATTATATTATATTTTATTTTATTTTATTTTATTTTATTTTATTTTATTTTATTTTATTTTATTTTATTTTATTTTATTTTATTTTATTTTATTTTATTTTAATTTATTTTATTTTATTTTATTTTATTTTATTTTATTTTATTTTATTTTATTTTATTTTATTTTATTTTATTTTATTTTATTTTATTTTATTTTATTTTATTTTATTTTATTTTATTTTATTTTATTTTATTTTATTTTATTTTATTTTACTTTATTTTATTTTATTTTATTTTATTTTATTTTAATTTATTTTATTTTATTTTATTTTATTTTATTTTATTTTATTTTATTTTATTTTATTTTATTTTATTTTATTTTATTTTATTTTATTTTGTTTTATTTTATTTTATTTTACTTTATTTTATTTTATTTTATTTTATTTTATTTTATTTTATTTTATTTTATTTTATTTTATTTTATTTTATTTTATTTTATTTTATTTTATTTTATTTTATTTTATTTTATTTTATTTTATTTTATTTTATTTTATTTTATTTTATTTTATTTTATTTTATTTTATTTTATTTCATTTTATTTTATTTTATTTTATTTTATTTTATTTTATTTTATTTTATTTTATTTTATTTTATATTATTTTATTTTATTTTATTTTATTTTATTTTATTTTATTTTATTTTATTTTATTTTATTTTATTTTATTTTATTTTATTTTATTTTATTTTATTTTATTTTATTTTATTTTATTTTATTTTATTTTATTTTATTTTATTTTATTTTATTTTATTTTATTTTATTTTATTTTATTTTATTTTATTTTATTTTATTTTATTTTATTTTATTTTATTTTATTTTATTTTATTTTATTTTATTTAATTTTATTTTATTTTATTTTATTTTATTTTATTTTATTTTATTTTATTTTATTTTATTTTATTTTATTTTATTTTATTTTATTTTATTTTATTTTATTTTATTTTATTTTATTTTATTTTATTTTATTTTATTTTATTTTATTTTGTTTCATTTTATTTTATTTTATTTTATTTTATTTTATTTTATTTTATTTTATTTTATTTTATTTTATTTTACTTGATTTTATTTTATTTTATTTTATTTTATTTTATTTTATTTTATTTTATTTTATTTTATTTTATTTTATTTTATTTTATTTTATTTTATTTTATTTTATTTTATTTTATTTTATTTTATTTTATTTTATTTTATTTTAATTTATTTTATGTTACTTTTATATTTTATTTTATTTTATTTCATTTAATTTTATTTCGTTTAATTTAATTTTATTTTATTTTATTTTTTTTACTTTATTTTATTTTATATTATTTTATTTTAATTTGTTTTAATTTTTTGAAATTATTTTATTTTAGTTCATTTCATTTTATTTGATTTTATTTTATTTTATTTTATTTTATTTTATTTTATTTTATTTTATTTTATTTTATTTTATTTTATTTTATTTTATTTTATTTTATTTTATTTTATTTTATTTTATTTTATTTTATTTTATTTTATTTTATTTTATTTTATTTTATTTTATTTTATTTTATTTTATTTTATTTTATTTTATTTTATTTTATTTTATTTTATTTTATTTTATTTTATTTTATTTTATTTTATTTTATTTTAATTTATTTTATGTTACTTTTTTATTTTATTTTATTTTATTTCATTTAATTTTATTTCGTTTAATTTAATTTAATTTTATTTTATTTTATTTTTTTTTACTTTATTTTATTTTATATTATTTTATTTTAATTTGTTTTAATTTTTTTAAATTATTTTATTTTATTTTATTTTATTTTATTTTATTTTATTTTATTTTATTTTATTTTATTTTATTTTATTTTATTTTATTTTATTTTATTTTATTTTATTTTATTTTATTTTATTTTATTTTATTTTATTTTATTTTATTTTATTTTATTTTATTTTATTTTATTTTATTTTATTTCATTTTATTTTATTTTATTTTATTTTATTTAATTTAATTTTATTTTATTTTATTTTATTTTATTTTATTTTATTTTATTTTAGTTTATTTTATTTGATTTTATTTTATTTTATTTTATTTTATTTTATTTTATTTTATTTTATTTTATTTTATTTTATTTTATTTTATTTTATTTTATTTTATTTTATTTTATTTTATTTTATTTTATTTTATTTTATTTTATTTTATTTTATTTTATTTTATTTTATTTTATTTTATTTTATTTTATTTTATTTTATTTTTATTTTATTTTATTTTATTTTATTTTATTTTATTTTATTTTATTTTATTTTATTTTATTTTATTTTATTTTATTTTATTTTATTTTATTTTACCTTATTTTATTTTATTTTATTTTATTTTTTTTATTTTATTTTATTTTATTTCATTTTATTTTATTTTATTTTATTTTATTTTATTTTATTTTATTTTATTTTATTTTATTTTATTTTATTTTATTTTATTTTATTTTATTTTATTTTATTTTATTTTATTTTATTTTATTTTATTTTATTTTATTTTATTTTATTTTATTTTATTTTATTTTATTTTATTTTATTTTATTTTATTTTATTTTATCTTATTTTATTTTATTTTATTTTATTTTATTTTATTTTATTTTATTTTATTTTATTTTATTTTATTTTATTATTTTATTTTATTTTATTTTACCTTATTTTATTTTATTTTATTTTATTTTATTTTATTTTATATTATTTTGTTTTATTTTATTTTATTTTATTTTATTTTATTTTATTTTTTTTTTATTTTATGTTATTTTATTTCATTTTATTTTATTTTATTTTATTTATTTTTAATTTATTTTATTTTATATTATTTTGTTTTATTTTGTTTTAATTTTTTAAATTAGTTTATTTTACTTCATTTTATTTTATTTAATTTTATTTCATTTTATTTCATTTTATTTTATTTTATTTTAGTTAATTTTATTTTACGTTATTTACATTTTCAAAAACGAAAAATGCAGCTGGTTGTTTATGCTCCGCTTTATTTTGCAAAACTTTTAATAAATTTTCAATAGGCCCCGTGACCAAATAAGCACACATAGCTGACAAAAGTGCCACAATATATTTCACTTGAAGCGCATTCATACTTTTTCACGCTCCTGGCCCCAAAGCCATATGTCAAATGTCATGCATAGCCTGTGTAACCACTTGTTTCCGGGTTATTATTTCACCGAGCTGCACTTCATTCACTGCACCTCAACCAAAGTTGAAATTTTATGCAGCTTTTTATTGTTATTTCTGTATATGTTTATTTGTTACTATGTACCCCCAAATACTTCATGGTTTGTCATGATTGCAATGGTTCTAATGCACCCACAAAGATGATGGAATATGTACGTATATATGCACTTACATATATAGTGAAAAGTAAGTAAATGTATGTACATCCATATTTGCGAGTGTGTGAGGTTTTGCTACGTCATGCTCATGGATTTTGTTGATGTCATCATCGCTGAGAAGCGTTAACTGGGTTGACTGTTTTGGCTGTAAGTGGGTTGCAGGAGCGTGACTTATTTGAATGGTCATGCTCACATGAACATATAAAGGAGACTTATGTAAAAATTTGCACATATATGTGTGGGTTTGGAAAAAATATATATAAGTATAGATTTTTAATTTTTCTCTTATTTTTTTATTTCAGTTTTTTGCAATAAATTTTATTTCATTTAAGATTTCGTATATAATTTTCATTTTTTTATTTTTTATTCCATTACAATTATATTCTAAAATCCTTTCTATATATAATATTAAATTTAAATTTAGTTTCTTTATTTAATCTTAATATTAATATTCATTTAATTTGTTATATTGTTATCATTTTATTATAATTTAACTTTTAATTAGATAGTTAAGCAATAAGTTTAAAAAAAAAGCTAATTCGGTTGACAGCTAAAATTAAAAAATTAAAATTGTATACCCTAATGTACATACATTTATATCATCAACTTTGAATTTAAAAGTAACTTTTTCCTTTAGCCGATGTCTCGTTTATAGTTCATTTACATATACATAGATACATACATACATACAATCCATGTCATGCAGGCACCAACACACAGATATGAGACTTGTAACATACAGATTTTTGAATTTATGTAAAAGTCTCGTTACGCGTGTTATATATGTATATATATAAATATGTATGTATTTTTAACTTTTCAAGCACACTTGAGTTGATTTGAATGTAATTAGTTTTATTTGAATCTTTCTAACGAGTTTTGTAAATGGAATTTTTCCTTTTCAAGTTCGTTTAGATAAACTTTTAAACTGATTTACGGAAAAATGCATACAAACTTATATTATTATATTAAAGATTTATCTATATGTAAATTCAGTAGAAGAAGAATTGAGACTCCTTACATTTGTAACACGTAGTCACTGGGATATGAATTACTTTGTGTATATGTAGTCAGTACATCGCCTTAAATTTAATATAAATTGTATGTTACGTATACGCAGTGTCGCACCAATAAATTTCCTCAAGTACTCCCCGGTGTAGGGCAATAATATAGTAATAACTATTACTATTTTGAAATGGCAGTAAGCAAAAAATAACATGTAGATGATTATTAAACATAATTTATTGCATAAAATTGGCTTTTGCATACACTCGTATGTAGCAACTACCCGGTCATATAATATGGTCAAATATTATATACATGCACGCATTTTTAAGCGCCTTAAAGGCTATGGTGACCAACAGGATGCTCATATTTCTTTATTCATATTTCAAAATGACTTGACCATGCGGCGTTAGTAGGCGCTTTTGGTAATATTTTGTATCTCATATTTTCACACAAAGTCCTTTACCAACCAGTACTATAGCAAATGACCTAATTCTCTTTCTCTGCATTTTCATATTTAAAAAGGGCAAAACCACATTGAAGAAGACACTTAGGGTGTTTGTGTATGTTCATTTATATATATATATGTATATGAAAATGTATATTTATTTAAATAAGAATCTGCTGATGCTTCCTTTACGGAGTAGAAACTGGAGCTTAGTTGAACTCACGAGTACTTTTATGTATTTGTTTGAATAATAATCCTTTTGGCTGACTTTGCGGTGTCTTTTAATCGCTTCGAACTGAGCACAACTGCAAGAGGCAAAGGTTCGCATAGAATAATTTTAACTCAATTTTACGTTAGAGTTTTTGTGGTGAAGAGCGTAAGCTTTGGGTGATTCAGAGTAAAAGTTAATAAGAATACGAAGTTTTGAGGAATTTATGCAACTTTAAAGTCAATACAATTAAAAATAATAATAAATTAAAATTTAATATTCAAAAAGATTTTTCTCATGCGATAATGAGCTTCCGAAAGGAAAAGAATAATTTTTACGTAACATTAAAAAATAATTGAAATCGGAGAGCAGTTCGATTAAACGCAAGTATGCGTAGTTATAAAACAAAGTTAAAAATAGTAATTAAATATGTTCTTCTATTTATTTAAGTAGAGGTCAAAGCTCGAATCCTAGTCCGATCAACATCCAATATTATAGAAATCTAATTTTTCTAATTGAAATCACCGCTCGGCAGGGAATGTCAGGCCCTCTAAGTGTATTTCTGCACCTATTTAAAAAATTAGTATCAAACTAAAGGGAAAAAGTGGGATGTACACAAATAAAATCCACAGGATGGTGTGATATCACTTCTGTTCCGGACACTTGCAGTTAATGGACTTTTGGACAAGATGGAAGAGGGAGAATATTATTGGATCCCAGGTTACAAAGGCAGTGAAGGCAATAAGATCGCTGACATACTAAGGAGAGAACAGGATGCAAAAATGAGCTTACTAGCAATGTTCTTCCCTCTAGAGACACAGTAAAGAGCGAAGCAATGCAGTTTGGTGTATCTAGTATGTCTGGTAACACTAAAGACGTAATTTCGTCTAAGCGAGACCCGATAAGTCAACCAGTTCAGCCCAACCTTACTAAGATATAAAATTGAAAAAATTCGGAAAAAAAATAAAACCTTCTCTGTTTTCTAGAGCGCGTGTATCGAATGTTATATTTCGAAAAGATAACATAAGAACATATCATAAGAAATTTTCAGAACTGATTACGAGCAGTCGATCAAGTATACCATATGAGACAGCAGCAACTACTGCAGAAGTCATCAGCTACAAAGTGAGCTCGTTGGTGAACTCATGGGAGTATAGTAAAAATAGAAAACTGAGAAGGTTCTTAAGCAAATTGTTATATATTGACCAATAAATAAACATTAATTAAATTAAGAAATTGTACAACAAATTATTTGATAACTTTTATTTAACAATCCAGTGATCGAACTTGAAAGATTTGGGAAATCATCGAGGTTAATTAAGGAAACATTTTATTTAATTGTTAAATTGAATTAAATGTAACAAACTTCCACCAATTTCACGCAGATGATAGCGTCAAAAAAAAAAAAAAACAGAAATCAAGTCATCGCAATATGATAAATCTATGTAATAAATATACGTGACTGGACTGCAAAACTCGGAGATAAAAAATTGCTAATATCTATTTTTGTTTTCTCATACAAATGTACTCATTCTCTGTATACAAATTTGTTTATTTTTATAACTGACCTCATGCTCGGTGATTATTATTTTTTTTTTTTTCAAACATGACGGGAAGCGACGAATTATAGTTGAAAAGTAGCTGTCATTGAAGTTGACAAATGCAAAAATATACTCATAAATGTCATGATACAACTAAATAAGGAGGAGTATGGAATATGGATATGGAAACAACAAATAAAAAAGTTTTAATTTTGATTAACAGCTTGCCATAAAAATATAAAATATGGCAATTACTGATTGCGAAAATTTTATTTATTTTATTTCTTCGTATTTCTTTCAGAATACGAGCATATATTATACTAAAATGGGTTTAGTGTTATCAATCATCAATTAAAACTCACGGCTGTATATTTAAAAAGCTGTCTTTTGCTAAAAAAAAAGGAGCAAAAGTATTGCATTTTATCTTCTGTGAACATTTAAAAATATTAGAAATCCACATAAAAACATTTGAAAAAATTACGTTTAGTAATTTAATAATTTTCTTCTGAATCTCAAGGAGCATCGATTTAATTTTTATTTCGTTTTTCTAGAAACTACTATTATTCCTACAATATAGTTTTTGATTTAATTATTATTAAACTAATTCGATTCCTTTTTTTTGTGCTCAAAAAATAATTTTTTATTGGAAAAATGTTAAAATACATCTTTCAAAACATTGTCCATCGGAAGAGACTACTTTCCATCTCACTGGTAATTTTCATGCGCCAACTCTAAAAAATTAGTCATCTCTATCGATCCAATTATTGAGATATTCTTCTGTACCATCAAAAGACATCCATCGTAAAAGCCAATAGTGGTAAGGTACAAGGTGTGGGAAATACGGCAGGTGGGGTTGTCACATTGAAAAATCATCTTATCATCCATCCCTTTCGTTTGTTTCAACACCTTTTCACGAAACGTACGGCTTTAGCTGCACTTTTTTCCCAACTAAAATAGTAAGCCAGAACTTAAAAATAGACGCTGATGCACACTAATTATCGCTTCCAAGATCGACCACAACTTGCAGATGGAGCCATCTTTTGGGAACTGACCGGTAAAAGATATTTTTAGCCTCAAAATATGTTTTTAGTTTGAAAATTTCTTGTAATTATGAGTCCGATACTCAATGTTAATTCCATAATGATGAGTCTTCAACGGCAACTGTAGAAAAATTACGCACGAAATTTGCCCGAAATAACTTTATACAAATTGTGAATCAATATATACCGCGAGCTCGCCAGGTTCATTATCATTTTTTGCGCAGGATTTCGCATAAGGACATAAGAATGAAGTCCAAAACTAAAACGTACTGACCAATCAAGAAGCAAAACTGCCGCATCTAGTGCTCAGAAAATCCATGTGTAACCAAGGAGAAGCCAAAGTATCCTCACCGAGTGACTGTTTGGTCCCTGTTCAGAGATTTCTTCTTTCCCAGTTCGGAAGAGAATGATAAGGACGATGTTAAGGTAGGTGCCACACACCACGGTTTGCTTACTGTACTCGAAAGTAGTATAATTTGCCAACTTTCTTTAGGCTGTGGTTTATTAAGCAATATAAAGTTTTTGGAACAAAATCATATGGCGAACTTCTGTTTGCGTTAGTGGTGGAATTTCGTCTGAGCTATCCTCAGCTATCTTGCGTTTTTTCGTCTCCATTTTAGCCGATCGTTTCAAAAGTCGAAAGAAAGACTGCTAAAGAAATTCCAAAGAATTTTCTTATTTTTAGATTTAACAAAAACAAATTGAAAGTCACCAACTGACCGAACTTTTGTTAATCCCCTCGTGTAAGTTATGCTCAAATGCAACGCTTTTAGGTTTTACTAGAATTTAAGTTCTGTAACTGTTTTTGTTGTATGTGTATACAAATAAAATGCCTACTCTTCCTTTCTCAATTTGAAACTCTTTCTGCTGGGAGCTCTCATTCTTGCTAAATGTTGCATCAGCAATTACGTACCCAACTCGTTGATATATATATATATATATATACATATACATACATACAAGCATATGCTTGACATGTCCTGTAGTGAAAGGCTAAACTCGTAACTGTAAACAGTCTGGTTATAAACTAGTATTTTAGAGATGAAATCATAACACTCCATTTTTTGTTCGCAAATCACCACTAATGGTAAAAAAAATAATTTCCACCACCATGCCACCACTGTATGTTGTATTAATCTACCAAAGATATTTTTTATTTTCATATTCACACGGCGTAGGCATGCATTACATTCAGAAAAAAAGTTTTTTTTTATTTTTATTTCTGCTACTTAGAAACTCAACATACTTAAGAGAAACTAGTATTTAACTAGTATGAAGCTGGTACATAGTTGGAAAGTTGATATTTCGAAGGACTTCTCATTGTTTAACTAATATCTTATTTCCTGCAAGGTAGTATTACTACACACGTACACATACATGTATATATATACTTAGGTATATATACGAGTATGCATTGTTTGTACATTGTCGTCGCTATTTGGGGATTTCACTCTTGTCACTGTCACATTAAGTGTATGTATTTTCTTTTGTTCAGTCATTTTACATTTTTCATTGTTGTTTTTGTTATTTTCGTGCTAATTTATTTGTTGTTTTAACGCTCATTGCTGTTATTTTGACAGTCTTGCTTTTTTTTTTGGTATGTGACAATTTGTCGTTCCATTTTCCTGTACAACATGTTCATATATATGGTACATATGTATGTATGTATATACATATCCGTGGTATAAACGACTAACGTTTTGTAAACACATATATATGTTTGTATGTATATACATGACATACAAATAAAAGCGCAAACAGCAAATAAATAAATGAAATTACTACCACCGAAATGTATACACTCTCTTCTGTTCTCTTCTCGACGCTCTTAACCCCGCACCAGCTGTTGGACTGAATTTGCACAGTTTAACTCTTGGTTGTGTGGTTTCTGTTTTTGTTTTTTTTTTTTTTGTCTTTAGAAATATAATTACATTTTTGGGATTCGTTTTGGTTTTTGCTAGCTTTACGTGATGCTTTGGGTTCTCTTTGGTTTTATAATTGTCAATGCGATACTTTACCATATATTCATTTTGTTACTTGCTTTTATGTCCTTGCCAGTATTGATCGATATACTCAGCAGTGTCAATAAACGAAGAAGATAAATGGCATTGCTGTGTGAAGTTGGCAGTGCCGTTGTGTGAAAATTACAAAAAAACAATTTTGGGTGTTTTTGAAAGCACTTTCGCGCATCCTCTGGTTGCTGCCGTACGAGACCCGAATGAGGCCATCTCATGCAACAATTTGAGCTGTGGCCATACATTTTATGGAAGATGTTCATGAAGGATCTTGGTTTGCGCGCCTACAACATGCAACTCGTGCAAAAATTGCAGCCGAATGAACGAACAAGCGTGTCCTACGTTTGATCGATGGCTTAGGGACGAGATGGTCACTGATACCGATGTGTTCTACAGAGGGCAGCGGCAATCACTGGTCCAGATTTCTTCAAAAATGAAGCCGGTCATAATGGTACAGTCAATGGGAAATGATACAGAATCATAATTAATAACTTTTTCGTACCTAAATTGGCGGATGTTGATGTGAACAATCTTTGGTTCCAACAAGACTGCGCTACATGCCATACAGCCAACGAAACAATTAAATTATTGAAGAAAGGTGAGTGTTTTATCACCCGTCAGTATCCGAAGAAAGAATATTGTCTAAGCGGGAGGAGGATAATGTTGAAATGTATTCAAGTTGAGCACTAGGCTCATTGCAAAACTTGCTCTTTTATGGTACCCAATGCCATAAGAGGCATCTGACGCTGCGCAGATGTTAATCGTATACCGCAAAGCGTCAAATAGTCAGATACCTGATCTGGACCATAAGTAGGTGTATTCCATTGTAAACAATAAGCACTTTGGCCGTATCACTTCGTTGATCATTCGAGAATTGCATTTTTGCATATATGTATGAATGCAGAAACTCAAATAACACGAAGCAATTAGCCAGCGCCCGAAGTTATGCAATGATTTACGCTCCTTGCATAGACAATTCTCAATTTTTCCAGTCTCCTTTCAATGAAATCTGAGTATTGCAGTTCGCATCTGGCTAGAGGGTTTTCTTATATTAGGTCAAGTAAAGTTCGTTCGGTTTTTATCTAAGAGATGGCGTTATTGTCCATAGTACTAGTGTTACGTATCGCATTATGTCATACTATACGGCATTGAAAACGTGTTTATTCGCGCTAAAAGTTTGTCTTCGACAGTTTTTCGATTGATTGACTCAGTACGTTGTGAACGCTCGTCAAAGGTGGACACCAGCAAAGAGAAAATTCGCTATATTTTACAATTTTTCTTCGATCAAGGCGAAAAAGCAGCCAAAGCGACTGCTGGGCCCGATACTGTAAACGAACGTGTAGCACAAAAGCGGTTTGCTAGGTTCCGTTCCGGTAATTTCGATGTCAAAGATGCACCACGCGTCGAGAGGCCTGTCGTCGAAAATTGCGATAAAATCATGGAAATAGTGGAAACAGACCATCACGTGAGCACTTATTTAATTGCTGAGGAACTAAAGATAGGCCAGAAAACCGTTTGGAACCATTTGCACAACCTTGGATTCAAAAAGAAGCTCCATGTTTGGGCGCCACACGAACTAACGCAAAAAAACTTGATGGACCGAATTTCCATCTGCGAATCGCTGCTGAATCGCAACAAAATCGACCCATTTCTGAAGCGTTTGGTGACTGGCGATGAAAAGTGGATCACTTACGACAACGTCAAGTGAAATCGGTCGTCGTCGAAACGCGGTGAGCCGGCGGAAACGGTGGCCAAGCCAGGAATGACGGCTATGAAGGTTTTGCTGTGTGTTTAGTGGGATTGGCAAGGAATCTTCTACTACGAGCTGCTCACCTATGACTCAGCGCTCAATTCGACCCTCTACTACCAACAACTGGACCGCTTGAAGGCAGCACTCATCCAGAAGAGGCCATCTTTGATCAACAGAGGCCGAATTGTGTTCCATCAGGACAACGCCAGGCCACACACGTCTTTGGTGCCGCGCCAGAAGCTCCAGGAGCCCGGATGGGAGGTCCTAATGCACCCACCTTATAGTCCGGTCCTGGCAATAGTGATAACGATCTTTTTCTGACCATGGCGAACGCGCTGAATGGTGAGAAGTTGGCCTCAAGAGAGGCCTGTGAAAATTGGCTCTCCGAGTTTTTTGCCAATAGGGACGCAGCCTTCTACGGGAAGGATATAATGAAGTTGGCATCTCGTTGGCAACAAGTTTACGAACAAAACGGTGCATATTTGACTTAAATCGTACAAATGTACACAAAGTTATCATATTTTGAAAAATCAATAAAAGAACCGAACGAACTAACTTATGTACTTGACCTAATATATAAAAAAATACAACCATATAATCTTGTCTAGCAAGTTCGTTTGCCCTGTGGTTTCCCTGACTTGTAACTGAAAACAGGTTTAGTCTCTAGTCTGTTCCATTCAGCCATCCTCTGAAAAGATCTGCGACAGTCCAGTACGTCTCTAAAGTTTTTTGTGATCGATACCAGAGCATTTACTCATGCTTGACGTTCTGATTGAAGATGAAGTTCTCTCTTCCTAAGTATTCGATTCCAAAGTATTATATTTGGCAGCTTCCATAACATCGAAAATTTTCACCTGGAGCATACTGCATCAAACACAACATCATCTGTGTATATTTCAATGCTCCCAGATGAAGTGTCAAATTTTTCCCTGCCAAGAGAATCAATGTCATTAACTTAAAGCTGATATCTAAAGTAGAACTGGACCTCGTAGAATGGTTCTAAGCTCTTCATTAATGCATATCAACTCCGCCTTCTCAGTAACTTATAAAAACACGCTTAATTTTGTTGTTACTTTTCATGCAAATAGATAAATATCACAGCATTCTTTTGTAAGTTGAAGGCAGTTTAGATTTAATTTTGAACCCTGGAAAGATTTAATACTTCGCTTGATACTAAGTTCTTGACTCCGCATAAGATGTAGTAACTTTTCGAATTTCGTTTCCGACTTCAAATCAAAGCTCTCATGTATTTCAAGAGCTCAGCGAGAATGATTAAAAGAATAAGAAGGTAATGTGCTAAGTGCTCGGTGTCTACTAGTGTGCAATGCTTGGCACTGGGTCCGGCTACTGACTATACCTTCTTGGTACAGATTAAATAATATGAACTGAGTTCCAAAAATAGCGACTGTCTGACCTTAAAACACGCACTCCAGCTTCGATAAAGAAATTTTTAAGGTAATTTTTCAAACTTAAATTCTAAATTCCGATTTTGATTTATCCATATTCAACCACATATAGTATTTGCCAAAGAACTGATAACTGAAATTCGGTAGTATTTCACAAGCATATTTTAGGCTCTAAACAATCGCTGAACTTTTTATATGCTCATTTGTCTTCGAAGCATCACTAGCAGTTTTTCCAACTTTTTTAAGTCGGCTACTTTACTAGCGTAGACACCGCTTACGCGATTGTAGCCGAGTTAACATTGCGCCATTCGTTTTTTCTGTTTGCTATTTGGCGCCAATCGAAGATATTAAGTACAGCCAGGTCCTTCTCTACCTGGTCTTTCCAACGGTCTCTTCATTTGCTGAACTATGTCAATGTCGCCGTATATCTCGTACAGCTTATCGTCCCATCAGCTGTGGTAT
>JAWMAG010000001.1:10072500-10192500 GCA_037013455.1 Ceratitis rosa | reverse complement strand
TTAATCGCTCGACATTGAGGCAGCTGCTGACACACACAAACAAACAAACTCACATGCATACATACATACAGCTGTGTTGGTATACTTATTTTTTCACGCTTTTGTGGCCGAAAGTGTAAATTTTGCAGGTTAATTGGTGCTTGCTACTCTCTGCCTCGCAGCAAAAACTTCTTGGCCTAAAAATCCACTTTTTCCACTTTAACTCGTTACTTTTTTTTGTGTATTTATTTATCTTTTGGACGCCTGCTTTGTTCACCACAATTCGCTTACTTAACACACTTTCTGTTGACTTTTTTTGTTACCTTTTTTTGTTCCTTTTTTGCTTTTTTTTTTTTTGTTTTCTGCTCAACTCTCTACACTTTTGATTGATACACTAATTTTAAGTACTGCTACTTTTCCAGCGTTGACTACTGATTTTTTCACGTCCCGTTAGGATACTAACGGAAAATTCGCTGCTCCAATATGTCTGGACTCCAACTCGGATGCTAAGACGCTGGGCGCTGAAGCGAATGCGGCGAATTGTGCGTTTGTTGTATGTGCTCACTTCACTTTGACGGCGAATATTGTGTAGCTTTTGCTGTCAAAATGTCTATGTCTCACCTCCTTTGCTACCGCTCGCTATGTGCACTCCTCTTCCGTGTGTATTTCTACCCAAAGACGCAACTACTTTTGTTAAGCCTCTTATCTCCAGCTGTGTTTTGCACTGCGTATAAGTAATTTTTTTTTTATTTTAGACTCAGCAATTTTACTCTTTTTTCCACTTTAGTTACTCTTAATGCCCGATTTACTGTTGCTGCTGTTAGTTTTTGGCTGGTATTTCTTGCTTGTGAAAATCGATGAAAATCGCCAGCGAAATTTACCTTAAAACTTAAATACGCGATAGCTTTTATTTTCGCCGCAACGCCGTGTGAATTCATAAGCTTAAGGCAGACGGTATGTATTTGGCGCATGCGCTGAGTTATTTATCGTTTTCACAAAGAATGAATGGGAGCATATGGATAAATATTGGTTGTATGTGTGTGGAATTGTATAGTGACTGCTTATATTTGTATTTGTGTAGTTGTAAACGAGATAATAAATTATATTCACACAATCTTTATGTGCATACAAATCTTTTTAATAGATACAGTGTGCCTTTTAATGTATATTTTATTGCCAAAAAGTTATAATTTTTTTATTTAAATAAAAATTTTCAGTTTTAAAATTAAATTTTGTGTATGGTATGTGTCTTTGCTAAAATTGCGGGATTCGCCTAAAGGTAGGCAACATTTTGTACATATCTTATTAACTCAACTATTCACGGCATAAAAATCATTGCCTACATTTAGGATAATTACGTTAAAGATGCAATAAACTGCAGTGAAAAGAGGTTTTACTATTGATTACCTAAATTTTTAGACTACGTTATTCGAATCAACATAACATACCATAAGTTCATCAAAAACTGTCACAAAAATTAATTAACAATCAGCACAGGATTGAGTGTGAAGCCTTGAGAAATAGCTTTTGTATTTTTTTGCCAAAGTTCACGTTACTTCGAGCACCTCAATGAGATCGGGCGACGTTTGCACCGACTTGAAGTTTGACATCGAAATATGTACTGATGCTACAGCTACACTGGCGAGTAGATTTATCAAAATTACCGGCAATACTATCAGCTCTAAGTCAAATGCAATAAGCTTATCACCTTCGAGAATTTGAACATATCGTCTAAAGAAAACAAATATCCAAGTATTTCCAAAAATAGAAGAGTCGTAGGGGCCACAACAGTAAAAAAGATCTCTTACGTATCTTTAGGAAAAAGCTCACTAGTATGCCAAGGAGGGTCGGCTGTCAGTTAGCGGAATAGATGATAGACGTTGTGGCAAAGTGATTTTCGATCGAGCTACTCCAAATTGATAGCGAGCGTCTTGATATTTTCCCGAACTTCCTACGAACGAAGCTTTTATAGTAATTAATTTAAAATTAGCTTTCTCTAATTTTGGGAGTTATTCTGAACAGGATGCGAACCCATGACTCTCCACATAGTAGTACGCACCACTGACGGTGCGTGAATTTTTCTACAAAATTTAAGTAAATAACATTCGAATGAGACAAAACATCCAAAAGGCAAAAATGATGCTTGGCTTGACTTATTTCTAATAAATTTATTGTTTTATTAACACTTTGAGAATTGCTAACACTATTGTGTAACTAAAGGAAAGACGAAATAAACAAAAGTGCCTAAAAGTATGCAATAAAAAGTGCATTCGCGCATTATTGTTCAAAAATCCTCAACTGTTTTCATTAGCCAAGACAGGTTGAGACTCCACTGTGTAACTGCAACTTTTATCAGTATATAATTCAGAAAGCAAGCATGTATATGTAAATGCCTATATACTTACTAAATACATATGTATATGCCAACAAATACCAGCAAGAGTGCGAGTACGCCTCTCACTGTAACTGATTCTTATCAGTTTCATGCAAACCATACGCACATGTCAGTAGGTACTCACGCGCTCTCACACTCTCAGTCTCTCGCTCTCTTTGCGCTTGACACTGGCATTTGACTTGACTTGTACCACATACACGTATCTCGCCCAACCCACGATATGTCAAGCTGAAAAATGCGTAAATTTTCGCCTCAACTGGCTGCTGACGCTGGCAAACTGTGTGCAAGTGACAGATGAACTTCGTTCGGCGAACAAACAAACCTACGTTTGATTATGACACAAGGTAGAGCGTGTGCTTAAATGTATGTACACATATATATAATTATATATATTTATATATATTTATATATTTAATATTTATTTATATTTACTACTACTACATTCTTCTATCTTACGCGCCATTAATTGATTTAATTTTTTTTTTTTAAATTCATCAGTGCCCAGCGCCTGTTAGTAGGCTTTAAAATGCAGTCATTGAGGCAGCAAACATATGGTTCGTTTATACCGTCTTCAAACAGCTGTCAAATGGCGTACGTCACGTCACACGAATCCAAAAGTAGACACTCATCACTTTACACCACTCTGCTCCGCGCGCTCTCTCTCTCTCTCCCTCTCTCCCACTCTCTTTCTCCCTCTCTCCTTACTTAAATTTCACCTCACCTAATCCACTTCACGATGCTTTGACTCGTCTGTGCGTGGGAAGTTTGTATCAAAAAAAAAACAAAAAAAAGTGAATTGGAGCGCGTTAAGTCCGTTTGGTTTTTCAGCCTGGAAAAGGAACATATTTGATAACAAAGGTAAACAAGCGAGAAAAAGAACTTGGTGTGTGCTTTTGCATGCTATTGTCATTGTATAAGGGAGTGTGGGTGTTATGCGAAAGTGTACCTAAAGATATTTTCTTCTGCTTGATGTTATATAATTTTCTAAACGTGCATACTTACTTACGTTAGCTGTGTATGTGTGGAAGAGTGTGTAAAATAAAAATACTTAGTTACTTGGTTTCTTCCTTTTATACTTATTCTACTTCTATCAATACACACTTAAGTTTCGCATATTGAACCTTTATTTTTTTGTACCATATGTGTGTGTGTGGGCGTCAGCGTATCACTGATGCGCTGTTGTTGATGAATTATAATGAAAAGCCATGCTGGAGCTGCAACTGAAGGGTTTCAATCACGGTTGGTCTGTTGGATAAGAAAGAAATCAAAACAGTTACCTGATATATGTACATATACAAAATTACATATACATATTTAAGGTTATCCATTTCGCGGTTTCAAAAGTACTGTGACTGTATTTTGACATACATATTTCAAACCAAACATGTTTTGTTTTTTGTGTTTCAAATATCGTTACTGTCAGTGAAAGTGTAGCCGAAGACCCGTATTTGTCTATTTCTCTGCGTTCTTGGACTTACCAGGTGTGTTAGTTGAAAATTGCTGGTTTTTTCGATAAAGAAAACTCTTAATTTTCAGAGGAATTTCAAAATTTTTTTATTCAAAGTATTGACCATTGATTTCTACACAGTTCGCCCATCTCTCAGGCAAATTATGGATACCATTCCAAAAAAACTTTTTCTCTTTCGAGGGAAGCCATTCGACGAGCCATTTTTCGACTTCTTCAAAATTACCGAAGCACTGCTCTGCAAGGGAGTGTCCCATCGATGCGAAAAGGTGATAGTCGGACGAGGCGAGGTCTGGAGAGTACGGCGGGTGCGATAATATTTCCCAATTAAGTGTTTTTAATGTGTCTTTCACCAGTTTACGTATAGCGGTATGAGACGGCGCGTTGTCATGTTGCAAGATAACTTTGCCATGTCTTCGGGCCCATTCCGACCGTTTTTCGATCAACGCATGATTCAAATTGATCATTTGTTATCGGTAGCGATCCGTGTTCACCGTTTCACCAGGTTTTAACAACTCGTAGAACACCACACCATACTGGACCCACCAAACACAGAGCATTGTCTTACGGCCAAAGCGATTTGGCCTTGCAGTCGATGGGCCAGCTTCACCAGGGGAAAGCCATGATTTTGTTCGCATCGGGTTCTCAAAATAAATCCATTTTTCGTCCCCCGTGACAATTCGATGCAGAAAAGATTTCCTTTCGAATCGTTGAAGCAGCATTTCACAAACGGCTTTTCGATTTTCCATTTGTCTATCGTTCAGGTGGTGTGGCACCCATTTTCCATACTTTTGGATCTTTCCCATGGCTTTTAAACGTTGGCAAATTGCTCCTCGAGTCACATGTAGTGTTTCTGCCAATTTTTGTTGCGATTGGGTTGGATCAAAATCCAATAACGCTTGCAATTTCTCGTCTTCGAACTTTTTCGCTGCACCAGGATGTTCATTGTCTGTCAAATCGAAATCTCCACTTTTAAATTGACGAAACCATGTCTCACATGTTCTAACCACTGGAGCATGTTCACCATAAGTTTCTACCAGCACCCGGTGAGCTTCAACTGCTTTTTTCTTTTGATGCAATAAGAAAAGCAACGAATGCCGCAAATGCGATTTACTTGGAATGAAACTCGACATATTCACTGAGGTAAACAAATATGACGCTATTATTTTGGCGGAATGTGACTTGCGTAGTTTAGTAGGTTAATGTCAATAGAAAAAAATTACATACATGCCATATCATAGAAATTTATACATATTGCTAGCGACATCTACTAGTAAAACCGGCACACTTCAACAAACACACCTTGTATGTACATCTACATCCATAAGAAGTCCAACTCACACAACAACTGAAGGCAAGTGACCATTCACAACGCCGTACATACGTCGATTGAGTGCTTGAACAACCCGTATTGGACGGCGATTTTTTGAAAAAAAAAATCTTCAGCGACGAGATTCATTTCACACTCGGAGGATACGTAAGTAAGCTAAATTGTCTCATTTTGAACTCCAAGAATCATCAAATAGAAAAGATGGAGGTCATTACACCCAAAAACAACTTACAGTCTGGTGCGATCTTTGGTCGAAAGGTGTGATTGAATCTTACTTCTTTGAAAATAACAACGTCGAGACTGTGAAGTGGATAACCCTGTACATGAGTCATGGGATCTCTATTATTATAAGTCTTGCACATCATCAGTCCCAATATCACATCCTTTTTTAGTTATGGAAACCTCCAATTGGCTACGCTTCATTTAAGAACTTTAAACCCATATCATTCACGTTATTTGACTCTTTTTTTTTTTTAAAGTAGTGTTTTCATTACAAATGTATGTGCTTTGAACTGCAAAGCCCCTGCATGACTAAGGCGAGTTGGAGAAAAGGCAGGACAGAATAGAATATTCTGTGCGTTTGCCTAGCTTGGTCTTTAGACCCATTTCTATGCCCCTGCAATGTACACTTCTCACCTTCTCAGATGTACGAACCATGTCGTGTGTTTTATGAACGTTGCGATACCAGCCGTTGTTAGGTCATCCAGGTAGTCAAAGAAGTGATTTCCTAGAAGTAGTGCAGACTCTTACTCTTCTGCAGTTTTGACAAAAATTATTCGAAAAGTAAACCATTCTCCTTCCATAAAATTGTATTAAACCGTGTCCACTTAGTGCTCCAGTTTTTATATTCATGGTGAACCAGTCTAGAAGAATTAGATTCTTTGATCTTTTAACGTCCAACATAGGCCAAAGCTGTCTAGTCAAGTTGCAGCCTCTTCCAATAAGTCATCTGGTTTTGGCTATTTTGGTGAACGCCAACTTCATCTTTAGTTACACCCGCAACGTGCGTAGAGTGATAACTCCTTTCGCTACCTCAACCGACACACAGTTGCCTGGGATGTCTTTATGTCCGAGCACACAGACCACGGCTGTGTTGCATCTAGCCGAGAGCTTCTCCTTCTTCTTCTTTGTAATGGTGAAGATATATGGTATATGGTAATTTTAACCAGAGATCCGAGCTACTATTCTTCAGGTTACTTATTTCAATACGTTGTTCTGCTTGGAAGACACTAGAGTAGTCTGGTAGCCTCAAATTAAAATTGGCTGATACCGTTGGTGAGTGTATTCCACAGACATCATTTCTACAGCTCTTGCAGCAGTCCTTTACCCAATTACCTTTGATTACCTTTCCACTTTTTTCAGAGAATATAAGCCATTCGACCTTTCACGGTCTTATTTTGGCCAAGTTTTCCTCAACTTGTGCTAAGAATGTTTTGTTCCTACCTTGATGTGGTCTATACCACATGTGTAAGTTTTGCTTTAGTAGCAGTTTTCATGTGTCTGTTTTTGTGTAAGAATCTGCTTGACTGTGCGTTGTCTATGAAGTTCGTCTGCTCTTCAGTTCCCCTCTATGTCTCTGTAACTAGAGATTTGATTATCTGTTCCGTTCAACTATCTCCTGAAGCGATATTCCACTGCCTGAAGAGATCTTCCACTATCCAGTACGATTCCTTAATTTCTGCATAAATATGAAGATGACTCTTCCTGAGTATGCGTTCCTCAGATAGTACTGGAGCACTGCGTTGTCCAGTAAATGGTCGCTTGAGAAAAGTTCTCCTCCCACGATACTATGAAGGCTTGAACCATCTGTGTATACGTCAACATTTTCGTCCCGTTTCTAGTAGAAAAGTAAAAGTCTGTAAGATTCTTGGATATCTTGGAGCCATTTCTCAAGCTTTTCGCTTAAACTTTTGAGTACGTATTCAACTGAAAGGCAAGGTTGCTCAAGATCTAACTCTGCGCTATAGATTTCAGGTTCTTTTTGGACCTATCTAAGCAAACATTGAAAGCTCCTCTAACAGGCTGAATGGCCTGCGCCATCTTTTGCTGTGCTTTAAACCTTTTTTAACCATATGAGGCTTAATGAGTTATGTCTGAAAGTTCCAGCAGGAAAAATTACCTAATGCCACCAACCTCACAGTAGATTTCGCTCCAATGCTTTCCACTGCTATATCGTGGTAAAGGGTGGTTAAATTTTCAAGGGCCGATGTTGATTTTGAATAAAACACAAACTATTTAGGAAATTATTGAAATTTTATTTTATTATGATA
Organism: Ceratitis rosa; assembly: GCA_037013455.1. Classification (NCBI taxonomy): domain Eukaryota; kingdom Metazoa; phylum Arthropoda; class Insecta; order Diptera; family Tephritidae; genus Ceratitis; species Ceratitis rosa. The sequence continues at coordinate 10,185,061 of JAWMAG010000001.1, read as the reverse complement.
TATTGGTATTACTCAATTATGTATGTAACAAAATATCGGCCAAATGAGCGCCGCGACCTCGGCGGCACACCTCCATACGATGGTCCAAATTTTCGATGACGCTGAGGCATAATGGAGTTTCTATGCCGTTAATGTGCCGAATTATCTCATCCTTTAGCTCTTGAATTGTTGCTGGCTTATCGACGTACACCTTTTCTTTCAAATAACCCCAGAGAAAAAAGTCCAACGGTGTCAAATCACATGATCTTGGGGGCCAATTGACATCGCCATTACGTGAGATAACACGGCCATTGAATTTGTTGCGCAAAAGAGCCATTGTTTCATTAGCTGTGTGGCAAGTGGCACCGTCCTGCTGAAACCACATATCGTCCACATCCATATCTTCCAATTGTGGCCATAAAAAATTCGTTATCATCTCACGATAGCGAACACCATTCACAGTAACTGCCTGACCGGCCTCATTTTGGAAAAAATACGGCCCGATGATGCCGCCAGCCCATAAACCGCACCAAACAGTCACTCTTTGTGGGTGCATTGGTTTTTCGACAATCACTCTTGGATTCTCATTCGCCCAAATGCGGCAATTCTGTTTATTGACGAATTCACTGAGGTGAAAATGTGCCTCATCACTGAAGATGAATTTCTTCGAAAATTTTCATAATAAGTCTGGATAACTTTAACACGTTGTTGGATTGTGTATCTCTCCATGGTTCAAATTGAGTAAGTCTGAAATAGAGAAATGTCAAATTAAATTCGGAAAAAAACTTGGCGTTTAGGTGTGGTTCACATTCAACAAGGGCCGACCCTTACAATTTAACCACCCTTTAGATAGAGCAACTTTCAAGTGCAGCTTTTGGAGAATTTCGTATATAATTGGAGCATTGTAAACGAAGAAGCGATTTTCGGCCGAGCTGCAACTTCAATTTGTAGTTTTGCATCTTGCTATTTTCTCTCCATTTGTTGAACCTACAGTCCTCCTCCGAACGGCTGATGGGTTTCTTATGAGGAGCCTTTAAATCATGTCAGAAATACACTCGGAGGGACATTCACTGCCGAGTGGCGACATCTAACTAAATCTGCCTTTAGACTGGAATCTTAATCTTCCACTAACTCTGCCTAGAATAATTAAAAGTTTAACAGGTTTGAAACTCGATTTTTTTTTAATTTAAGAAGACTTGAGAGCTGGTTTCCCAAAAACTAGTTCCATAAAGTAAATTTCTTTTTTTGCCAATGTTGTTTATTGATAGTAGATACCTAACAGTGATCAGGTAAATATGTAAAAAATCATATATAAAAATATGTATAAAAATATAAACAAAAGTACTATATGTATGAAAATATGTATGAATAAACCTCCGAGTGGTCTATCACTGATAAGATTAAAATAAATATAAATTATTTGTCTTGGATAATCAATAGTGTGCAACTGAGAGCAACTAAGTGACGCTCTAGACATCTTGAGAGTAAATACACGAATAAACATCATCAACTATGCAATCGAAACAGAGAGAGAGAGAGAACGAGCGTACAATGATTACCAAGCAGTCAACTGAACTAGTTAATAACTGTGTCGAAACTAGTATTCAGCTAGTCAGAACACCAACCACTTTTTGTACAAGCGAGTGATCTTTTGGTCAGATATAGTTAAATAGTTAAAAATGGCTCAACAAACGTACTAGTTAATTTTTTTTAATACGAGTATAACAATTAGAAATTTTTTATGCCAAGCACAAGTTTATGAGTTTTTACTTGCGAATTTCAGAAAATATTAACACAAAGCGGATTTATAATATGCCTAAAGGGTGTTTTTTACACATGTGGTTTTCAAAGAGGCAATACTTTTTTCAGAGTTGGTCTTTTTGACAGCTGTTGATTGATTTATACTCAGTTTAGCTTACCATTTCATAATGTGAAACAAAGTATCGAAGAAAACCCGAATGAGTCCATTGGCCATCGCCCGAAAAAATTGGAAGTGTGTCCTTCCGCTCTATAACAGAATTTGCGGAAGGACCTTGGCTTTCGATCTTAAAAAACCTAACTCGTGTAAGAATTAAAGCCCATCGACCATCAAGTGCGTTGTACGTTTGCTCGATGGGCCAAAAATGAGATGGCTACTGATCACGATTTCACATCCTCAATAAGTCACTGTTTGGCTTGTTCTGTTAGCAGAGAGAATCATTGGTCCATATTTCTTCAGAAATGAAGGCGGCCATAATATTACAGGGAGAGCGCTTTAGAGCCGTGAATAAAATTTTTTTCATGCCTGAATTGAATGTTTGATGCGGACGAACTTACCAACAAGACGTCGTCTCCATGCCATACAGTCAAGGAAACAATCAATTTATTAAAGGTAACTTTTGGTGGACCTGTGACGTGGACTCGACGATCGTGCGGTTTAACACTGCTGGCCTATATTACTTATTGAAGTCGCTTGTCTGCGCAGATAAGCCCAAGATGATACACGCTTTGGAAGCGAGTATTCGGCGCGATATTATTGACAAACGGCTCCAGTTGCTGCGAAAAGTGGTCGAAAATTGGGCCTCTCGGCTGGAATTTATTCGTGCCAGCTGGGGTGTTCACTTGCCCAATATCATTCGTGTTTAAAATACAGTAGCAAGCTCTTATCTTTATAATAAAGTTTAATTTTGGCCTTAATATCGGAAATATGCGTTTTATATCTTCATTCCTCTTGAAAACCACATGTCTAAAAAAAACACCTTTTTAAATTTTAACAAAAATTAAATTATTTTCTTAAATAATGTCAAGAGTAAAACTCGTTCAGCAAAATCATTTTTTAACTCTTGTTTATATTTTTGTTAATACTAATATTTATTGATATTTGCTACTTTTCGGACCAGTATGAAATGAGTTAGATAGTTCTGTGAGTAAACTAGTTTATTTTTTAACCAGTTTGTTATTTCCCTACAGCATGTGAATACAAGCAAATAAACAACATCGGAATAAATAAAAATAAACCACACACACTGATGAACTGACTCTTTGTGGCTGCCCAAAAATGATATGAATACTAATTTCCCGATCAGTTGCTGAACGCGAGTCAAGTTGTACGGACCGGGCTGCGTGTGGTGTTGTGTTAAAGTTAATATTTAATTTAAATTAATTGTGATATTCAATACTATTTAAATATGCATTTCGGCATCTTGGGCAGTGGCGTTGTGGGTCTCACCACAGCTTTAGAATTACAGCAAAATTATCCAAATGCGCAAATAACCATACTTGCTGATCGTTTTAATGAAGACACGACGAGTCATGTAGCGGCGGGCATATTTAGACCAGGCACTAGCTTCACCGGACCAAGCAAGGAGATTACACAGTAAAGTTTTCCAAAAATTTCATGTAGAATTTAATGAATAATTTCATTCGGCGTTTGACAGACAATGGATTAACGATGCTTTTCACTATTGGGATGACATCAGACGCTCTAAGGAGGCACCACTTGCTGGCGTCTGTCAACTGTCAGGCTATATATTCTCTTCCACCTCACCGAAGATTGTGCGGGTAGGTGAAATTCTCGTCTTTATCACTTAATTAAAAAATGATTTTATTGCAATTGAGATCTCACTCTCTCTCATTTGTTGTATTCGAAAGTTAATCGTTGCTGTTTTTGCCTAAAATAATTTTATATTGATTAAACTTGTTTGCACTTCCTTTATCAGCGACTTTTAGTGCTTCGATAGCGTTTTATAATTACTTTGTTGTGATTATGATTTTATGGTAATTTATTTTTTATTGTCTTTAGAATCATTATATCGAGCAACTGTTGCCTGTTTATCGTCAAGCCACCGAGGAGGAGTTGAAACTGTGCAAAGGCGATTGGAAGTATGGTTCCTTCTTTACCACCTGCCTGACCGAGTGCCGACTCTTCCTGCCGTATGCAACAAAAAAGTAAGGTTTTAAAAATATTACCTTCGAAGGTTCGGGTAAGTTACCGGTAGAGTAGTAAAATTTTGTGGCCAGGATATATTCACAGTGTTCTTTAGATACTTGTCAGTGGGTCTCAAGCCCAAACGCAAGTCTGACTTCCAACCAATTACTCATCTCTTCAAGAAAAGCCTTTTAGCGTACGAAAACATTTCCAACTGCTCTTTGTCTGATTATCGGCAGTGTCTATTCTAGCAAGATCATTCGGTTTTTGGTAACCGTGTCCCAGAATATGCCTGCACAGGGAAATCAAGATCGAAGTCAAACCCTACCGCACCAATCGAACAGTGATGTCAAGACCAATTAAAAGCTCTTGCAGATTTGCACTTTTGTCTTTGAAATACCAGATCTATGTGCAATCCTGTTTTTAAAGTTCAGATAAGCTACTTCTTCTTCTTCTTTTTTGCTTTAGACACCGCTTAAGCGATTATGGTCGAATTTCTCCGCAAGGGTTTTCTCTGATTGGTCTTTCCAAAGGAGTGGAGGTCTTTCCCTTCCCCTGCTTCCGCCGGCGGGTACTGAGATAAGATAAGCTCCCTATAAAAAAAAAGTAGTTACAGAGCTTGTTCACCCCTCCACTTACTCCCACGGAACCATTTCTCTAATATAGCAGGAAGAACTCAGCTTATAACCGCTTACCGTGCCTCTCCTCGAATTTCTGGTACGCTTCTTGATGTTTTCCCAACAAATGGAGGACTTACAGTTTTTTTAAACCGTCTCCGAACGACTGATGGATTTTTTGTGGAGAGCTTTTTACTTTATATCAGAAATACAGTCCGAGGAACTGATATTCTCTGCTGAGGGATGACCGCAATTTACTTAAAATTAAGTTTGTATAACTCTGGATGTTGCTCTGGGCAGAATTAGCACTCATGGGCAGTCCACCAGCTAACCACTCGGCTAATGTGGCGGCCATTCAACTTATGGACAAAAATTTTACTAGGAATCGCTTTATCTCTTTAATAAGATTTAGTTGACCTCACCGCCTACTTTTAATGGCAAGATGTTTATGTTATCTTGGCACCTCCGAGGGTACCAGAATACCTACTCATTACAGAACTCTACATCCACTAAAGAAATCATCGAATACGAGCGTAAACTCATAACGAGCCTCCACTAAGGGATATAACTATGAATAAAACCCCGAAATTCATTTCCAGTTTTAAAAAGTCACTTTCGAATAGGTTCAAAATTTCCTTTATAGACAATTCACCTCAGTATTGTTAGTCTCTTTTGTTATACAAAATATTCACTAACAAAATTTCACCCTCCTCCCAGATTCATTGCGGCTGGCGGTCAAGTGACACGTCAATATGTCAACTCCTTCGCCGAAGTGTCACAGCAAAACTTCGATATACTCTTCAATTGTACCGGTTTGGGTGCTAGAGAACTATGCAATGATCAACAACTCGTGCCAATGCGTGGTCAGGTGCTGAAAGTGCGCGCACCTTGGGTGAAATTGGCTTTCTATGGTGATTATGACACATACATATTGCCCGGTTTCGAAGCGGTCACTATTGGTGGTTGTCGTCAATATGACAGTTATAATTTAAATGTGTGTAAATATGATACGATGGCTATCAAGGAGCGTTGTTATGGCATGTTGCCGAGCTTGAAGCGTGCCGAAGTGGTACGCGAGTGTGTGGGTTTGCGTCCACATCGTGCTGTGGTGAGTTTGTTTTTTTTTTGTTGATAAGTTATTTATGCCACATATATACATACATAATATTTTCTTTACCTTACTAGGTGCGCGTTGAAAGCGAAATACTCCACTTGGCTAATGGTCGCAGTCAGAAGGTGGTGCATAATTATGGTCACAGTGGTTATGGTGTTACCACATCGCCCGGCACTGCCAAGTATGCGGTGAAACTCGCAAGAGATCTCTTGGCTGGAAATAGCAAATTGTAAAGACTTTTTATGTTGGCGAGCAAATTTTTATTTTATTCTGGGTGAAACTGCATTTTAAATTCTTTGAAAAATCTTACTTATAAATAAAAAATTTAAATAAATTATTCGGCTATACCGTTCTTCAAATGCCTCTTGTTTAGATTATTAAGATTGGTAAGCATATGAAAAAACAATAAATCTCGTTTTAGATCGAAATTCAATAAGAGAAAAATTTAAAAAAATTATGTAAGTTAGTTTTAATTTTTATTTTATTTTTATAACTGCAACTTATTATCTACCTTTCCTCCTACTTACTGCTATGGCTGCGCTCGGGCAACACTGCTAGCGGACATGCAGTATTCTCTGCTATCAGCCGCCTGATGTCGCCGTAAGCAATATTCCAGAACTGTCATAACAAAGTAATCAATCGACTACAATAGGCAATTATATCAATATTTGTTTGTCTATTGCAATACAAAGTATCCAGCACGTTGATTTGTAACCACAGAACAATTTAACAATAAAACTGCATTCGGCATACCGCTAATGTCAAAATACAACACATGAAAACCGAAGATCGAATTTTATTGTTAAACTCAGTCTTTACTTCCAAAGAAAAACGAAAACTTCATAAGAAGAAATGCTGAAGAAAATCTTTCAAATTAGTCAAAAGCTTCTAAGAAATTAAATACTTTTTCTAATATATAGTGGTGAAAATGTCAAATACGCATGTGAGGTGAGAACTAGACGTCGAACACTGAAGTATGATCCAGATAGGTCGCATGTATCCATTATTCGTTTTCGAGAACATTCAAACGGAGTCCTCTAGAAGATACATAGCAACAATATGTGGGCACATGTGGCGCGCACTGCTGGTATGTTCAGTTGAGTTTGGAACTCGCTAGTGACAACATCGGTGGAAAGTGAAGCGGAATAGACTGGGTGTTTACAAAAATATAAACTGTGTGTTTATATAAAGTTGTGTAGCTAGTAAAGTGAGTGTTTACAAGAGATATAGTAAACTGCGTGTTTACAACAAAGAAGTAGAAAACTAAATTCGAAAGTTTTATATAAAAATAATTTGCTCGAACTCGAAGGATTTGCGAAATCATATAGATTTATTTAGCGGAAATCGCTATAGTATAGGTATATACATATTTTTTTTTTTATTTCATAGAAAACAAAAGCTTAAGAATCTTTTGGTTTTGCGAAAAATAGATACTTGAAAAAAAAATGAGTAAAGCTGGTGAATGGAAAAAACCTGGACAAACAGAACTTGCAATTTTTCTACTGAAGAAAAGCAAACTTGCAAGGTTAGGGGTTCAAGAATTTACCCGCGGTAAGGCATGCCTGTCGTAAGAGGCGACTAAGCTCCAATAGTTCCCGCGACAGTCGGGTCTTTATACCGGAACGACCCGGATTTTTTATCCGGCCAAGGACTGTCATTCCCGCAACATTCCCCAAAAATTACTTTGAGGAATATTTTTGCGGCTACAACAACAACAACAACCAAGTTTGGGCAAAAACAAGTGAAAAACAAAAATGCAGCAGCGCAGTTGGGTAGCCAACTATTCATTAGCGAGGGAATCGATTTGATATCTCGTTCCTTCCAAATATTCCGCAGAAACAGTGATCAGTGACACTATATCAGCAGCTTAGCTTCATAAATCCGCACTAATTCTTCCATTATGTATTTGCTTAAAAGTTATTTTACAGATATATGGCCTTAATATTTTCACTTATTCACTAAAATTAGATAAAAATCATATGTGTGCAAAGAATATTTTTGGTATTTAATTGTTTCATTATTTTGCTCAAAAAGAAAATATTTATCACATTTTTATTGATACAAATAGATTAATGAGGCAATTTTACAAAATAACATTAATTCTAATTTTTTCAAAAAATCAGTAGCACCTTGTTTGAATTCGCCATCAAATTATCGATTATTTATAGGTATCGTGCCTGCACATCGCTACACTTGATAAATCGGTAGAATAAAGTAAACTGTCAAATGGCAAAATTTTCGTGATTGTCAACAATTGAAATATACTTAAGAAATTTTATTAAAAAACTGTTAATAAATTAAGAAAAATTAACTTTAGCACACATTCCAAAAAACTAAATAAATACGCAAATAACATAACACACGTATATACGTAAGGAAGATGTCATCAATGTCGCCATCTGAGGTAAGTTTGTGATATATATTAGATTGTGATATTGGTTGTTTGGATTTAATATATACATATACTGGTACAAACATAAGTATGTATAAACAAGGTTAAAATCAATTGTGGACAAAGCAAGCAGCTGTTTTTTGGACAAAGGATGCGCGAAACTGTTTGATGAAGGCCTCCGTGTCTTCAATGTACTAACGTAATCAGCAGTCTGCTCCATCGTCGATATGTATGTACATGGATAATCATTACAAAATACAATGAAATTTTCCAGACACCTCTTATTCGAGCGGTCTCGTCACCTCCCGCTGCGCTCGCGTTGACAAGTTAAAAGTTCAGTGTTTATGTGGCATTATAACCGCCTGTAATATAATGATTATTTAGCGATGCATATGCGGTTTTATGTGTCTGTAGCTTTGTGGTATTGCATTTCAATAGAAATAAGATAATTTCTACTATCAGTGAAGGCAAAGTTTATAATTGATTAAGTGAAATTTATTGTTGACAAAGTCGGTGCTAAATCTCTAATGATATGGTACGTGACTTTGTTGTATGGTAATATGTACTTTTAACTGATTATATACATACCTATATTCCAGTCATGCATTTCGTTGACACAGAAAGGTTGTCAAATGTTAAACTGATTTCCTTGACTTTTGCAAATTAACTAAATAATCTACTTTGTTGATATGTACGTACCATATATACAAATGTATATTTTCTTATTTAGCACGTTTCCTTTGTTGCCGCTGCATGATCAACACACAAACTGTGATTTATATGAATTCGAATTGTATAATTCCATGTCTAATGCGCAATTAAATGTTAAAGTAAGACTTTGTTATGTCTTCCTTTAATGAATGATCTTAAAGGAGTACATTCATATTGCATATTCCGTAATGTTGTGTCATTATTTGTTGTTAGCGCATTGACACCATAGAATGAACATCTTTCAGCGTCATAATAAAATATAAATATTATATAAAAATTAATATATTGTGAGTTATGAATTGCTTATGCTGGCAGGAGTTGTTAGCATTGCGTACTGTCATTCGGAAAGCCAGGATTCGAGTCCATGTTCGACCAACATTCAAAATTATACAAAAATAATTTTTCGAATTGCGATCGTCAGGGAATATAAAGCCCTTCGAGTGTATTTTTCTAACATGAAAATTGAAGCTCATCGCGAAAATTCAACAGCCGTTCGGAGGTGGCTTAGAAAAATCTGTACATCCTTCCATTTGCTGGAAAACATCAAGACGCATACCACAAATGGAGGACTAGCACGGTTCGAAATCGATTACTACAGCGTTAATAAAAAACCGTGAATTATATGCACGAGAACATATATATGTATAATATACTATAATAGTTTAAATTTTAATTTTTGCTTAAAAAGTAACCCTGTGGGGGTTTTTTTTTTCTAAGTAAGCCCACAATTATATAAAGTATGCAATTCTGTTCCTATGGCAATTTTAAATGAAAATTTAGTCTGTAAATATATGTACATGCATATGTACACGTATGTACATATAACTAATAGCAAATATAATAGCATTTTCAATAAGTATTTTTTGCAGCTGATCGATTCATGATTTTTAACCCTACTGACCCAAGCTTGTGCTATTTCACAACGCATATACATATAAATATTTGTTTAAAACTGATAACGCTATACTTAATCTATTATTATTTCTAAACATATTTTATTAATTTCGCTATGCCTATTTAGCAATAATTATAGTAAATCTCTCCACATTTGCATGTGCAGAATTGTTCTTATTTATAATTATTTATACATATTTGGTTTAAAAATTATGCGTAAAACAAATTTGTACATGTTTATATTTGCTGACACATTTAATAACATACATATTTAGTGCTAAATATAATTTAACACTTCCATGAATGGCGCGCTATAAACATTTAGTGAACATTCACATTTCAAATGATCTGCTCACGTACATACAAATGTGCATAGATGGAAGTACTTAGATTATATTATAGAAATATACATTATACAATTGAATTGGTATTATTTTTCACACGCTTTCAGCAGCTGTAATTTTCATTTATTTTTTATTATTAATTTTTTTTTTTTTGTAATCTGCGCTTACAGCTTTCGCTGGCGTAGTAACGAAAAAGTTCAATGGAATGTTATCAGAAATTAAAATATACATATGATTATTAAGTTTCCTGATTTTTCAAATATTTTTTGTATATAAAAACAATTTTTTTGTGTGCTTTTGACGAAAGCCATAACTGATAATTTAACATTTTATTGACTTTTTGATTTTATTTTAATTAATTATGCAACTGTTGCTGGTGGGCTGATTACTAATTGCAGCAAAATGTGCAAAAAAAATTAATTTGAAATTAAATAAAGGTCGTTTGTTGGTTGTAAATTTTATTAATTTTGTTTAGCTTAAAGTTCGATAGAAAATTTTATATACTTATATATGTGAATATATATCGATTTTTTATTTTTTTAATCAACTTATTTTGAATTTCCAAACAGCTCTTGAAACTACCAATTTGCTTACGCTGATGCACGCACGCAGAGACAAACATATTTCATTAAAAATTTTTTTGTATTTACAAAGCCAAAAGTTAAAATACTTGTTTATGCAACATTTCTGGGGCAAGTAAATTGCCTGTTGTTTGGACGATGGCGTGTTACATGCGATTTTCGTATGCATTTCGCATCACATCATTTTAACTTTCACATATGTACATATCTAGGTAGTCCATACTATATTTTTGAATACTTTATTTTTCGTTTTTGAAATATGTTGCATAAATATACATATGTACACATGTAAGTGTGATCTATCTACATAGAAGGAGACAACACGTGACTATTATAAATTTTCTACCAGGTAGCAAGTTTGCGCAATCTACATGGCTGCATTGCGACACACACGGAAATGTTGACAATTGACAAGCTACAGCCGTTATATACCGTTAAATTTACACATTTAATATACGTATGTAGGTGTTAATTTTAAATCCATTAAATGTGCTTTGATTTACAAAGTAAAGAAAGAAAATGATTCTTAAAAGCTATTAATTTTACATTCATAACAGTTTAAAAACTTCCCTCTGCAAATGGACTACGTTGTACCATGTGCCAATTTAAAAAAATTTCGATGCAACCAACGCTGATTGTTTCGTGTCATGCAATTTAAGTTGACCCACTGGACGAGTATGATAGCCTTCAAAATATATTTCTGTGATTATAGTTAAATTTAATTAATATTTAATATTTAATTTAATTACTCTTTACATAACTAAAGCCCTGCAAGCTGCGCATACAAGTATTTTGTAAGAGAAAAAAATAATAATAAAACTAAAAACTTTTTACCACTTTTCCAGCCACTAAAAACAGTTAATTTATTTATTGCCATGGACCACTGATCTCTATCGAAATTTATTACTTTTACCTCGTCGACACTCAAATGACTCAGCTGTGTTGTGTAGCGTTGTGTGGTAGTTACATATGTAGTATAGTCAACGGAGTTGATTTGTTGTTAAAACTTATGTGCAAGTTTTTGCAAACTTTTATTTTTCACATTTGTCATATACATAGGTACATATGTACATATTCACGCATTACCGGCTAGTCAGCTTTTTGTCGACTGGTCAGCATGTTGACCAGCTGTTCTCTTAACTCGTTCGCTAGCCGGTTTTTGAAACTACATATGTACATACCTACATTCATGCCTTTATACTTATAATAAATAGTAGTCACTTGCTTTGAATTTTCTTCTCGCGTGTTGTAATTATTACAGTACAGTGTGGCAAATGCTTTTGGAGGCAAAGTTGCAAAAGAAAAATAAAATTGTAAATTCAATTTAATTTAATTATAGTTTAATTTGTTTTTATAAAATATCTGTTTTATTTTATTTCATTATTATTATACTTCATTTCACCTTTTAATTTAGTTTATTGAGTTTTATTGAAATTTTTTATAGTTATTTGTTTTACTTCGTTTTGTTCTGTTTTGTTTTATTGCGATTTATTTATTTTTTTAATTAATTTTGTTTTATATTATTTTAAATTATTTTATTTTATTTCAATTTATTTTACTTCATTTTATTTTATTATATTACATTTTATTTTAATTCATTTTATTTTAAATTGTTTTATTTTACTTTATTTTATTTTATTCAAATCACTTTTACTTGATTTTAGTTAATTTTTTTTCATTTCATTTAATTTTATTTCAATTTATTTTACTTCCATTTATTTTATTTTTTTACATTTTATTTTATTTCATTTAATTTAAATTATTTTATTTTATTTTATTTTACTTTATTTTATTTTATTTTATCCAAATTACTTTGAATTTATTTTGGTTAAATTTTTTCGTTTTGTTACATTTTATTTCTTTTATTTCATTTCAATTCATTTCATTTCATTTTATTTTATTTTGTTTTATTTTATTTTATTTCATTTTATTTTATTTTATTTTATTTTATTTTATTTTATTTTATTTTATTTTATTTTATTTCATTTCATTTTATTTTATTTTATTTTATTTTGTTTTATTTTATTTTATTTTATTTCATTTTATTTTATTTTATTTTATTTTATTTTATTTCATTTTATTTTATTTTATTTTATTTTATTTTATTTTATTTTATTTTATTTCATTTCATTTTATTTTATTTTATTTTATTTTATTTTATTTTATTTTATTTTATTTTATTTTATTTTATTTCATTTTATTTTATTTTATTTTATTTTATTTTATTTTATTTTATTTCATTTTATTTTATTTTATTTTATTTTATTTTATTTTATTTTATTTTATTTTATTTTATTTTATTTTATTTTATTTTATTTTATTTCATTTTATTTTATTTTATTTTATTTTATTTTATTTTATTTTATTATTTTATTTTATTGTATTTTATTTATTTTATTTTTTTTTATTCAAATTACTTTTACTTTATTTTAGTTAATCTTTTTCATTTTGTAACATTTTATTTCTTTTATTTTAAGTTAATTAATTTATTTTATTGATTTCATTTTATTTTATTTAATTATAGTCTATTTATTTTATTTAATTTTTTGTTTTAATATTTTTTTATTTCATTTTATTTTACAATTTTTTTATTTCATTTACTTAATTTAATTTAATTTTATATTATTTAAGATTTTTTTTTTCATTTTATTTATTTTATTTTAATTTAGTAGTTTATTTTATTGATTTCGTTTTATTTTATTTTGTTATAGTTAATTTATTTAATTTAATTTTTTTGTTTTAAAATTTTTTATTTCATTTCTTTATTTTGTTTCAGTTAATTTAAATTGGTTTGTATTTATTTATTCTTTTTTTGTTTATTTTACTTTATTTTATTTTAGTTTTTTAATTTTGTTTAGTTAATTTATGTAATTTAAATTTATATTTTTTAAAATTTATTAGTTTTTTTTTGTTTAATAAATTTTTTAATTTCTTGTATTTTTTTTTTTGGTTTGTTTTATTTTCTTTATTTCGATCTAATTTTATTTTATTTCATTAAAAAATAGGTTTTTTTTACTTCAGTTTGTTTAATTGTGTTTAGTTTTGTTTGATCTTATTGTAATTTATTTTATCATTCTATAAATTTTAATTTTTTTATTTTGTTTCATATTATTTTAGTTAATAATTTTATTTCAACTTGTTTTATTATAATTTAACTTGTATCAATTAATTGATGTAATTTTTTTTATTTATATAATTTTAAATTTGTTATTTATTTTATTGCGTTTTCTTCTATTTTTTTTTTTTTTGTTTTGCTTTATTTAATTTTTTATTTTATTTTATTTTGTTCAATTGATTAATTTTATTTAATTTTTGCTTTGTTTTATCGATTTATTAATTTTTATTTCAATTTGATTACTTTAATTAATTTTATTTACATTTTAGAAATTTTTATTTTATTTCATTTTTGATATATTAAATTTAATTTTGTTTTAGTTTGTTTTGCTGTATTTTATTTTTAATTTAATTTAATTCCATTTTATATAATTTTTTTTTTTTTTTTGAAAATTATCCAATTTGCCACACTGCACCGTTTGCTAATACAATTTGCCATTGCTTTCTGCCCACCACTGTCGGTTGTTAGAAGCTTTTTGGTATTTTTCATGTATTTGTTTTTGTATTCCCACAAAATTTTACACGTTGTTGTCGAAGCAAACTAAGGCGGTTGGCTATGCAACATGGTTGGCATCAGTTGTGTTTGGCACGCGAATTGGCAAAGTAATATACAATTTGCGCTATATATACATAAATAGAAAAAAAATTACAAAAATTTATTAAAAAAAAAAAAAACAATTTTAAAAAATTAAAAAAAAAAAATTGTTTCAAAAATTTTATTACACAAAATTTTAATTAAATTCGCCGATTGCAAGTGTGTGGTAAATTTACGGTGTTGAAATTTTAATCAAAAAAGAATTATTAAATGTAATAATTTATTGCTGCTGAAATAATAATAAAAAAAAAAAACAATAAAAAATTGTCAAAGTGTTTTTAAATAGAATTATTTTTGACTACTTGAAGGTGAAAACACTGACTCATCTTTTGAAGACTTAATAAGAATTAATAAATTTTTAAAATAACAAACATTAAAATTTTATTATTTTAATTAAAATCCAATTTGTTTTCAATTAAAGCGCAAACACTGTTTATTGGTGAGCAAAAGCAAAAAAAAAAACAAACGACAACTTGAGTACCGGTTTTTATTTAAAGACAAAAGTGATTTTCAGTGCACATAAAAATATTCATGTTTGTTATTTCTGATAACAAGTGGTTATTAGTATTTATAAAGAAATAAAAAAATTAAGTGTTTTTTCTTTTATTTAAAAAATGTTTATATGTATATTTCTAACATTCAAAACTAACAAGTTTAAAGACAAAAAGTTTCCAATTTTTTTTTTAGTTCGGAATAGAATAAATTTTTTTCATTTGTTTTTATTGCAATCAAATAATAATATTGTTTATTTTTTATTTTATTTATTTTAATTTTAATTTTTATTTTTTTTTAATTTTTTTTTTTTATTTTTTTTTAATTTTTTTTTTTTATTTTTTTTTTTATTTTTTTAAAATTTTTTTTAGTTTTAAAAAAGTTTGTTTTTTTATTTTTTTTTAAATTTTTGGTTTTTAATTTTTTGTTTAATATTAAGCATATACCAAGACACGACAATACGTCGTACATACATATGTATGTATGTCATATTTCATGTGAAATTCAAGAATTGTATGTGATCATTTGCTTTGGCGGAAGTAGGCTGATAAAAATATGTGATTTCGATGCTAACAAAGCGTGATTTTTTTTGGTTTTTTTTTTAGCTATTTTATTAAACAATTCGCCGAAAACGTAAATATACATACATATGTATATGTACAAAATTATTTATAAATATATTTCTTTCGATCTACAGTTCAGTTCACTTAGTTGTTTTGCATTAACTTTTAGGACAACCGCATTGATAAGAAATGAATGATGCTAAACTTAGTTGATAATTATGTCTAGCCTGTGGGATCACCCACGCTCAACGCTTGTTTTCTGTTCACTTTTGTATTCTATTTTAATTCTGTTCACTTTCATTTTTCGATTTTGATTTTCTAAACAGGCAAAATTGTTACTGAAAATGGTATGACAATCGTCACGACTACTAAAATCGTGAATATGCACGATAAGCAAAAAAAAAAAAAATAGAAAAAAAAAACAAAATACGCAATTAACATATAATCAAATATTAATTCTATATTAATAAAAAAATGTGCTGTCCGATCACGCTAACGCCAATGTTTCGGCTGAATCCGCCACAAGTGTTCACCTGTTAGTCATCAATGGAGCTGCTTGCAATTGCGAGCTGCTGCTGTTGTTGCTGTTTCTATTCGGTTGCTATGTGGTCGTCGCATAAATTCATATGAATTTTAGAAATTTATAAATAAAAACATTTTTTTTTGGAAACATTGCGTATATGAAGTGTATTGAAAATCTTATATAGTTCATCTAGCAATAAGCTCTATAGATGAGCGGGTATTTGAATATTTATTTATGTATGTACATACAGCAAGTAGCTGCGTGCCCATTTGGCCACGCGCCAAAGTAATTACAAAAAAGTATAAAACAATAAGTGTATTTTTCATTTACATTAAATAAATCACTCAGAAATACACACATATGTATGTAGGTCCATATGTATGTACTTGAAATAAGTACAAAGATCAATTCTTATAGTCATTTAAATTAATTTGATATAAACACACACTTTTCAGCTTTACCACACGCTCATTTATGGTTAATTTATGTGCATACGTATGGTACATACATATAAACAGCATGTATTTCTTCGTTATTTCCATTTATTTTTTTTATCAATTTTGTGCTTTTGCAAATCACATCAAAAGCTTGTTGTTAAAGATTATGCGGATATGTTTTTTTTCTGCCGTTGAATTAAATTTTTCAAATTTGTTTGCACAACATATCGCACGGTGATAGATGCCTTTGCATACATATTTCTTGTTTTGACAAAAAAAAAACAACAACTCTAACAACAAATTAGCAACAAAACTGTCTATTTTGTATAAATATTTATGCTCATACATATATACATATGTATAATAATACGTGTGCTCAGCGGCATATCTTTATAAATTTTATATTTTTAATTTTTTTTCTTTTAATTTTTTTCTTTTAATTTTTTTTCTGCTTGCTTAAAATGGCAAACACGAAAAGTTGGGCGCGTTTGCAGTATTTTAAATACAATATATAGTTGAGGTTAGTAGGGTGAATTGTAGAAGAAATAAAAAAAAAACTTTTGGGGTATTTTCAAAAATTAAAAATAAAAATATAAAAACAAATTATCATATAAATTTGTGCTTTTATTTTATTAATGTTATTATTATTTATGCTAGGTTTAGTTTTAATTATATTTTATTTTATTTTATTAGATGATATTTTGGTTTTACTTTAATTTGCTTTATTTTATTTTATACTATTTATTAAATTAATTTTTTTAAATTTAATTTCATTATATTATATTATTATTCATATTACTTTATTTGATTTTATTTTATTTATTTTTTTTAATATAACTGCTTTATTTTATATTACGATATTTTACTCCATTGTGATTTTTTATCTTTATTAAATTTTTTTTTTAGTATAATTTTATTTTATTTTAATTCCCTTTTTTTATTTAATACTAGAGGTTGCCCGGGACATTGTCCGTATGGAATCCAACGTTAGTTCTAATAAGATTTTTACTTTCAGTTACTTTATTTATTTGATTATAACTTATAAACTATGTTAAGTTATATGAAAAAGAAAGAAAAGTTTTCCATATATTGATGAGTGCATAAGTTCGTGCCCAAACTAAAATTGAAATTTTTTGAAGAAAGCGCTTTTATTAATCAATTATGTATTCGCCATCATGTTCGGCAATCCACTCCCAACGTTCAACCAATTTACGGATGCCAGATTCATAGAAATCGCGCGGTATCTCGTTGAAAAAGGTGTCAAGGTGGTTTTTGACGTCTTCCACATTTTTAAATTTTTTTCCATTCAAATTGTTCTGCAGCGATCGAAACAAATGATAATCAGAAGGTGCAATGTCGGGTGAATATGGGGGATGCGGCATGATTTCCCAATTCATCTCCTACAGTTTGGCCAGGGTCGGTTTTGCAACATGTGGCCTGGCGTTGTCATGATGGAAAAGAACTCCTTTGCGATTGGCCAAAATCGGACGTTTTTCATCAATTGCTTTCTTCAATTCGACCAATTGCTGACAATACTTGTTGGCAGTGATCGTTTCTCCAGCTGGCAAGAGCTCAAAATAGATCACGCCTCGGATATCCCACCAAATGCACAGCAGTACCTTCATCGGATGCAATCCACCTTTCGACATCGGTTCCGCCCCTTCGTGTGCCTGTTTCCATGTTCTTTTGCGTTGAACATTGTTGTACAGGACCCATTTTTCATCACCAGTCACGAGCCGATCCAAAAAAGGTTCGTTTTTGATCCGTCGAAGCAAAGAAATTGCTGTTGACATACGGTCCACTTTGTTATTTTCACTCAACTGATGTGGCACCCATGTATCGAGCTTCAAAGTGTACCCAACCTTTTTTAAACAACGAAACGCAGTTGATTTGTTGACGTTCAATTCACTGGAAACCTCTTTCGTCGAAATACGTGAGTTATTCGCAACTAAAGTCCTTAGAACATCGTCATCAAGCTCAGAAGGCCGTCCACTGCGAGGTTGATCTTCGAGGTTAAAATCTCCAGAACGAAATTTCGCGAACCATTTCTTTACTGTGCGGAGTGCTGGAGCACGGTCCAAATAAACTTCGCGAATATCTTTAGTTGCAGCGCCCACTGTTTTTCCTTTGCGGAATTCGTATAACATAATATGACGCATATGATCTTTTTCGTTGTTCATCTTCCATGCGTCTTTTCACTAAGCAACTCAAATCAAAATGAAGTTATTTTATGCTTGATTTAAAGTTAGGGCTGTCACCTTTCCAACGATATATAATATGTATATATTTCTTTCACGAGCGCCACTCTCAAACGATTCGTACGGCATCCAGCGGAATCGGGCACGAACTTATGCACTCATCCAATATTGTCCTAGCAAAGAGCCACTCACATATGAATGTACATATATTCCGCATGTTAAGCAAAACCGAGCCATTGAATCGGCCCCAGGCCAACTTTCCGGGAGAAAAAGTGTTCCCCATGTCAGTTTAGGTAAAGAGTTACCTGTATAATTTAATGTAAATCAAACGATTTTAAAATAGGTATATACGATTTGTTCGAATCGATCGGTCTCACGTCCATTTGCCGGAAAATTCTTTCTTATCGGGTACTTACGTCATGCGCAGTACACACACTCCCAAGTTTCAGGTCTCTACGATCAGTGGCTTAGGCTGTGGGTTGACCCGTCAGTCATTTAGGCTTTTAGGTATACCTATATACAGAAGATAGAGATATAATTTTTTTGTTTAACATGTATTTATTTATTTTATTTTGTTTTTATTTTCATGATTTTTTTCTTTATTTGTTTGACTTAATTTTGTTTTATATTTGTTAATTTTCTTTTATTTTTTAAACTTTTTTAATTAGTTTAATTTTGTTTTATTTTTATTTTATTTATTTTATTTTATTTTTATTACTAATTAAATTACTACTGTTTTAATTTAATTTAATATATTTTCCTTTTTTAATTTCATTTCTTTTATATATTTTATTTTTCTTTTTTTTTCGAATTTTATGTTATTTAATTTTTCTATTTGATTTTGTTTAATTTTTATTTGACTTTATTTAATTATGTTTTATTATTTTATAATTAATATTATTTTATTTTCATTTTGTTTTACTTTTTAATTACTTTTATTGTATTTAAGTTTTTTTGTTATTTATATTTTTGCACTTAATTTTTTTAATCAATTTAATTTTATTTAGTTTTATGTTATTATTTTTTAATTGTGTCCTTTGTTTCTCATTATAATTTAATTTTTTTAATTTTAAATATTTCCTTTCATTTCTTTTATTTTAAATATTTATTTTTATTTTTTTTATTTTAAATATTTTATTTTTTTATTTTAAATGTTTCTTTTTATTTTTTTATTTTAAATATTTATTTTTATTTTTTTTTATTTTAAATATTTTATTTTTTTATTTTAAATATTTATTTTTTTATTTTAAATATTTATTATTTTTTTTTATTTTAAATATTTTATTTTATTTTTTTATTTTAAATATTTCTTTTTTTTTATTTGTACCTTTCAATGGGAAAAATTAAAAAAATTGTGCATTTTTGCTCTAAAAATCCTGATAAAAATGATGATAATAAAGTATGTTCATGTTGTTGTTGTTGTACTCGCAAAAATAATCAACAAAGTGGGGAATGTGGGCGTGAGTTACAGCCATTGCCTGTACAAATATCCGAGTCGTTCCGATATAAAGGCCCGAGTGTCGCAGGAAATTTTGGATTTTAGTCGCCCCCTTACGATAGGCATACTTTGCCGTGGGAAAATTCTGGAACCACTAGTTTATTTCTGATATAGGGATAAAACAATAATGAGAGTTTTTCGTAAAAAAACTGTTGTCTGCGAGAAAGAGTACAATAAATTTTTTATGTATTTATTTATTTATAATTTTTTTAATAATTATTATTTTAAATTTGACTATAAATTTCTATAAGAAATCATTTGCTCATATTATTTCTTTTTTTTTTATTTAATAAAATGAACCGCGTGTCGGCTACTCTACACACATTTCAACTGGTTTTTAGTTCCCACAAAAAGCAGTTTTTTTGTCAGCCTAGCTAATTTGAAAATCCAAACATGTCTTAAGCAGCCAGAAGAATAAACAAACTACTAGATATGTTATGGTAGACAAGAAATCAAACAAAATAAATAAATAAATAAAATAGATAAATAAACAAAGTGAATAGTATATTCTCAAATTTCCGCGCGCGTGGAAACAAATATATTTTTTTAAATTTTTATTAACTTTATTTACATATTTGCTACTTTACTGTTTTTTTTTAGGGTAATAATAATATTTAATTTTACCCACTGTTCCAATTTTTTTTTTTGCTTGACGAATTATATTAAAAAAGAAAATATTAAAAGGCAAATTTATTTAAATTATGTCTGTTTATATGCATATGCGTTTGTATATTTAGAGTTTTTTATAATCAAAACAAATATTTGAAATTTTTGCCAAAAAACGAGTTTTTCTCCTAGTCTTTATTGTTTGGTTTTTGGGTTTGAGTTTTGCAAAAAAAAAAAGAAAAATAGAATTAAAACATGATCAAATAACGGGGCTAAATGTTTAATTTATGCAGCAGTTAAATTTCTTAGTTTTTTTCAATTTATGCAGCATGTTAATCTTTCCTAGATAGTTAAAAATTAATTGTGTTTTTTTTTTGTATATACGTGTCACCGTGTGAGCTTGATTTTTGTTATTATTTTATTTTTTTAAGAACATTATTTTTAGCAATTCAGTTAATTTACACCACATTTTTCACTGCCAACTTTCACAACTAACCCAAATTTTGTTACTTTCAATTAAATTCACCGCAATTATTTCAATTTGAAATGCTAACCATTAGAGGAAAAATTGCCGACTACAACTTTTTAAGTCAATTATTTTGAAAATAAATTACTTTTAACCTAATTCTATATGAATTTTTTGAAATTACACTTTACACTTTCAAGCCATAAATGTTTCATGCCGTTGTTCTCCAAAAATATGCACGTGGATATGCATATATATATATTATATTTTTTTTTACTATTTTAAGCAGTTAAGTCATTTGTGTAATCTGTGAGTTGTTAAAAATGTTAAAATTTACTTATTTTTTTTTTTCAAAGAAACTAAAACGAGCACAAGTGAAAAAGAGCCGTTTCGCATGAATAATAATAATAATAAATAATAATTAAAAAACGTTACCGCCTGCCAAAAATATTTACACACTGACAGCTGTTTGCTTAACTGAGTCTGCACAGAAAAGGAGAAAAAAAAGATAAAGCAAAAACGAAATAGAAATGAACGTTAAAATTGAGTTGCCTAACTTTGGGTGAACGACTTCGGTGAGCTATCCGCACGCCTTTTACGAGCAAAACTTTTTTAACACAAAAGTTCATAATTTTTCGTTTTTCTTTGTCTACACACAGCTTGTGTGCACGTGTAATATAATCTCCACATGGCTGATTGATTTGAATTGCGTCTTAATTTTCAATAAAAGTTAAGAAACTTACTTTTTTTTTCTCTTAACTTAAATATTCATCAGCAGTCAGATCGAAAGAAGCCACACACTTTTGCTCTGTAGTTGTTTATTTATGCTCAACACGAGCCTCTCCTGCTCATTAGTAATCAAATCATCTATCAATTTATTATTGAGCAAACAAAAGTAAATATTTGCCATGTCATTATGCTATTATTTTTGGTACTTCATCTTCATTTCTTTTTTATTTTTTTAATTTTTTTTTTAAGAAATTATTCTCGTACGTGTCGTTAATTAAGAGTATTCACAGCTTCTAGTTTTATAAATTCAGTATCAACACTTTTGGAAGTTTTACTTTTGTAAAACTAAAGTCTCTATTTGTGCGATAGGAAAGTTAATGATCATAAAAATCATAAAAAATAAATGGTTCAGATTTGTTCTCTAACTTTTGTCTGAAGCAGAAGAATATTAAGTAATTTAACATGTTCTCACCAGCTCTTCCTTTGTGATAATTTTTCGCGTATCCAAAAATAAGCCTCAAGTAGTGGGCATTTGTTTATTTGATATGCTTCACGGTTTTATTTATCGTCGGATTTTCTTTCAAATTAAAAGTCTCCGCGTTTTTGTTCTATATATGTATATTGGCCTGAGAGACAAGGACTCTCAGTAAACCGTAAGAGGTTAAATTATAATTCCCTCCAACTCTGTTAAGTATATCGGTGTAATCCTTGTGGAAGAGTTATTGCGCCCAAGTGGGGGCTACGACCCATATGGTGCATTGGCTTTACATAAGTGTCAAAAGATCCATACTAACATATGGAGCAACTTACCTGTCTACTTGCTGTAACAGACGCTGTGGTGGCTACCTTAACAAAAGCCCTAGAAGTCATCCTTGAAACTAGAACAATTAACATACAAGTGATGTATGACAACTAACTGCCTAAATGTTCTGTGCAGTTGGTTGCAGTCCCCAAATTGTTCAGGAACTTGGGCTAAACCTTCTGTCGAGTAGAGGCCACCTGCTCCTCTCTTGTAGGAAAAAATGGACGGAAGACATAAGACTGAATAATATATTTAAACCCATAAATGTGAGGAGCAGAGTTCTTCTGTATATCACGCAGAGATTGGTAGGCAGCGCTTTAAAATGGAGGAGGAATGGAGGAACATTTAAGGTCTTAGAACTTTTCCAACGAAGGCCGTACCGATAAATTATTTTGAGGCTGCGTGTATAGTAGACAGATCTAACTGTTACTTGCATTAAGCAAGAAAAGAGAACTTAACATTCTTATGGGAACATCATTTCCATAAGCTAGTTAAAGTAGAATAGAGTTTGCACAGAGGATGATAAAAATTTGGTGATAAAAATCACGGATATTTTTTTTTTTTTACTTAAAACTAAAATTATGACTTTGCTACAGTTATTTCTTTTTCAAAAAAAAGCAAAAAAATTCTCTGAAGCATTTTATATGACAACTTTTATAATTTAGGGTTATTTTTAATTTCCGCCAAAATGTAGGCAACGTTTTTCATACTAATTTTATTGCGAGTGAATTACAGGCATTTGTCTTCAGCGGTTTAGTTTACGGTTATTGCATAATTTTTGGAGTAAAGCTCGGAAAAACAATAAATCTCATATATTTATAAAATATAAATAAAAAAATAAAAGATTCTTAATTTGCGTTAAAATATTCACTTTTTACTGAAGTTTCCTATTTTTTCACATTTTTAAATTCCCAACGTGTGAGAGTGTTTGCTAATTATTTACTTTACCAAAATATCCATAAAAGTCATTCCACTTAATTTTGATGATAAATGATTAACATATTTGAAAAAAATAAAATTTTTTTATACACACCCGTGCCGGGATGACATAATCTCAGCGGAGTAAAGTTCCTTGTTTGAGCTTAGCTACTTATGAATGAAAGAAAGAATGAATGAATAATTACTACCTAAAGTAGCATGTTTTCATTAGAAATTCAAAATTAATGTAATTTTCATGTAAAAATAGATTTATGCATGTATACTCGTATGTATAGTGCAAATCAAATACAACAATTAAATTTACATTGACCATGATTCATATGAAATTCCCGTCAACAAAACTAATTATTTCTACTTTTATGTGCTTAAATAATGCCAACCGGTAGACAATATAGCTAGCGTATATGACATGACAGATTTTTTCTTTCTGTCACGACATTAAGCTAATGTCAGCTAAGCGAAAACATTTTTAGAAATCCCAAACAAAGCAATGCAAACGTACGAGTACTCGTAAATTCGTAAAATGCAACTCTCAACCATAAAGCTTGCTCACTGCGCTCTATTATATACATTATATACTCGTCTATGTATGTATGTGTGGGAGAGGCCCAAGCGCTTAATGCACCGTGCAAATCTCTGTGAAAAAAAAAATAAAATAAAAATGTTTGAAAGATTGCAATGGCATTAGAGAGTGTTGTTTGTTGCAGTAGTTGAGTGCAAAATAGCTGTGTATCCGAGCGTCTGCTTAGTTGATAAACGCCTCAACGCTTGACAAGTGCAAAAATGTGCAAACAAAAAATATTTTACTCTTTTACATTTGTTTTACTATAATTAAAGTGAAGATGAGAAAATAAATCATAAAATAAACTAAAAATCCGATTTATAAAAAATAATAGCGTTGTAATAAAAAAAAAAACACTCTAAGACTTTTGTAAGTCAAAATTGTGGAAAAAAGTGCATTCACATATCTACACATGTACATATATGTATAAAAAGTGCGATTAAGTGTTTAGACGCTGACCGGTTTCACCGGCTACTCATATTTTGTTTTCTTTTTTATTTTTATTTTTTATTTTTTTTTACTTACAAACACCTCGTATACATACATATATGTTTATATAAATCGAAAAAAAAACCGTATCTTTTTTTTTTTTTGCTTTTGTTTGCACATATTTTGTCGCGGTTTCTTTTCTACTTCGCGTGCATGCGCGTTTCACGTGCTTTTTCCTCTCGCCATCATTGTTATACTCGTATGTACGTGTATGTAGGTATGTTGTTCAGGCCCGCAGTTTGGCTTGCGGGTTTTCTCTGCGATTTCGCTTGCTGTTCTTCCCTTATTTTCTACTAAATCCCTGTAGTTTCTTATTTTCTAATTCAGCACTTTTATATGTACATATATACGAGTATGTATATAATTCAGGGTTTAATGTTAATTGTGCGATATTAAAAAATAAGTGAAAAATCAGTTTGTTAAATGTAAATGGGTAGTGTAAATAAAATTTATTATGCTTAATGAATGTGGTGTAAAAATTCTTATTGCCATTTTATTGGCGTAAATTAAATTATCGAGCTTGTTTTCGCAAATCATTATTATTTATTTGCTATTTTATATTTTTCATTATTAATTTTTATTACCTTGTTCTGAAGGGCTTTCGGTGATTTTGAGTTTCTGAACATTTTAATATCGTATATTTTGTGTGGTAAAAGTGTTTTTTTTTTTATTAAAAAAAAATAGTAAAAAATAAAATTTTTTGGACATAATATCAATATCAGCTAACTACAGTCAGTGCATTTTCCTTACAGAAAAATATTTATTTCTAAGCAGTCTCTAACATGATGACTGAATGTTTCGGTTTACTTGCCATCTTGGTTTGTCAGCAAATTCATTTACGTCTCTCATTTTGTGGTTTCCTTGGTTTCCTAAAGCTTACCCTTACTGTTATATCACTTTAGATTAAAAAAAAAAATCATCGTATTTTTTTATTTTAAAATAATTAGAATTCTAGAAAAGTGGCAACTCTACTTAAGCTTTAATTAAAAATATTCAAAAAAGTTGTGTTCGTGTTTTCTATGCAAACAAAATTTTAAATCAAATAAAGTGGCCACTCTGGGACATTTTTTGCAAGTCTTTCTTTATCGGGTCTCTCATAAGATTTATATCATATAATTTTCGGATTTGCATTTTGCATAATAGTTTTTAGGGTGAATTTCGAAGCTATCTGATATTTTTTCTTAAATCCTTGCTTGAACATATCCTTTTCCTGCCATTCCATAATTCATAAATTGAAACAAAACTAATTTTTGGCTCGACTTTAGGTATTTATTTCGTTACTATTGTTGTTGTAATTCTCATAAAGCTTATGATATGAAATAAAACTAGGGTATAATTACCCGAATAATAGCGAAACGTCCTGGGTTTGGCCCCCTGGACATAGGGAACATCCCAGGAGATCTAGAGAAGGCTTAAAAGGATTAGATTAATTATCGAAAAACCCCTAAAACAGGCCTTTTCTATTTCCCATACAATGTTCTTCTTCTTATATATAAAAATCTTATGTCCGTTTGAAAAAATCCAGTAATTTCCAAAAATCTTCAAAAGTTACCGACCGATGGACTTGAAATTTCGTCACATTATGTCTATGATTCCTGGGAAGGTTTTATCGAAAAACAAATTTTCGGGACCTATTCAAAAAAAAATAAACTAATTAATGTATCGAATTACTTGAAATTTGGTACACTGGTGGCTTTTCGCTAAGAGTAACAGGAATACTACACTTCTCTCCGGAAGGTGGACCGGGGACTGACCTATTCGAAAAAAAAACTTATTTATGGATCGAATTGTTTGAAATTCGGTATATAGGTGTCTTTTTGCTTAGATCTACAGGAAGACTCATCTTCTCGCCGGGAAGTGGATCAGGGACTGACTTATTCAAAAAAATTTATTTAATGCTGGATTTACTTTAAATTCAGTACATATGTGTCTTTTTACTTAAATAAACAGGAAGACTACACTTTTCTCCGGAAATTGGACCAGGTACTGACTTATTCAAAAAAGTTTATTTATGGTTCCATGTACTTGAAATTTCATACATAGGTAACTTTTTGCTTAGATTAACAGGAATATTCTTCTCTCCGGGAAGAGTAGAGCTAGTCCCTTATAAATATTTAGGGCTTGAAAATTTCAAAGTTATTCCTGCCATTGTCTATATTTATTTTATTTCATTTTACATATTTTATTTTATATGAATGTTTAATTTTTTTTATTTGAATTTTGAAAATTTTCCTATTTAAATTTTAAAATATTTTTATTTCCATTTAAAATTTTTTTTATTTAATTTTTTTCTTTTTTCTATGTTATTTTTTTTTTGTTCGTTTCGTTATGTTTAAATTTAATTCTTTATTGCATTTTATATTGTTTTTCATCCTATGGTATGTTATTTTATCATATTTTGTTTTATCTTTTTTATTGATATCAACTTTTTTATTTTATTTTATTTAGTTTATATTTCTAATTTATTTCTATTTTATATTTTATTTTGTTTTATTTTATTTTACTCTAGTTTAATTTATTTTATCTAAATTTTTTATTTTTATTTATTCCGTTTCATTCTATTTCTTATTTGAGTTTATTTAATGTTATTTATTTTTTTTTTTAATATTAAATCATTTACTTTTTAGTTTATTTTATTTTGTATTTATTTTGTTTAGTTTTTTTCTTATATTTTTGGATTATATATTTTTTTTATAAACTACGAAACGATCAGCAAGAAAAAACATATTTAATCAGAAAAATTATTTATTACAAGAAATACCACAAAAAACATGTCCGTATCATGTAATTGCAAGAGAAAAAATGTTTTTATAACACAACACAGTGTATCTGCGGACATGCATATCTACGTACATATGTATGTATATACCTATTGTATATAATATATGTAAGCGTCAATGTAGATAAACGAAAAATTTTCAAAAAAAAACAGGAACTGCAATTCATATGCTAATGACGTATATACCTAGCCTCTACAAATGTCATGCCAGTCAATCTGTCAACATCGATATTGCAATTTGCTTTTGTTATTTTATGTATACATATAAATAGATATGAACATACAGTAGCTCAAATGTCACGGTTAGCTTTTGGTATGCAATTCTGTGTGTTAAATGTCGTCACAAATGCATTTGTTCATATATTTTTGAGTAAACGAGTGCAATGTGTTAAGGCTGTTTGTATGTATTTGTACAATAATGCGCTTAAAATTAACGTTGGTAATTTTGCATACGTCAACGTCATGCCTTTGGCTAATGTACCTACATATGTAAATACATAAAATCGATCGCTATTTTCGTCTGCTACTACGTGTTTTCTCTTCTCTGCTGCTGTCTGCGTTTTTGTTCTCGTTCAAGTTTAAGGTAGAATTTTCACTGTAATTGCAAAGCGTATGCTTCTTCTTCTTCCATTTTTTCAGCTTTTCTGCTTACATAAATGCTAAAGTTCTTAAGTATGTCCGCGTAGCGGTGGTTGATTTCTAACAAGTTCATGGTAATTGTTGCTTAGTACGTTTTATTTTTTTTTTTTTTTTTGTAATTTGCCAACAATTTCTTTTACAACATAATTTGACCTTTCCGAGTTTATTGTAGATGTGATTTTTCTTTACGTTTATTTATTTTTTTTTAATTTTTTTTTGTTTTTTTTTTGTTTTTTTTTTTTTTTTTGTTTTCGTAATTTAATCTCAGTTGTTATTTGCAAAGAGGATTACTGTTCTGTCGCGGCAATGACATTCGCCTTCTGTGGTCATGTGCTGTGCTGGCAGAGTTGAAATTTAATACGCACTGTGATTTGGTAGTAGATTTTTTGAGCCATTTTAGTTAAGTTAATTAGTAGGAGATCAATAAATAAATAATTATTAAGTTCAGTGCAATATCTGTAACCGCTTCAGTACCTTCAAGTTTCTTTAACAGTTTACCAATTGCTTGAATAGCTGGACGATAATGTGCACCACAATCTCCTCTAAAGCACAAACATGTTTATGGTAGCTAGTTAAGTTTGACAGATGTCAAAATACATTCCTGCACTTTTGAAAACACGAAATGGATATATATTAGTTTTTTTCTTCTTTTTTATTTATTTTGTTTAATTTGTCTTGTATTTTAATGATTTTAAAATTTTTTTCATTTTTTTTATTTTATTTTTATTTTTTATTTTTTTATTTTGTTTTTATTTTATTTTTTTTTTTTTTTTTTATTATATTTTTTTTTTTTTTATTATATTTTTTTATTTTATTTTTTTTTTTATTTAATTTTTATTTTTATTTTATTTTATTTTTTTTATTATATTTACTTCTATTTTATTTTATTCTGTTTTATTTTATTTCCTTTAAGTTTTTTAATTATTTATTTATTTATTTTATTTTACTTCATATTTTAAATTTTTTTTTAATTTCCTTTTATTTTATTTTAGTTTATTGCATTATTTATTTAATTTATTTTGTTTCAATAAGATTTTTTGACAACTAGGAACATGTATTTAGATTTTGTATACCAATATTTATGCCCACTACTGTATGCATATTTTTCATTAAACAAATTTCGCATAGTAGTGCTAATAATCATGCGAATTAAATTTATTTAACTTTAATTGCCTTTTAATAAAAAATGGATAATCTGCGATAAAAATCCATCTCATTTGCGTACTAATAATATCCATGTGATTAGAGTGCAGATAAAGCAAATTAAAATTGCTCACTAACGCCATATTTACCAAAGAAATAAATGTAAATTGGCTGTGGAATGAGTTTTTCTAAATGTGCTAAATATTTTACTCTATCACTATTTTTTATGAATGTACCTATGTATACACGAGTATATTTATATACCTATGATAGTATTAAGTAAATAAAATGTACTGTTAATATGGAAAAATAGTCTTAATGGCTTAGAGACTTTAAACTCCTTCACTTATTATATTTATGATATAGTAAGTATGTATGAAGGCAGTCATAATAAATAAACAACACGTTTTATGATTGTCATATAACAATTTTAAAGTTGTTAAAAAAATTTAATTATGTGTTAAATCATCAATTTGGGGGACTCACTTTCACGATTTCAATAAACCTTAACGGTCAAGTTTAAGTAACGTGTTTAATGTAATCACAAAAACAAGTGTATGAGGCATGACTTACATAAGATTTAATGAAAATTAAAAGTGTAAATATGATAAGAAAACATTTTTGGAAAAATTTCTTTTTCAAAAATTCACTTTCATTTCATTATGACGAATTTCGATGACTCATACACACCGGTGCACCATTTTCGATAGCCAATATGGCTACAACTGCCGGCATTGCTCACCTATTAACATATTTTAATTATTTTCGTATTTTTTCTGTTCACATATGTACATATATATATATAATATTATCAATTGTTTGTTTACCACGGTGGTAGACTTGGTGCAAATTGTTTGGATTTTGCGGTTAAAGTCTTTTTGAATCGCATTTTAACCATTTCATAAAATAGCCAAGAGGGCAACACAACAAACAAGCAAAATAAATTATCTACATATTATATATTGCATATTTATTTATGCATACTCACACATACACATACGAATATGTAGTACGGGTAACTGACTGCGAGTTGACCGGCCTGTATGTTGATGAACAATGTACGCATTTATTCGCAGTTTTGAAATAATTTTTGTAAACAAAACGTAAATGAGTGTTTATGTACCTTTTTATTTAATTCACTGCATGTATTTAACAACAATTAGCAATTTCGGTGTGCTTTTATATGTAAAACTATAACACTATAGTGTTATGGATTGCTGAGCTCTGCCTATTGAATTGCAATTAATTTTAATATTTAATAACAATGAATATTTTCAAAAAATATAAACAAATATTTTTAGGCATTTCATATTATAATTACTTCGTATTCTTTTATTTTATTATTTTTTTTTATAATTTATTATTTCTTATAATTTTATATATTTTTTATATCTTTATTTTATTTATATTATTTGACTTAATTTCTTTTATTTTTTAATACTACTTATTTTGTATTACATTATTTTAAGTTATTATATTTTGTTATATTTTATTACATTTTTTTATTTTATTACATTTTATTCTTTTTAAATTATTTTTAAATAATTTTTTATTTTATATTATAAATACTAATTTTTAACTAAATATTTCGGTTTTAATCTGGAATTAAATTAATGTAGTATTTATAAGGAGTTGCCGGTCTAAATTATTCAAATAAAATGCTTTTTTAATAAAAAAAAAATTATATTAATATTTTATTTTGATGACTGAAACTAATTTGTAAAACTTTCCGATTGTGACGTCAGCGCACTGACAGATTAAAAGAAAATCAATTATTTTGGTTAAACAAAGAATCAACCATAAAATACGACTGTTTTCCAGCATTCACAGTCTTTCAAAAGTAAATTTTATTTTTCAATTCATCAGACAATTAAGTAATGTAAAAAAAATAATAAAAAGCAATACTGAATGACACACAATCCTTTGTCCGACTGTCGACCATTGATTGGAAAATTTTCATTGCATGTGGTGCATGTTTTGCAAAAACATAACAAAAAGACACTATGCATTACACAGTATAAAGACAGACATGTTGTTGCCATTGTTTTAATGAATACAATGTTACACTTTTATTTTTAAATGCATTTCACATTTTCTTTTATTTATTTATTATTTTATAATTAAGTATTGCGCCACGTGCATTTCATCATCAATACTTTCAAACTTCAGTGCATAAGTAACACAAGAAAATGAAAGAAAATATGCAATGATATGCCCTAATTGAAAATACATGATATGAACCAAATATCTCAATGCATTTAAAGTATGCGAGATTACAAATTGCGATTAAGAAAGTTAATCTAATGGTTTAACGCTGTCAGTCTAATTACTAGCTGTCAAGTGTGTATTTCTTATCTGGTCAATAATTTTCGCTAAATATATTTCTTGCAATCAAAAATTGTAGTAATAATTATTAAAAATACTTATTTGAAATAAAAAATAAATAAATAAATAAAAAATAAAAAAAAATAAAATAAAAAATAAAAAAAGTAAAATAAATGATAAAAAATATAAAAAATAATAAATAAAAAATATGTAATATAAAATAAACAACAAAAATTAAAATAAAAATAATTAAATTAAAAATAAAAAAATTATAAGTAGGAAATAAAAAATAAAAATAATAAATAAAAAATATTAGTAAAGAATATATAAAAAAGATAGTAATAAATACAAATATTAAAAATGATAATTAAAAAATAATAATAAATACAAATAATAAAAATGATAAATAAATAAATAAATAAATAAAAATGATAAATAAAGAAATAAAAATAAATAAATACAAAAATAACAAAATTTAAAATAATAAAAAAAATTTAAAATAATAAATTAAAAAATTAAAAATAAAAAATAAAAATAAATAAATGATAAAAAATTTAATAAATAAATAAATTTAATAAAATAAAAAAGAAGAAAAGAAAAAAATTAAATATGAAAGAAAAAATAAAATGAACAAAAAATATGAGATCACATAAAAATAAAACAAAAAATTAAAATAAAATTAAGAAAACATTAAAATAAAATAAAAAATCTAACAAAATAATAATAACCGCTAACGCGAGCTAACAACACTGCGCCATTCATTCCTTCTTTTCGCTCTTTGGCTCCAATTGGTAATACCAAGTACACGTGTACAGCCAGATCCTACTCTACTTGAGTCCCTTCCTCTGCTTCCACCGGCGGGCACTGCATCGAAAATTTTCAAAGCTGGAGTATTCTTATCCATTCTCTCCACATGATAACACATGTCGTATGCAGATACTGTCTCTTGATGCGCTGAACTATAATATGTATGTCAATATCGCCGTATATCTTGTACAGCTTGTTGTTACATTTCAGATATTTCGTCTTGCCCTCGTTCATTACCAGACCCATATCCTTCGCTATCTTATCCAGTCTGGAGAAAACAGAGCTCACAGCGTCAATATCATCGGCATATACCAGCAGCTGTACACTCTTCGAGAATATTTCTCTATTCAGCTCTGCTGAGCGTATTATATTCTCCAGCAATAAATTAAAGAAGTCACACGGTATGGAATCGCCTTGTCTGACACCTCGTTTGGTATCGATGCAGTCGAGGGTTGCTTTAAAATCGTCAAAGAGGTGGTGTATGTTGATTCTCTTTTCACGGGTCTTTTCCTAGATGTTGAATATTTGGACAATGTTGGATTTATCAGGTCTAAAGACACACTGACAAGGTCCAATCAGTTTGTTGATAGTGGATTTTAACCTTTCATAAAATACGCCTTAGATATATGCGATATTGAGGAGGATTATCTCACGGTAATTGGTGCAGACTGTGGGGTCGCCCATTTTATGGGGCCGGGTTCGCCATCTCCTGCTGTTCCATACTTTTCACTGCCATTCAGCAGCCTTGCGAAATGTGCCCTTCATAAATTCAGTATGCTCTGAAAATCAGTCGCTAAGATATTAAAATAAAAAATATTTAGTAAATATTATTAAGATAATATTCAAATATGTAACATTATATTAAAACATTTGATTAATTCTGGAAAATTTCTTAGAATATGTTTTCGCTGATATCATCACTTGAGTGTACCATTAAAAATTTAAAAAAATTAGCTAAAATTAGCTTAAAAATGTATAAATAACTACGAACATACCTTTCTGATGGCAAAAGTCTTTGTAAATGCTTAATGCATTTTTAAATGATTTATAATTAAATTATATTTTAAGAAACACGCTCAGACAAAAATGAAAAACGAAAAGAGGGCAGGTCAACGATGACGTCGCTGTCGTTGAATCACGTCGACTCTTATAGGTGCGCCTTAATGTGTCTCAAGTCAAGGGCAATGCATGTCTGCGACTCTTTTTGATACACCATAAGTTTCTGAGCTGGCTCTAATGCTAACCAAAAATAATAAACTCCGATACTTAGTGTAAAACAAAACATTATTATATTTTTTTAAAAATGCGAGATGTCAAAATTAGTATGACTTACGTTGAAGCAGTTTTGAATTAAATACAATACAAGAATAAACCTTAAAATTTTTATGTTCATTTTATTATTAAATGAAAATCTACATTCAATGGTTAACAATTACGGTTTGTGTAACTTTTTTATCGTTTAAAAAATTTATTCCATGACATTGTAACTTCGCGATTTTCTTTCTTTTTTTTCAAATTCCATAATTTATTTGTTTTTGGTTACAACATTTTCAAATGCAAATACAATAATTCTATCTTACATTCGACTGGCGCATACCGGCTGCTGGCATGCATGCGCTCAAACGCTGATCACAGTGCTGATCGATGCACAAATGCTTCTTTGATCAATTAAAAAAATGCAATTGAAAGTGATTCTGCCAATTGACAGCCAACAATTGCTTGACACTTGATATTTTATTGTTTGATAATGATTGTGACTGTTTTACTGTCATTTGATGATCATTTGATGCCGACTACATTCATATGTAGTTTTGATAAATACATTTTATACGCGTACATCGTCAATGTATGTATGAATCCCACTTGGAACGATAGATGTTTCCTTTGTGTATTTGTAGTGGAAGAATTATACGATTTATGCCAGTTTATATAATTTCAATATGAGGGATTGCAAATCTATTGGGTCAGAGCATCTCATTATCATTGTTTTTGTATAAGCAGTATGTGGTTGTTTTTGTTTTCATTGCATTGATTATGATAATGATAATTGTAATGATTTTCCTTATTATATAAATATTTTTTTATTTATTTTTTTGTTTATTTTAACACAGTGGAATTTATTCTTGATTAACTGCGCCTAAATTAACTTGCTGAAGTGCCAAACCATACAAAAAAAAATTTTGACAGTTGACTGGCAATGCTGCTTTTAGCAAGTGCCTGCCGTTGTCATTGCTGAGTTGCCAGTTGCTTAACGAACTAGAGCCCTCAATACTTTTTCTTTTTCTTCATTGGCATAGGCACCACTTACGCTATCGCAGCCGAATCAAAAGTAGCGCGCCATTCGTTCCTTCCATTTTAGTATTAGGCGTCAGTTGGAAATACGAAGTGAAATCAGTTCGTTCTCCATTAGATAGACGAAACTATCTACGTCTTCGAAGTTATGACTGTCAACAGTGGTGCGGGAGCCGTGCTGCGATGACGGTTTTTTTTTGAAGACAGGAGATTTTTCGTCAATGTTCTCGTTCATCCTGTCGGAAACCGTGTTCGGTTATTTTCCAAGATTTGACGTATGGTGAATATCTACTTAATGGTGGATTTGCCATTTTAGTTTACAAGTTCAAAATATTATTTTACCCTAATAGGTTACATGGGTTTACACAACTCAATAATATAATATATAGACAGTAAATAGTTTGAATAAAATATAAACTTTTTATACAAAAAAATTGTTAAAAATATAAATTTTCTTCTCCGAATAAACCAATGAAACTCTCCAAATCTCGTTTACATAAAACACTGCTAACTGAGAGTCTCTTCTGACAATTGCCTTTCATTACTAAGTTCAACAGTTGCTTAACCAACTGACCGTCTTAGTACTTACTTAAAAATTATTTACGTGTATTTCGCCTTAAATCATTTATTATGTCAATAAACAAACCGCTTTTGTATCCACTACACTTTTGTGTTTTATTTTCTTTAATTTTTCAAATACATAAATTAATTAATTTGGACTTTGATACTTCTACTGTGGCGACATCAATCAACAAATTGTTTTTTAATTGTTTTCATTCTTGGAATGCGCAATATATTTATACCGTGAAATGTCGGCACAATTCTACTGCACTTCTTCTTCTTCTCATTAAAGTGCCTTTGAAGATCTTATTACAATTGAGTTTTGACCTTTCATCACACTCACACTTATTTCATTAACCCGCCTACAATTATCACAATCATCACATGTCGTTCTTGAACTATTCGTTTATACCCCACCACTACCGCACTGAGTGAGTGTTGCCATTGCGTCTAACGGTGGCGTGATAGATTTCTTAGAAGCGAGTAGCGAGTATTTTTTGTAAAGTTTTTAAGTAATTTTAATCAAATATACGTTTTTAATTAATACTACTTGTAAATATTTCATTTATCTTTTATGTTTTTTTTTTTTTTGCTACAATTATTTATTAGCCTTTTATCAATATTATTTTAGTTGATAAATATTTTGGCTTTCCGTTCAACTTTACTGAGCTTACCAAATTTTATCTTATCAACATATGCGCATTTTTGTATGTTTTACTTAATTTTATTTTTATTTATGTTTTTTTATTTATTTTATATTTTTCTTTTATTTTATTTTATTTTTTGATAATAACCTCGCAAGCTTTTGGGCTTTTGGTCTAATAAAATTATTGACATTTTAATACCTTTCATGTACATGAAGTATACCTATGTACATACCTGAAGGACAAAAGATGGACCGAAATCCATCAAAATTTACAACAATCGGGGGAAGACTAGTTGAGTTGTATCCCTACAAAAAAAGTGCAACGGTGTCCAATCGCACGATCTTGATGGTCAATTGACATCGCCTAGACGAGAGATTACGCGGCCGGGAAATTTCTCTCGCAATAAAGCCATATTCATTCGTTCCTGTTGTGTGGCATGTAGCACCCATCTTGTAGAAACCACATTGTGTCCAAGTCGTATTATTCAATAGCAGGCCCAAAAAGTCGCTTCACATCTCTGGACCAAAGTGCACACTAAACAATAAGTTGTTTCATAGGTGTTATAGCCTCTCTTCAATTATCTGAGGATTCTCGAAACCCCAAATGCGTATACCCCTTGTGAGAAATGTGTCTCATCGCTGAAGAAAATTTTGTTCGAAAATTCAAGTTGTTCAAGCATCCAATCGACATATATACGCTGTTGTAAATGATCAGCTGACTTCAGTTGTTGTGTGAGCTGGACTTTATATGGATGTAGGTGTAAGTCGAAGTGCTAAATACGCTATAATGGGGCGTAGGAAGGTCCCAGCTCTTGCGAACGTCGAGTTTTCGGCTACACTTTCACTTACGGTAGCGATACATTTCACGTAGAACGAGCAAAACGATGTTGCACAGGCCTTACAATATCTGTAATCGATCCAGTCTCTTTAAATTTCTTTAAAATTGTAACATTTGCTTAAATTGTTGGAGGATTATGGACACCATAATCTCATCTGAAATCACGAAACGTCGTCACGTTTGAATCACCACTTTTGTTGTAGATTTTAACGATTTTAGCGCGTTGTGCAGTTGTTAAGCGATACAATTTTCATAAATGTCTGACTTTCAACTAAAATAAAACATGTTTGGTTTTACATTTAAGTTTGACAGATGTCAAAATATAACTCTGTACTATTGAAACCCCCTCATATATATCATATGACTCCCGTACATCCGATTTATTCAGATAATCCTAAAATAAAATACCCTACATTTGATATGATCGTGAAAGGTATGAAGACTTCGACATGCTCGAAGACAGCTCTTCTTTCCTGTGTTTTTTTTTTTGTGACTTTCCCCTAAAAGTCAACCTTGACCAAGTGATCTGAAGCAGAGATTTCAATGTTAGTCAGCAGAGTGGATTGTCTATATATGGCACAAATGTTTATTTGGTATTAGAAAGATAATGTATTTTATTTAATTTTTTTTTCGCTGGACTGTCATTGACGCACTTGATAGTTGGTGTTAATTGTTTAACAATATGAGTTGAGGTTGCTGTAATTAGAAAAATAGTAATAATATTTATGTAAATATTTTAATAGATTTTTTTCCTTTTTTTTGGTGAGGAATTATGTACTGAACGGTTGCTTCCCTAATGCCAGTTTTTCCAATGGCTTAAGGAATTGTATCTCTGTAGAATTCAGTCTAAGAATCAGTATAAGCTAAGCTGTGTTGTGAGATTTAATAGCTGCTCTAGACTAACACCTGAACTAAATCTGATAATTTATCGCGCTTTTTCCTCTTAAAGGTAATTTTAATGTCATATCCGAGCGAAATCGCTGGAAAGGGTATGCCAATGAGTGTACAAAAATGCTTATATGAGCGCAGCTTGTTGAGTTTGGCACATTTTCAGTTTGGCGCATGAAAAACTATCTAAAGTGGCTGGGACTTTAGACATCTCAACTGAGCGCCAACTTCATATTTAACATTTATGTATGTAATCTGAGCATAAAAAAGATGTATGCGTGATTGTTCGCTTTAAAACACTATTTGACGATTTTTAGCTGCAATTAGAACATAGTTCTGGGCTGTTTCGTTGCTATAGCTGCAACATGAACAACAAAGACAGTGGGGATTTTCCGAGAGATGGGCTTATCGACCAGCAAGCTCTCTTTTTTTTTTTTTTTTGAAAAGAAACCCAAGCTGCAAAGAAAGCTATTCCGTCATAACATGGCAAGATCGCACACGCGATTTA
The DNA here is from genome assembly GCA_037013455.1 of Ceratitis rosa. NCBI lineage: Eukaryota > Metazoa > Arthropoda > Insecta > Diptera > Tephritidae > Ceratitis > Ceratitis rosa. Next base: position 10,147,083 of record JAWMAG010000001.1, on the reverse strand, counting down.
TCAAAAATTCAGCTACAAACTGATGCCTCATACAGCATATTCTCCAGATCCAGCCACCTCGGACTATTTCCTGTTTCCAAACCTTAAGAAATGACTAGATTGTAAGAGATTAGCGTCAGTGAGGACCTTGAGAAAAATTACTTTAAAAGGTATTGCTAAATAAGAAAAAAAACTTTCGACTAAGACTATGTTGTCTTAAGAAACACAAATGTGTCGCTTTTTTGTTTTGTTTCAAAAATACTAACTTCTTAAACTAATCTCTACACATCTACTGACTCGTATTACTTACAATAAGCCCAAAGGCAAGACTACTGCGATGCAGTCACGGCATCTATTTGGCCTCTAGTACGCAGAGAAAATCTTGAAAGCAAATAGGACTTCTCACTCTAAATCCATTGACATGAAATGATAAATTGTCTTTGGTCCGATCAGAAGGGCAAGGGAGAGATACACCAAATTGTATACCAATCGGATCAGAACGACGAAGAGCTGAGATATTTCAACCAAACTTAGTTCGCAGATATATTTTTAACCAGAACTGGTCAGATCGTACCATTAAAGCATATACATACATACATACCTATACTGCCAGCTTTTCAGATTTGAGATTTTGGAACAGAAATTCGTCGAAAACAAGTCTGAAAGCATGAAAATTGTTATTATACACACGTAAATTGCGGCCGCAATAGACAAGTGGTTTCGTATACGCACTGTCATTCGGAAGACCAGGATAAGAGACCAACATCCAAAATTATGGAAAATTAATTTTTCTATTTGCAGTCGCCCCTCGGTGTGTAATATCAAGCCCTACTCATAATAATCCATTAGACGTTACGAAAGCGGGCGGGAATAAACTGTAGGTACCTCACTTTGTTGCAAAAAATATCACAAATTGGAGGAAGTGTTCGGCCGAAAATTGAAAAATTATATATATATTTATAGTATTCAAATAAATGTTGTACGCTGAGAATTTTCGAAATCGATTTTAGAGATACGAAATGCTCTTGGGAGGCATAAAGGTTTCGGCTTGGTCGAAGACGCCACTTACTTTGAAGCTTTTTTGAATAGAACTTGGTAATATAAGACCTATAAAAAGGGGGGGCGGATAATCTGATGACTCTTGTTACCTCACTAAAACAGCTGTTATTTGCTATTCAATATTATTATTGGTTATAAGTTCTTTTAGAACAAAAAAAAAAACAAATTTATTTTTAAACAAAAATTCATTTATTATGGCCTGATATCAATTGCAGGCTTTATGTTTTGTTGCGGATATGCTAAAAAAAAAAGTCATATCAATCAAGCGTGCTAATAATCAAGATGATAATGACTGGAACAGCGATACAAAAAGCACACCACATCACTGTAGTTGTTAGCAGACAGACAGGAATGAGAGAATTCCTTTTCATGCTTGCTCTTTTCGCTTTACTTTTCATCTACATATATGTATGTATGTACCTATATGCGCTATCAGCAATTTTAATCTCATTTGTAGTGTAAACATACATATCTATGTATATATTTTATATATATAAATTTGCTAGAAATATTTTTTATATGAAAACATAATAGAACAAATGAAAATGTGTGTAAATAGAGCAAGAGGAAGACAAGGGGTCTCACTGATAATGTAGTAAAAAGTAGTCATAATAAAAAAAAAAACAAGAAAGGGAAAGAGGAGCCTAATTTGCAATCGCAGCAAAAGTATTGAGCCACACTAAACGAGCGTGTATTTTTATACATATGTATGTGCATACGAGTACTTATGTATGCATGTATGTATATAAACAATCATATGTATGTGCCTTGCTGCTGATAGCGTTGCTGTTTCATTTCGTTTTGTTTAACTTTTTTTTACTTTTTCCTCATTTTTTACATTTCTTTATTAGTTTTATTTTTTTATTTTATTTTTTTTTATTTGGTACCTCAGGTGTTGTTAGCAAGTACCCTGAGCAGCAAGCGTATATTCGTATTTGGTACGTCAAAGTGAACGGCAGCGTTCAAGCGGAGCATTTTGCAAAAAATATATAAAAATAATCAATTGAAGCAAAATATTTTTATTTCAACTCTACACGGTTCAAAATCGAATTTAATAAAAACATTTTTTTACAATAATTATAAATAGTATTTGATAAAAAGTAAATAAATAAATTATAAAGTTGAATTTTTTTTTTTATAAAAAAAAAAACGTGTGCTATATATAAAAAGCTTTGGTGTTGTCGCAACGCCAACAACAACAACACCAACAAAACTGAACAGCAGCAACATTGTGTGACGCCAAAGTCGAGTGTGCCAACGGCGGTGCGACGCAGTAAAGGAAATTAATTGCAATTTGCCGACAAGATTTGTGCAATAATTGTGATGCCAGCCACTGCTGATGTGTGTGTGTGTGTTTATATGTTTGTTATTGTTACTGAAAATAAACCAATTTGTAATTCTAATGCGGCTAAATTGCTAAGGCATTGACTAAAGTGTTTTACAACAAGCAAAATACTATTATACAACAAAACAACAAAACACAAAAAAAAAAATTCCCGCTTAGTGGCGCAAAAATTGCATATTGTCTAATACAAGTTTATACGCCCGCGTCACTCGCCATTCGCCAGAAAGACCGTACTTAGAATTCAAGCCACTCAGTGTTGCGGTGTTTGCGCCTTAATTAACAGTTAATTGAATTACAAAGTGAAATTAAATAAATTTTTCTTTCTGCAAATCTATAGAAAAATGATATCACATATTATATAGCGCAATATATTGCATAAAAAATAATTAAAAATTTATTAATATAAATTGCACATTGTATGTCGTCGCCATCTTACTTACACGCGAGTGCATATATTTGTTCTAGCAGTGCATAAAATATAAATAAACTTTGTACTACATTTGGTGCTAAGAAATTAGAGCAGACAAATAAACTAGTCTAAGTATACAATAGAAATAGAAATATTAACACTGTGCAAGTGTTTATAAAGTGCACGATAAAATGTTGAAAATATTCAAGAGCAAAAAAGACAAATTACCAAAATCGGAAATCATCACCTGTGAACCGCAGGTGACGAAAGAGCCGCGTACAAAATGCGGCAAGCCGTTGGTGTTGGACAATACACGATGGGAGGCAAGTATTCATGCAGAGATATTCAATTCAACTAACTTATACATATATACATACATACCTACATACGCATGTACGTATGTAATGACATTGAAAGGCATAAAAGGAAATACATCTATTATTATTATATGTGTGTGTGTGTGTGTGTCTTTGTAAGTGGGTTGCAATGATTGATAAATATTAAAATGGCAATTAAAATTCATAAAAGTCGATGATGAAAGAAAACTAAAAATAATTTAAAAATAATTAAATTAAAAGAATTCAAATATAATAAAGAATTCAAACAAAATTAAAGACATTTTAATTGAAAATAATTAATAGAATAAAACAAATTAAAAAATGGCTAAAAATACATAAATAAAGTTATATAGAAATAATTTAAATAAATAAAATTAATCTAAATTATATTAAATAAAATAATTATTATAAAGAAAATAATAAACTAAATTTAAACTGAGGTAAATCAAATATAAAAAAATACTCTGAAAAATAATATGAATTTAATTATTTTAAATTAAATAAAATGAAATATAACTATAAATGTATATGCATATATCTATCTAAAATAAGAAAATTAATTTTAAGAAATATTAGGATGTAAAATAAAATCAAATAAATTAAAACTAAATGAAATGTGTAAAGCAAAATAATATTAAAATATAACTGGCTAAATAAACAATAAAATAAAATGAAATAAAGTAAAATTAAATAAAAAATAAAATTAAATTGAATAAAATAAATATATAAAATAAAAGAAAATAAACCAAAAAAAAAAAAAAACAACAAAAAACAAAAATAAATAAAATAGAAAAATTAATAAAATAAAATTAAATAAATAAAATAAAAAATTAAATGTATCTAAATTAAATTTAAAAATAAAAAAATATAAAAAAGTAAAATTATATAAAATGAAATAAAATAAAATAAACAATTTGAAATAAAATGAATAGAAATAGCAGGAAATAAAGTAAAAAATATGCTAATATAAAATGAAATAAAACAGAATGAAAAAAATAATATAAAGGAATTAAAATAAACTTAAATTAAATGGAAAAAATTTTAGAACTAAATGAAATATATTTTTAAAAATTAAACTAAAAGGTAGCAAAATAAAGTAAAATGAAGAAAATAAAACAAAATTAAATAAATTATTATAAATTAAACCAAAGGGCAGAAAAAAATAAAAAAATAATAAATAATATAAAATGAAATGATATAAATGAAAATAACGATCAAATAAAAGAGGATAAAATAAAAAAAATAAAATAAAATAAAATAAAATAAAATAAAATAAAATAAAATAAAATAAAATAAAATAAAATAAAATAAAATAAAACAAAACAAAACAAAATAATATAAAATAAAATAAAATAAAATAAAATAAAATAAAATAAAATAAAATAAAATAAAATAAAATAAAACAAAATAAAATAAAATAAAATAAAATAAAATAAAATAAAATAAAATAAAATAAAATAAAATAAAATAAAATAAAATAATATAAAATAAAATAAAATAAAATAAAATAAAATAAAATAAAATAAAATAAAATAAAATAAAATAAAATAAAATAAAATAAAATAAAATAAAATAAAATAAAAAATAAAATAAAATAAAATAATACAAAGCAAAATAAAATGAAATAAAATAGAATAAATCAAAACAAAATTAAATACATTTAAATTAAATCAAACAAAACAAAATAAAATAAAAAATTAAATAAAATTAAACTAAATAAAATAAAATTAAATGAAATAAAATGAAATGAAATAAAATAAAATGAAATGGAAAAAATAAAAAATAAAAAAAATTAAATAATATGAAATATAAAATGAAATGATATAAATGAAAATAAAGATAAAATAAAATAAGATAAAATAAAAAAATAAAATAAAATAAAAAAATAAAATAAAATAAAATAAAATTAAAATTAAAATTAAAATATAATAAAATAAAATAAAACAAAACAAAACAAAACAAAATAAAATAAAACAAAAAAAATAAAATAAAATAAAATAAAATAAAATAAAATAAAATAAAATAAAATAAAATAAAATAAAATAAAATAAAATAAAATAAAATAAAATAAAATAAAATAAAATAAAATAAAATAAAATAAAATAATTAAAATAAAATAAAATAAAATAAAATAAAATAAAATAAAATAAAATAAAATAAAATAAAATAAAATAAAATAAAATAAATAAAATAAAATAAAATAAAATAAAATAAAATAAAATAAAATAAAATAAAATAAAATAAAATAATACAAAGCAAAATAAAATGAAATAAAATAGAATAAATCAAAACAAAATTAAATAAATTTAAATTAAATCAAACAAAACAAAATAAAATAAAAAAATTAAATAAAATTAAACTAAATAAAATAAAATTAAATGAAATAAAATGAAATGAAATAAAATGAAATGAAATAAAATAAAATGAAATGGAAAAAATAAAAAATAAAAAAAATTAAATAATATGAAATATAAAATGAAATGATATAAATGAAAATAAAGATAAAATAAAATAAGATAAAATAAAAAAATAAAATAAAATAAAATAAAAATTAAAATATAATAAAATAAAATAAAATAAAACAAAACAAAACAAAACAAAACAAAATAAAATAAAACAAAATAAATTAAAATAAAAAATTTAAATTAACTAAAATAAGATTAAATAAAGTAAAATAAAATAAAATAAAATTAAATTAAATAAAATAAAACAAATTAAATAAAATAAAACAAATTAAATAATATAAAATTAAATTAATATAAATTAAATGAAATAAAATGATATTATATAAAATAAAATAAAATAAAATAAAAAATTTAAATTAGCTAAAATAAATTTAAATAAAATAAAATGAAATGAACGAAAATAAAAAAAATAAAATGAAATGAAATAGTATAAGATAAAGCGAACGAAAGTAGAAAATTATGATATGAAAAAATAAATAAAATGTGACTAAATAACGTTAAAAAGTATAAATAAAATAGAACAAAATTAAACAAAAAATATAACAAATTCAATCGAAATAAAATGAAAATAAATAAAAATGAGATGAAATTAAATAAAATTAAATTAAATTAAAAATATTATAAAACAAAATAAAATGAAATTAAGGTAAGAATAAAAAAAAAAAATTGCTGCTCGCAGAAGCTGCTCCTATATTCTAATATTATCTGCTGTTGTCAATTATTTTATTTCAATTTTGTTTTGAGTACGTAAACTGCACGTAAATCAATTTTATTATCTTATTATACATTTTATTATTTTATTTATTTATTTATACAAATATTTTAAAACTATAGCAATTTTTTTGCTGACATGTAAAAACATGATCGAATTTATTTAAAAAAAATAGTTATTTTCACGAACTTACAAGTAAATTGAAAGATTTTTGAGACTACCGCTAAATTCCATAAATATTTATTTTTGATATTATCCGAAGCATTAATATTACTTTGATCTCACAAGAAGTGAACATACTACACGACAATACACGTATGTACTTATACATCGGTGTCGATTAAGATGCGCAAATTTGGCAATACCTCAGTTATCAAAATATCCAACTGAAAAATAACATTAGAGCGAAATAATATTTCAATACAAAGTAGTCTGATTTGGAATAAAAAACTTAGTCTTTGCACTTAAAATATCTTGTAGTTATTCATAACTGTAGAGCTTTCTTGATAATTAATTATTTTATTATTATTTTTCAATAAACTAAAGCAAAGCTATTGCAATTGTCATGCAAAATTGCTATGCATTATGATAATTTATTTTTCTAAAATAAAACTATGACGAGCTGGTTACTTTGGATAATAAAAATATAAATGACTCGTATTGGAAAAATTTGTTTGCTTTTTTATAACAAATTTTATTTATATAATTTTAATTGCCAGCTTTGTGTAAAAATAAAACATTGTTTTTCTTGTAAAAGTAAATAAATAAATAAAATGAATTCATTACTGAAATTATTATAATTGTACTTGGTTTTGCCTGAAATTTACTAGCTATGAAAATTTTTCTAAAATAGCTAATTTTTCTATGCCTGTGTCAAGTACATACACACTTTAACAGTTAATCGATATTATTAAAGCTATTTCCGCTATCTTATCAATTTACCACGCATTGATAACGGTGTTGACTAAGCAATCATTAAGTATATTTTTTTCAATTCCATTTGGTGAAAAATCCAAAAACAATAAAAACTTTATTTTACGGCATACCTATCTATATACAAATGTACGTGTATATAGGTACATATGTACAAGTAATAAAAAAATGTTTACCAAATTCAATTAAAGAGTCTTAAGAAAATTTTAAGTTGCTTGTATGTAAATGAAAAATACGATATATATATATATATATGTTTGTAGATATTTTCTCAATGCAGTGAAAAATAAATTAAAATAAATTATCTTATCGTATTTTGTACGCTATAAAAGCTTATTGATGTATTTGCGTCAAAGAAAGTATTGTACATAAGTAAGATAACTAAATATAAATACATATGTACTATATACTCGTATATATATAATTATATGGTTTATTGTGTTAATTACATTTTTCGAGATCTTTTATTGCCTCATTTACTTTTATTAGATTTATCAACGTTAGAAAATTTGAAAAAAAAACACGAATATATCACAAATATTTACTATAAATAACAGTGTCACCTTTAATATTTGTGCAGAGCTCTTACGATCTCGCCATAAATGCTTATAAGTATGATTAATTAAGAAATTTCACTATCGCATTTTACATCAATATTTTTATCGACAATATTAAGTGCCTGAAATGACTTACAGTCAAGCGCATATACATATATCTGTATGTATATCAATTATTTGATGTTAATTTTTCTTTTGAACCTTAAACTCCTACAATTTCATATATCGGTTAATGAGTTGAAGGCCAACAATTTTCGCCATAAGTTTTTTTTATAAATTATATGCCTTTACACGTATGCTGTTAAACCATACATACTTATATATATATTACTTGTTTTTTTGCTTTTGCATTATTATTAATTTTATTTTCCATTCTTTTCTATTTACAGAGAAGATTACATAAAGAGTTGATGTCGCTGATAAAAGAGCCACCACCGGGCGTTACCGTTGATACCGATAGTATAGGACAAAATTTATCAGAGTAAGTGGTTGAGTTTTGAAAAAAGAAAAATTAATTTAATTAAATTGAATGAACAAATTAATAATTTTTTCTCACCTTCTTTATCAGATGGAAAATAAATATAGCCGGTTTCGAGGGTACTCTATATGAGGGTGAACACTTTCAGCTACTTTTCAAATTCAACAATAAATATCCCTTCGACTCGCCAGAGGTATGACTATGACTGGGCATTTATTTTTGTTTCAGAAAAATTTTACAATTTTTTTTTCTAATTTTCTTATGTTTATCGCTTATTTTTTATATATTTTTATATAATAATTTTTGGTTTATTTTAATATTATATTTGATTTTAATACTTCTTTATTTTAATTAATAATTTTTTTCTTTATTGTTTTCATAATTTTTTTTTTAATTTCTTAATTAATTTTTTTTATAATTTTTATTTAACTTGTTTCTTATATTAATTTTTTACATATTATTTAAAATTTTTATGTATGTTTTCTTATTTTAAATTTTTTGATATATTGTACATAGTTGTTTTTAATTTTTTTTTATTTGGTTAATATGTTTTATTTTTATTTTTTGATTTATATTTTGTCTTATTTTAGCTTCATTGTAATAATTTTTTATAATTTTTATTTCATCTCAATTTTTTTATAAATTTTTTCTATTGTGTTTTTTATATTTTTTTAATATTTTTTTAATATTTTTTTATTTTTATTTAAAATTTTTTTTAATATCTTTTATAATTTTTGTAATAATTTGTTTCTTGTTTACCTTATTTTAATTTTTTTTTTTATTTTTTTATTTTTAAATTTAAATTAATTTTTTAATTTTTTTCTATATTTGTAGCTTATTATATTAATTTTTTACATATTATTTTAAATTTTTATATATGTTTTCTTATTTTCACTTTTTTTGATATACATAGTTATTTTTAATTTTTTTTATTTGGTTAATATGTCTTCTTTTTTTTATTTATATTTTGTCTTATTTTAGCTTCATAGTATTATTTTTTTATAATTTATATTTCGTTTTATTTTTTTTTTTTATAAATTTTTTCTATTATATTTTTTATAATTTTTTTAAATTTTTTAGTTTTATTTAAAATTGTTTTAATATCTTTTTTAATTTTTGTAATAATTATTTTCTTATTTACTTATTTTTAATTGTTTTTAATTTTTTAAATTAAAATTTAATTTTTAATTTTCTTCTATATTCGTAGTTTAATTTTTTACATTTTATTTTAAATTTTGATGTTTTCTTATTTTCACTTTTTTTTTGTTAATACCTATGTTTCTTTTTTTTTATTTATATTTTTTCTTATTTTAGATTCATTGTAATATTTTTTGTATAATATTTATTTCATTTTTTTTTATTATAAATTTTCTCTTTTTTTTATATTTTTTTAATATTTTTTTTATTTTTATTTGAATTTTTTTAAATATCTTTTTTAATTTTTGTAATAATTTTTTTCTTATTTAATTAATTTTAATTGTTTTTTTATGTTTTTATTAATTTTTTTTTTATATTTGAATTTGACTTACTATTTTTTTTTATTTTAGTATTCATATTAATATTTTTGTTACATTTTTTTATTTATTTTTATATTTTTTTATTTAAAATTTTATTTATATTTTGTTTTATCTTTTTTATTTAAATTTTTTTTATTTTGGTTTCAATTTTTTTTTTAATTTTCTATATTTATTTTACCTTTTTTAATTTTTTTTAATTTCTTCAATAATTTATTTAATTTTCTTTACTTAGTTTAGTTATTTTAATAATTTATTTTTATATTTATTTAACCTTTTTTAATTTTTTTTTAATTTCTTCAATAATTTATTTAATATTTTTTCTCTTATTTTAGTTATTTTTAATTGTTTCTTTTCATTATTTTTTATTTTTTAAATATTTTTTCTATATTAATAATATTTTTTCTATATTAATATCTTTTTTTTTTTTAATTTTGGTATTATACCAAAATAATAGTTTATACATTTCTTTTATTTTAATTGGATTTTAATAACTTATTCTTATAGTTTTTTCGTAATTTAATTTCTTTATATACATATATTTAACGTATTTTTTAATGACTCTAGGTATAAAAAATAAAATTAATAATTTTTTTTATTTTACTTTAGGTGACGTTTATTGGCAATAATATACCCGTGCATCCGCACGTCTACTCCAATGGACATATCTGCCTTTCTATATTAACAGAAGATTGGTCGCCAGCGCTTTCAGTACAATCTGTCTGTCTTAGCATAGCATCGATGTTAAGCAGTTGCCGCGAAAAGAAACGTCCACCAGATAATACATTATACGTAAAGACCTGTAATAAGAATCCGAAAAAGACTAAATGGTGGTATCATGGTGAGTGTGCTAGAAAATTTTAAAGTTTCTATAAGGCTTTGGTTAGAACTCCGTCAAAAAAGCAACGAAAAGTATGGAATTTTGTATTATACAGTATAGGCCCCTCCAGCCAATTTTTCAGTTGTGAAAATTAATATTGAAACGTAAAATGAAATATCATAAATTTCATATGATCGAGAAATGTATAAGGATAACACTTCTTTAGTTATTTATTTATTTTTTTTTTTTGTTTCGTAAAGAATGTTAAAGGGTTCAGATGATTTAAAAGTGATTTATGAATACTGCAAGCAGGTTCGTTGCCAGAACTTCTTCGTAATGATTTTTTTGATACTGGATTATCTAAGCTTTCTTGAATGCGAGGAAAAAACCATTGGTCCCCTCTGCATATAAATCCACTTAATTTTATTATTCCTCCTCCAAAGTGAATCCAAATTAATAATTTTTCTAATTTCCTTACAGACGATTCGGTCTAGTGGAAGTCGTTTACCGCCATCGATCGGTATACATATAAGCTATTCGCTGTAATGACAAACTCATTGCTGGTACTTAGAATGGAACTACAACAACAAATTACGCAAATATACACTGAGAGTAAATTGTCTGTGAAAAAAATACGCCGACGTGTAAAACTCAAACGTAAACGTGCAACCACAAACAAATATACATAACAAAAATTAAATAATAAAGTAAAACAAAAACAAAAAACAATACAATCAATTTTAGTTCGCAAAAAACAAAAAAAAAGAAGAAATAAGAAAATAAAAATAATAGCCAACTAAAGAATAAATAAATTAATAAATAAATAAATAAAAAAGAAAAACAATCAACCAACAACAACAACAACAACAAAACGATCGTTTGGCGGTGCTGGAACGTTTGTGCGTCAAGTTTTTGAATGTGATTATGCGCAGACGTACATACATACATAGCGTAAGCGTGTGGCAAGCAGAAATAACGTATTTTTAAATTTAAATATATATACATACAAACATACATACATATATATATTTTAATTATTACATAATTTTACTCGTACTATCTTATTGACAAGCCAACTGAAAGAAAAAGAAAAAAGAAAACAAACAAATAATACATAAGAAATACATACATACATATGATAAAACACACATACATACATAAATAAATAACGCGTAAGCAGCCAAACTTTTGAGATGCAAAAATTCACCTACACACATACTACATACACGTATGAATGTCACATAAATAGGCATACATACATACATTAAAAAAAAAAATATGTAACAATTAATATTATATATATATGAAACAAATTAACAACGTAAAATGGAAAAAAGTGACTAAATTTTTGGAAAATAAATGAAAAAGAAATTTAAAATTCATAAATATGTATTGAATATTTAGGCTAAAGGTAGTGAAAAGACAAAAAAATTATTTACTTTTTTTCGCTTTATAACTATTTGGAGAATAAATTTGTTAAAGAAAAAAATATTTTTTTGAGCGATTTTTTGTAACGATTTTTTTTTATTATATTTTGTAAACTATTAATGTTTTAATATTTTTTAATATATTTTTCCTGTAACTTTTTATGTTGTATTTTTGTAATTTTTGGTATTGTTTGTTTTTATAATTTGTTTTTTATTTTTTATTTTTATTTTAATTTAAACAAAAGTGTTATTTGTAACTTAAAAGTAATAAAAAAAACTATTTACATGCTTTGCAATTAATAAGTATTGTAGAAAATATTGCAAAACAATCGCATCAAAAGCAAATATTTAATTTTTGCTGAAACAAAAAAAAAAAATGAAAAATATACCCAATTAAACTCTGCTTAAATTTTTTTTTATGTAAATTTCATTAATTTCAGAGACATTAAAAATAAAATATTCGGTTTGTTTGGGAATTTTATGTGAAAAAATTCATTTGAAAATTTCGATAGAGAATTTTTTGGTTTTATGTACGTTAAAAATGTTCACCCAAATTTGTTCACATGAAATTCCCAATAACACCGATTACAGTCTAAATATTTTTAACATTGCGAATTTAGAAAATCAAAAAAAAAAATTAAAATCCAAAAATGAAATTCAATATAAAATTAAGCTTAAACGAAAAGTATGTATTTCTTTAAATTCAATTTACCGCTAGCAACCCCCGCGCCTTAGCTTTGTTTGTGCTTTAGTATAATATATTTATGTATGTATTTGCAAAATTTTACTGTAAAAAAAACATTATATACATATTTGTTTGTCTGTTTATTTCTGTGAAGATGTTCGTTTGTAGTTCTAAACCATTTGGTGCAATTTTTATTTTATAACCTACATATGTACATATGTACATCTCTTTTAGCATTGAGTTGTCCAAACTTTGATTGTAGTTTGTGTATTAATTACGCATGTGATGATTTCCCTTTACATATGATCTGCATATGATATACACGTACATATATACATACCTTATATTATAATATTATTAAATAATTAATCTAATTACTGCATATAATTTCCTTATAAATTCTGTAATTGCCAATTTTTTTGTTTTAAAGATTTACCTTAAATCATATTACATACATATAAAATAAAATAAAAAAACTATACACAAACATATATATGTATTGTAGGACGCACGGTATATATTACCGTTAAATTGTTACAATACCTTTACATTTACATACATACCTTTATACATAGATACGAGTATACACATATGTCCCACTTAATGTTAATTTTGTAATATTGTGTTTGTCCTTAAACATGTACGTTTATATGTATATAGATTGTAGGTATTTTCTGTTTATTATAAAAATTTATTATAAAATATACCTATGTATGTAGTTAAGCTTCTTTTTCTGTGTAAGTCGTCATGTCTGATTTAATTAATTTAAGAATGTATAATGCAAAACGTATTTAAAACAATCTTAATTATTAAAATAAATGCGTGTCATTCTCAAGTATTCAATAAAAAAACAAAACTTATGATTACGATTAAAATATATATATATTAAATTGAAATGTGTTGTTTTTTATTCTTAATTGTTAGGGAAATTTATATAACAGTAGTATACTGAATTCAAACAACAGAGCAACAATTTAGCACAAATTTTTTTTATAACATCCCAAGCATAAAGAGCACAACGTTAAAACTCCAACAGAATTTTATTTTCACAATCAGAATCCACCCACACCACTTTAAAGAAGTATAGAAGCAAGTTTGCAGCATCTTCAGTAAGCCCTTACTCACTTTACATACCTTTAAGAGCAGCATATTCAATAATTTTTGCTCACCAGTTCGTCTTATGCCACAAAAAAAAAAAAAACAAATATTTTTAGTAAACTTTAAATTTTTGTATTATTAATACTTATTTTATTTCAGTTTTGTTTTTTGTTATAAATATTTTAAATTTCACGGCAGGTATTCAAGAAAACATTAATGTTTGATATTTTAACTGCGCTAACTCATTAAAATTTCTACAGTTATGTATTTCTTTTCGTATAATTTCACAAATTAAAGCAAATTAACTGTATTGATTTATTATAAAATTCCTTAAGCACAAATTTGCTTTGCTTTTTCCTTTATATTTTCTCCGTCGTAACTTCAGGTCAGTTAACTGCCGGCGCACCATGATACAAGCCCATCAGTGCCTCTTGTAATGCACGCTGACAAGCCAAATGCGCTTTATAGCCACCAGCACGTTCAGCGCTATTCTCTGGTCGTATATGTGTGATAAAACCTTTTGTTTCAATATCACTGCTAGGCGGTGCTGCTGGTCCTTCCATGTAGAGTGTAGGCATTTTATGTACATAGAGTGGTCCTTCTTCTGTTTTCGGTAGCGGTAAGAACATATTGTCTGCTGAACGCCCAAATTTTATGCCCGTAGAAAATTGGTTAGCTGGTTTTGGTGGCGGCAGTTTTTTTTCTTCTTCACGTAGTTTTTCAACCTTTTCAGCAAATTCATTTACAATCTCTGATGCATCCTTACCACTACACATTAGCTCATCGATTAACGCCTCCTTCTCTCGTGCTTTTTTCTTCTTTTGTTCTGTCTCCAGTTCGGCTAATTCCTGTCGACGTGCTTCTTCTTGTGCACGTTCCAATTCGAGCATTTCCTCTAATTCGTATTCTTCACGTCCCATACGCGTTTTGTTGCGTTGTATAATTTCACGATTATCGCGGCGATATGCTTCAATGCGTTTATTGGTACCGATTATATCAATATTGTTACAGAGATTGTAGATGATAGTTTCGATTTCTTCCAAATAATCATTGAATTCTTCTAGTGTTGTGAAATCTTCTTCCTTTTTATTGTAATCACGTAGTACACGTTTCCGTATGTCCACTTCTTTCTCCACCATAGGATCTTCGAAGAGTTGTACGCGAAAGTTATTTCGCCGCAAGGGTACTAAACATTCCGGGCAGGAGCCAGAACCTTTGAGAAAGAGCAAATCTACACAGGATTCACAAAGTGTGTGGCCGCAAACGTTTACCATCAATTTTAATGATGGATTACGATATTTGGTCGTTTTGCAACGCGGACATGCTTGGTCCTCCATTATTGAAGGCTAAGTATGTGGCTTACGAGTTTATTAAGTGTATTTTAATTATTAAACAGTTTTATATATTTTCCGGCGTATTTCCCAATTTGATTGTGGACAAAGCAATTACGTCGATAAAGCAGTGCCCATTTATAGAAATGCAAACAGCTGTTTTTGACAGCATATTTTTGATAATACAAGCCACCCTGTGCAAAAATTAATCGATAGTGAAATGTGTTTTTTAAAAGTTCAAATTAAAGCATATAAAACATTTTTATAATTTTTCAACTCAAATATTTACTATAATCCAATATATAAAGATTTTTTATTAGTATTAATCAGAAAATAAAAGTATTAAATAATTTTTTTTAATAAAGCCGTAGCAGAATACATATTAAAAAAGGAAAAAGTTGTGCGATAGATAGATTAATATAGTTATATTAGATGCAACCAGTACTCTTAATAACTGTTAAAGCCTGAAGACACATAGAAAGTGGAGTGCGCGATATGTGGCGTCATACTGGCAGCGCTCTACTGGGCCCCAAGTGCATTCTGCACTGCTACTCTCTCTGGGTAAACACTCTCAGACCTCCACAGTTCAACAGGGCTACCCGCAGCATGACTAACAACTCTCCCCTTTGACATTGTCAACCATTCAGAGCTAGTATTGCACATTGAGGTTTCCTCATTACCACCGGGGTTAAAGAGATGTACTATGGGCCACCTGAATGGTCGTTAGTCTTCTGTAGAGTTTCGAGGTCAAACATCCAAAGAATTAAGCAAGTGACCTTTCCTCATTTCTGTTAAATTTTTTGCATCTCAGAGTCCCACTAAAGTGGTATCTCGCCGTTCTTACCCAATTCTTCACAGTATGACACCTACAACTACAGTCTGCTGCAATTTCCACAAGCTGGAAGAAGAAATATCCGCTCGAACTCGATGTGAAAGGCGATGTCGTAAAAATTGTCGTCAACTAGCGAGTAAAAGTTACTTGGGGTCACAATTAGCCTGCACTCCGCGTATGACTACCAATTGCCACTAAAGTACAATGCCGTTACAAAATCCTCAAATCGTTAGTGGGCCGCACTTGGGGTAAGGACTCCGCAACATACTAGGCAATTGGCCGACCTAATGAAGTAGCTAAAAGCATGTCAGAATACTGCCCTGAGGACCGTGACAGGAAACCTCCTGATGTCAGCAGAGCATCACTTGCACAGTGAAACATATCTACTCTAAACTGCGAATTAATGAGCATAATGCTATACAGTGTAAGCAATATCTGCTGCGATGTTACCTTCGGGGTCACAACAGACATTTACTTGAGGCTAAACCTCCATCTAGGCACAACATGAAGGGGGTACTAGATTAAACAGACTTTATTTAGCACCATAGAAAAGAACCACTTGATAGGACGGCGTAACCACAGGCCTTAAACGCCTATCACCGTGAGTCTGCCAACACTTTCTAAATTCTCTTCCAGTGAATGGCGTTCTCGGCATCCAAGCACCACCTATTTCATAAGAAGAGCTCGAGCTGCCAGAGTTATATTAGCACAATTAAGATCGGGATATTGTAATCGACCTAATTTCTACATATCCAGACTTTAGCACGACATACCGAACGTATGCCCTGCATGCAATGAGTCCCCTCACGACATTAACCACCTTTTCGGATGTCCCTTAAAACCTAATCGTCGAACCCGCCTTTCTGTCTCGGCCCAACCCGTCGAAATAACTCGTTCCCTGGACCTCCTAAGCAGGGTTAGAGAACCACTACAACAACAACAATAACAGTGCAACTCGTTTTTGACAGTCCTTCGGAAAACAATTTCAAATATTAAATAATAAATTATTTAAAAGTCAAAACCATCTACGAACCGCAGTCAGTACGAGGGAATGGTTGTTGGTTAGTGTTAAGTGATAAATTTAAAGCTTAGTTTATTTTATTTTATTTTGTTTATTTTATTTTGTTTATTTTATTTTAATTTATTTTTTATTTTATTTTATTTTATTTAAATTTTTTTATTTCATTTTATTTTATTCTTCTTAATTTTTTGTTTTAATTTTTATGTTTTTTATTTTATTTCGTTAATTTAATTTTTTTATTACATAAAATAAGAATTAATTTAGTTTGAATTTAAATTCAATTTAAGTGCCAAAATATAGGTATAATTCCAAAGATTGTGAGTCACCCTGCTTTTTTATTAATGTTACTCATACGCCGTGTATGACGGATGCTTGCTTCCCTGTAAGTGTTTGATATTTATTTAAAAATCTTATATTATTTATTTCTTATAATTTTTAATAAGCTGTGCAGCAGAAGTTTTTTTCAGAATTTTTATGCGACACCTATGGTAAATCTCCCTCCTTTCCCTTCGTCTATAAATGAAACGCTGAGCCATTTTTTTTACATTTTTTTCATTTATTATTGATTTTAAATTTTAATATTACTATATCTTTAGTTCTTCTATACATGTGTGTGTGTGTGTTTGTATATATGTATGTATATTTTATTTAATTAAATACATTTACAATTTCTAAATAAGTATATACGAGTATATGTATATGTGTACAATATATAGATTTAACTGTAATTCAAATCGAATTAATTAAGAACAATTCAAGTCATCAATCATTTAATCGAACGGTATACGTGTATATAAGTATGTAAGAGTAGTAGTTGAAGCTGTTTTTGTACACAATATAATGTGATATACTAAAATATATATTATATAAATTTAAATTAAAATACAAATATTTTTAAATAATAAAAAACAATATATTTCCAGCTATTCTCTGTTTCAGTACAAACATTGGCGTTTCAAACTACATACATACAACTTGCCAATACGTTTATGCGTACTATAATTGCAATAACTTTTCAATACAAACATACAATATATGCAGTAAGTACATATATTTGTAGCTTAGCACATACATAGCAACGTACACATGCATGCCGAATATTTTAGTATTTTGTATGGTGTTTTATATAATATAAATTTTGCGGTTTGCTATACGAATTGTTTAAATGTGTATCAATTAACTACATATATACGCTTGTTTATTATACAATTTATTATAAATTTTAAATATTTTTTTTATCAATTAATTCTAATCATAGTGCTTTTCTTTATTTCAACTATTTTTATTGTTTTTTTTTAACTTTAATAATAGCATATAATCGTAACTAATTTTTTATACATACATACAATGTAATTTTAAATGGGCGTGGCTAACTACAATTTATTTAGTTCAATAAACTAAATGCTAGTCTAAATATACTTTGTATTAAATTTAAATTTTTTAGTGAAATTTTTTTACGAGAATTTTTTTTTTAATATTTTTAATTATTTTTTAATTATCATTTTTCATTATAATTTTTAATTAATTTTTTTTTTATAATGAAATCGCTTTCCTTAAAAGCAAAAAAAATAAAATAAAATCCATATAAATTTGTAATACTTTACAGTTAACAATTCTGATAAGTAGAAGTGTTTAGTTAGTTGAATATTAATTATTTATTGAATATATATGTACGTATATTTTTTTTCTCTTTTCGGAGTTAGGAGTTATAGTTCATATAGCGTAGAGTAGATTAAGTGGGAAAAAAATGAAAATATTTTAAGTAAAATTATTATTTTTTGTTTTTATTTTATAATTACATACATATAAATAATAATTTTTGAAATTTGAAATTAAAAAATCTTTAATTATTAACATTTAATATAAACACTAAATTTGTTTCAAATTTTTTTTTCTTTAATTTTCAATATTAATTTATTAACATTTAAAAAAGCAAATTTTTTTTCGAAAATATTTTTTTTTATATTTTTTTTAATAAATTTAAATAAAAAAAAGTATTTTCTCTACACCAGTGGGCAGACATAAAAATGCGCTTTAAAGCAGAAAAATTATTTTGAATAAAAAAAAAAGTTTAGCATTGCCTTACAAAAAGCAATCTGCTTTCAAGCTGGGGTTGTACTAAAGGGTTGCATTTAATTGAGTCGCAGCTCATGATTTTCGCATTTTTCTTTTACGAATTTTTTGTTTTTTTTTTATTTTGTTATTTATAACTCTTAACTTTTTTCATGTGTAACAAAGCAAACTATATACTTTCATACGTTTTTTGCTACTTTTATTTTATTTTTTTTCTTTTCCACTCCCTTTCATTTTGCTAAATTTTCGATTTCTATGAAAGAAATAATAGCAAAAATATTAATTACAAATCGAATCACTGTAAATATCACAATTTAGTTAACGCATAATGCATACTCAACATACAATACATACATACATACATACTTGGTATATATTTATTTAAGCCTTTACATACATACATTTATATATATATATATATATACATATACATATACACTTAACATTATTAAGCTTAACTTTAACGCTTTACTGTGCGCCGTCGAACACTGGCGAAATTATTGTGGCATAAAGGGGTACGATTTCAATTAAAATTAAAATTAAAATTAAAATTAAAATTAAAATTAAAATTAAAATTAAAATTAAAATTAAAATTAAAATTAAAATTAAAATTAAAATTAAAATTAAAATTAAAATTAAAATTAAAATTAAAATTAAAATTAAAATTAAAATTAAAATTAAAATTAAAATTAAAATTAAAATTAAAATTAAAATTAAAATTAAAATTAAAATTAAAATCAAAATTAAAATTAAAATTAAAATTAAAATTAAAAAAGTAAAATTAAAATTAAAATTAAAAATAAAATTAAAATTAAAATTAAAATTAAAATTAAAATTAAAATTAAAATTAAAATTAAAATTAAAATTAATATTAAAATAAAAATTAAAATTAAAATTAAAATTAAAATTAAAATTAAAATTAAAATTAAAATTAAAATTAAAATTAAAATTAAAATTAAAATTAAAATTAAAATTAAAATTAAAATTAAAATTAAAATTAAAATTAAAATTAAAATTAAAATTAAAATTAAAATTAAAATTAAAATTAAAATTAAAATTAAAATTAAAATTAAAATTAAAATTAAAATTAAAATTAAAATTAAAATTAAAATTAAAATTAAAATTAAAATTAAAATTAAAATTAAAATTAAAATTAAAATTAAAATTAAAATTAAAATTAAAATTAAAATTAAAATTAAAATTAAAATTAAAATTAAAATTAAAATTAAAATTAAAATTAAAATTAAAATTAAAATTAAAATTAAAATTAAAATTAAAATTAAAATTATAATTAAAATTAAAATTAAAATTAAAATTAAAATTAAAATTAAAATTAAAACCAAAATTAAAATTAAAACCCAAATTAAAATCAAAATTAAAACTTAAATTAAAATTCAATGTAATATTTAAATTAAAATGAAAGAAAAATAAAAATAATAATATAAATAAATGATTTTATTTTTATTATTTTGAATGAAGTATTAAAAATAAAAAAAGAGATTCAGTACAATAAAAAAAAAATAAATAATATACTTATGTAAATACATTTTTCATCTTCCAATCAATCCACTATTTGCAACAGTATAGAGCAAAAACTTTGTAGTAACAGAAAGTAAAACCAACTACACTTCAGCACACAACAACTTTAAATCTTTAATTCCTCACTCATGTTCGACAGCAATTTCCATTAATAGTTTTTACTTTAAATAATTCTCTTTTAACATTTTTCCAAGTAATATAAACCAATTATGCACATTTCCTTTTTTTTTTTGTTTATTTATTTATTTATTTTCGACCGAAGGAAAAACGCTTTATTTCTTTGTTCTGGTTTTGCTTTGCATTTGCACATTTCATGAATATTTAAACAAATAGCATTTTAAGCGGGTTATTCATTTATTTATTTACTTTATTTCATTTATTATTTATTGTGTGTTGTACATATGCGCACACATATGAGCATAAATGTATGTATGTATTTTTTAACTGGTATTTTTTGTGATTTTACATTATTAATGAAATAATTTTTTTTTTGTTTACAGTAAGTAACTTCCTTTACTTTATATATATTTGCTTGTCATTAATATATATTATTAGCTTTTTATGCTTTTTACAATTGGAAAGTATTTTTTATTTTCAGATTTTAGGTCGAAATTCTTGTTGACGCTTCGCTGGTGCCTTCTAAAGACTGGAATGAGAAGGAAAAGTAGTGTTGTTAATAAATTTATTATTTCTAATAAAATTTTATATGTATATAAAAAGTATGAAAAATTTACAAGATAGTCAAGGAGTAAAACCAATGTATACCTCACAATGAGTGATACGGACATCCAGCACATCATAACTGGTGACGAGACTTGGGTCTATGAATACGACGTTGAAACAACCCAGCAATCATCTGAATGGCGCTTTCCAAATGAGCCGAAACCCAAAAAACCACGTCAAAGTCGATCGAAAATCAAAGTTATGCTCACTGTTTTCTTTGATAGCCAAGGTGTTGTGCACTCGGAATTCCTTCCAGAAGGTCAATCCGTTAATGCTGAATATTATTTATCCGTTTTGAAGCGTTTGCGTGAGAATATTCGTCTCAAAAGGAAGGATTTGTGGGACAACAAGTCATGGTTTCTACATCATGATAATGCGCCAGCTCATACGTCTCGTCTTGTACGCGATTATTTGACCAAAAACAACGTCAATATTGTTCCGCAAGCACCGTATTCACCCGACATGACACCGGGGACTTTTTTCTTTTCCCTAAACTCAAATTGCCGCTTCGTGGAAAGCATTTTCTGTCGATTAAAGTCTTAAAAGAAAATTCGAAGATGGAACTGAAAGCCATACCTAAAGCGACCTACCAGAAGTGTTATGAAGATTGGAAAAAAAGGTGGCATATGAGTATCGCCTCTAATGGTGACTATTTTGAAGGGGATAAAATAAATATTGAAGAATAATTAACCGTTTTTGTTTTATTGAGCCAGTCTCGTTTATATTTGAGCAGAAGGTATATTCCAAGAAATCGATTTTTTTATTAGTTTAAATATTCTTTGAATCTTGTAGCATAGAAGACAAAAGGTTTTAAGCGCGTCCGAAATCGATTTCATTGAAATTCGAGCCTTTTTACCGAGCGCGCTGACCCACTTTGCAATGAGCTGAAACTGGGATTTCTCAAAATGCATTTTTTGAAATCGACACGCATTTAAAATAGCATAGTTTAAGTATTGTTGGTTTTTAAATGCTAAAGGTCAATTGACGTCGCCAAGTCGAGAGATTACGCGGCCTCAATAAGTCGAATAAGTCGCAATAAGTCCATATTTGCTTGTGTTGTGTGGCATGTGGTACCATCAGAAGACCATAACGCTGCGAATTGACCATGACAGTCTCGACGTTATCGTTTTCAAAGAAGTAAGGCCCAATCACACTTCCGTACCAAAGAGCGCACCAGACAGTTTGAATTTTGTATGTATTAGCCTCTCTTCAATTATCTAAGGATTCACGAATCCAAAAATGCGATTATTTTGCATATTTGTGTATCCCCCGAGCGTGCCGTAAGAAAGTCTCAGTCATATAAACACATTCGGGTCTTCGGCGTTGTCCAGTTGTTAAGCGATACATTTTCATAAGAGCCTGACAAAACATGTAAGGTTTGATAATTAAGTTTGACAGATGTCAAAATACAGCCCTGTACACTTGAAACTTCGAAATGGATATCCCTGTAAGCTATTAACACAAATTAATTTCTTTTCATTTTGATGCTGCTTTTTCTCCTTTTTCTTTGCTATCTATCTATCACATTAGGGAACGCCAAAATTCGACCTTTTCGCCGTGCAGTGAATTCACCTTGTATAATTTGAATTTCCGTTCTATTTTTAAATAGATTTTAATAATTCTCGACACATTTGACATTGACATACAAATTATTTATATTTTTTTTTTGTTTCTACATACCTTTGTAACGCTGTCGCTTCGTCAATTTCGGCATCACCTTCATCTATTCTTGCGCCGCTACAACTACGACATTTACAGCATATAATACAGGGTGCTGCCAATAGTAATAGCGGTGAGGCGACCAATAATAATATACCAAAACCAGCAAAAATGCCAATTACTTGCGCTCTGTGCCACACGACCGAGGCACGGGAATGTCCGAGTTTATTTTTACATGGGCCACGATCGTAGTGACGCAACAGAAAGTCATCCTGTGAAGGGGAAGTAGAAGAAGAAGAAGAGTTAGCGTAAAATATATATATAGGTTTTTTTTAGAGAATGTAAGAGATGAAGATGAAAACTTGGTTAAATCTATCACATGGAATGACATCACCGATTGTTTGAGATGCACCTATTCCCGATGGATGGATCGTGAGCTAAATTAAACTTTCGCAACTGCTGCTGAAGACTTAGCCTGGGATCTAGATACACTCAACCCGAGTTGAACAGGAAAGAAGCTTGGTATTTTCTTCAGGAAATCCTGTTTATACGAAACGATTTTCTTGGAGCGAACAGCAAGCTGCGGCAAGATTTTTAAGGAAAAAAATTCCGGAAATTCATTTTGCGTCGGAATAAGGACCATAGGTAGAGGCACAGCAAAGTTCGGTTCGACGTAGGAACCATCTTTTTACACAGTATAGAGCCTTCATCCTTTAGGTGGTATAACCTTAACCTTAGATCGGTAAGTAAAATTACAGTGGGGTCTCTTTAACTGATTATTTAATGATTTCGTAGGGGATTTGATCTTCTTTCTTGGAAATGCAATGAGCAGAAATGGAAGTTTGTTTGAGAGAATTCTGACTTAAGCTTTACATTAAACTTGTAGTAATAAGTAAATGAAATTACAGCTGTAGGCTGCCTTCGAGTGTTGTTTGTTAGCCAGAAGTAGATCCGGAGAGGTTGAATTCTCTGCAGACGTGTGATCGTGTTTTACAAAGATGTTTCCATGACTCTAAATTTGCTTCTCTGGCGACTGCTCAAATGAGTCTGAGATCAAGACATAGTTCTACAAAGCAATGCCAAGCATTTCAAAAGGACCCCAGAAATCAAATTGCTCACATCGAGACAAAGGGAAAAGAAGTCCTCTGTGTGTCGAGTCTAAGTACCCTATAATGTAGACTAACAATAACTAAAGTCGTAACCTTATTCTAACCGAACTACACACGACAACGGTTGACAACTTAAGCTGTAAGTAGCTGTTGTTATTGTTGTAGTGGCTTGCTTAACAACGCTTAGAAGCACCTAAAATTAGCAGATACCGACAAGGTCATCCAACGGGAAGCCCAGGAAAGGAGTCGCTTCGACAGACTCGGACTCAAGAGAGGTGAGTGTTAGATGGGTGACTTTTGGTGGGCAGGCAAAGAGGTGTCGGCTTTGAGAACCGCCTTGATATCCAATGCAGAATCACACTCACCAACAGGTGCTAAGAAATTTAAAGTAAACCCCGCTTTCGACACCCTAAAAATAAGCTCTACATGTCGCTCATCATTCTCGCCCTTCTCTATGGTACAGAAGCGTGGACGTTAATGAGTCGGATTAAGGAGTCTTCGAAGAAGATTGAAGATTTATGGTCTTCTGCTACGTCAAATGCAGCAGGCATGACATACCCGTACTTCAGCGAATTAAGAGACGGTAGTTAGATCATGTCCTCCGGATGAATGGTTCCACTTGCCACTATTGTTAACTTGACTATAATCCCGTAACCGATTGCACTCTAGTGGGTGACCAAAAATCCGCTGGCAGCTGGGAGTTAAAAATGTTGCACGAGTATTATTTAAAAATATACAAAATGGAGTTCGTTTTACTAAAATGCTAAACCCAATTCACCCTCCCCAATGTGCTCATCACATAAATCAACTAATAACCATTACTTTCACTATCGTCTTGGGTCACTTTGCGAAAGCGAACAGAAAATACTACAATTTTAGTTAAATATTTAAGTTTTTATTACTACTTAAGTGTATATGTGTTGTGCGCACGTATACTCACATCCAAACTGGCCAAACAGTACCAACAGAAGACGTGCTTGCAACGTTTACACATCATCTGCGCGCAACCCTCATCCTTTTCGATGGGCACAGCACACATGGGACAACACTTGATGAGGTCATTGTCGAAGGGTATACCAATGTCGTCCTGACCATCTGCTACCAAACGACGACTATTCTCCTCGCAAGTCATGTTGGGATGCCACTGAGGAGAAGAAGAAGAAAGTGAAGAAGAAATTTAGGAAAAATGTTAAGACTTTAGAAAGAGAGCGGAAAAATAAATAAATAAATAAATAAATGCTACGCCTTATACACCTGCCAGCCAAAGCATGCACAGGAGAGCGTAGACTTATATGTCCGTATGTAGATTTGTTTGTACTTTACTTACCGCCTTTTTACAGGCCGAACAAAATTCATCTTTACACGATGGACACTGCACGGCGCAGAGTGGCTGCTGCATGCCATGACTGTCTGTGAATGTTGCTGTATGTGTGCCGCCACCACTACCAGCACCAGCACCACCGCCACCGCTACCAGTCGAAGTGGATGGTGTAGCATCGGAATGTGGACCAACACCGACGAGACACACGGTTTCGCAGCCAGCACGCGGACACCAGGTGCGCGTCTTATCCATTTCGATTTCTACAGAGAGTAGTAGAAAGATAAAGCAAGGTAAACAAATATTTTATTTATTTAGAGAAAAAAATGAAAAGAGATAAAAGTATAATTTTAATGAACTTTTTTATTCTTATTAATACATATAATAATAAATATTATAATAAATAAAAAGTTATTAAAAAAATATATAATTAATGTTCTATAACGACAGCTTTCCAGAACTGTGGGCGAAATACAGGTGAGTACATTCGAACGGAGACACACACCGTTTGCTATTTCAGTTGCAATAAGGAGCTCATTAGTGCGATTTTCAGTTGATTAGAGCATTATTATTATGATTTCCACACACCTTATGTGATCTAATGCAGGGAATACTTCGCAAGGTATCAAACTTGTTATTGTCCATTGTACTAGAGTTACGTGTCGCATCAAGTCATACAATACGGCGCTGAAGACGTGACACCAGCAAAGAGAAAATTCGCTAAATTTTACAATTTTTCTTCGATCAAACTGTAAACGAACGTGTAGCACAAAAGTGGTTTCCTAGGTTCCGTTCCGGTAATTTCGATGTCAAAGACGCACCAGGCGTCGGGAGGCCTGTCGTCGAAAATTGCGATAAAATCATGGAAATATAGGAAACAGACCGTCATGCGAGCACTTATTAATTGCTGAGGAACTAAAGATAAGCCAGAAAACCGTTTGGAACCATTTGCATAACATTGGATTCAAAAAGAAGCGCAATGTTTGGGTGCCACATGAACTAACGCAAAAAAGCATGATGGACCGAATTTCCATCTGCCAATCGCTGCGGAATCGCAACAAAATCGACACATTTCTGAAGCGTTTAGTGACTGGCGATGAAAAGTGGATCACTTACGACAACGTCAAGTGAAATCGGTCATGGTCGAAATGCGGTGAGCCGGCTGAAACGGTGGCCAAGCCAGGATTGACGGCCAGGAAGGTTTTGCTATATGTTTTGTGGGATTGTCAAGGAATCATCTACTACGAGCTGCTCCCCTATGGCCAAACGCTCAATTCGGCCCTCTACTGCCAACAATTGGACCGCTTGAAGGCAGCACTCATTCAGAAGAGGCCATCTTTGATCAACAGAGGCCGATTTGTTTTCCATCAGGACAACGCAAGGCCACACACGTCTTTGGTGACGCGCCAGAAGCTCCAGGAGCTCGGATGGGAAGTCCTAATGCACCCACCTTATAGTCCAAGTGATTACCATCTTTTCCTGTCCATGGCGAACGCGCTTAATGGTGAGAAGTTGGCCTCAAAAATTGGCTCTCCGATTTTTTGCCAATAGGGACGCAGCCTTCTACGAGAGAGGTATAATGAAGTTGGCATCTCGTTGGCAACAAGTTTACGAACAAAACGGCGCATATTTGACTTAAATCGGTCAAATGTACACAAAGTTATCATATTTTGAAAAGCAATAAAAAAAACCGAATGAACTTTTTACTTGGCCTAATATACAATTGTGTCAATTAGTTCACTAGTTCAAAATGGAGTTCACCGATTTTCATAGACTTCTCTTAAGTCAAATTTTTCAACCGCAAATAATACGTCATAGACAAAAACAAATGGTATCACTTTGTAAGTGGTCCACATCATAGTACGAGATGGATGCATAAGAGCCTTCCAACCAAGCTCTCGGAGCTTCTGGCGAGTCAATATAGATGTGTGTGATCTGTCGTTGTCCTGATGGGACAAAATTCCACTCCTACTGTTTTTTTTTTTGCAATGCTTACCTCTTGGGCAATCGGAGCAGTGCTCGCATGACGATCAGATTCGACAATTTCCAATATTTTACCGATATTTTCGACCGTGGGGCATCTTCTACATCAAAATTATCGATACGAAATTGAAGAAACCAAAATTGCGCATGCTTCACTGTTACAGCATCAGGGCCTTAAACACCAATCACGTTTTTAGCTTTCTGACTTCGACTTTATTGAAGAAAAATAGCGAATTTGCTCTTTGCTGGGGTCCGTCCATCTTTGACATGCGCTCAAACCCTACTAAGTTAAGTGATCGACACTTCTTCCATTATTTTTTTTAGTACAAAGAAATAACTTTCTTACGCCATCTAGCTCAATCTAATCACACTTATAGAGCGCGAGATTCTGATCAACAAAACCGTCTATTGCCAATAATAATAATATTGGATTACTTCTTACTAGACCCATATATCATAGGTATGTATAAAAATATTAAATCAAAAAATATTCACAAAAATATTTGAACCTAAAAATACACGAGTAACTCTAACTAGTTTAGCGTAGGATTTTTATACATTCCATATATGTATATATTATATATTTTTTTCTGAAATGAAAACCCACCTTTATTGAGTCGATATCGATGATGTTTCTTCATTAAATTAATCGTCGTTAGATTAGCGATTTCGTGTAGTGTCATAATACCTTGCGCCGGGCATTGGGCATCGGGACACGAGATCTCGTAAGCGCCTTCGGTTATTTCAAAGTCCACATAGGCTTTCATGCACTGTAAAGAGAGAGTGACAGAAAAAGAGAGAGAGAGAGAGAGAATTAGCAAATGTTTCAAAGTAAATAATGACAGTTTTCAAAATGTTGGCAAATTAGTGGACTCATTATATAATACCATACTGAAAAAGTAAAACAAACAACAATAACAAATAAACGAGCGAAACGAGCGAACAAAGTTCAAATTGAATTGCAAAGTGGCGCTTGCAATTATGCACCAGTGTTGGCCATTAAAAATTTAAAAGTTTCAAGTTTCGATGACTAAAAGTACACAAACACAAACACACGCACGCACTAATTCACTAAAATGAGTACGACGAAACAACAACAAAAGAGGCGAACAAAAAATCTCTAGACACAAATAAACTAACATACTAATTGCGGTAATTCAAAGGATGGCTACAGAGTTTAGAAAGTGTCTTATGCCTGCTCAACGCAACAAAAAAAAAAAACACAAACAAAAATACAAACACACACACACACACACACTTACACATAAAAATACACTATAAAAGTAATTTCACAACTTTTTTGCGAAAAAAAAACGTAAAAAAGGAGTACAAAATTTTCAGAAAACTTGTTTCCAGTTTGAAATATAAATATATAAATATATTTGTATATATGTACGAATATGAGCATCCAGAAACTGCAAATTTCCGCTTCCGTTGTAGAAAAACTTCAGCTTCGGCAGAAGAGTTGAGCTTATAGAGTTATTGCTTGTCGAAAATATGATGAAGAGAGGGTGTAGAGAGACTGGTGTGTGGTCAGTAAAGAGATTATAACGGCATTGAAAGGGAACAGAAGTTTATTTTTTTTATTTTTTATTTTATTTTTGTAAATTATTAGTCACCAGCAACAAATTTTCAAATGCAATTTCAGCCAACTGTTTACCAGTAGAAACCAGGCAACATGACCACACAGGCCAATGAGGCGGCATAATTATGAAGTTTTGGTTATTTTAACATTGTTGTTGGGGTTTTATTAAATTTATGAACGAGTTGCTTACTCAAATCACAAATAATTGGCTTTTTGTATGTGGAAGTTGTAAAATTTTTTCATAGAAATATGACGTGGAAGGGTGCCTTTTTAGACGTGTAGTTTTCAATGAGACCATAATTACTCAGGAGGTGCTTTTTTTGACAGTTTTTAATGAACATATAGACATACTCCGGAACTACATTTGCAAATCGTGGAAATTTAATACCAAAATAATGGTCCGGTTTGCGTGACTCCAATATATCGCCCAGCAGAGTCGGTAATTCGAAAAACCATAGATCGGTTTTACAACACATTTACTCTAGTGAATTATGCGCATTCTCAGAGACGCCGTGCAATGCACACCGAAGACATATTTGCTGCTGTGAAGAAGTTTCGCGCCCATCCACTTTATGAAAGATTTTGAGAAAGAATCTTGGCTTGCGGGCTTACAAAACCCAAGTCATTCATGAATTGAAGCCCAACGACTGTCAAGCGCGTCACACATTAGGTGAATGGGCTCAAAACGAGATGGCTACCGACCCCGTTTTGCACAAGAACATTTTGTTCAGCAATGAAGCCAACAAATGGGACCTACAGTTTGTACTAAGCCGCCTCCGAACGGCTTATGGTTTTTTTTATGAGGAGCTGGCATTACGCAATGCTAACCACTCGGCTACCCCGTCCGTCATACAGCCGTTCAAAGCTATTAATTCAATGAAGGGAACTTTTGGTGAGCACTTTACCTCGCCTAGTGGGTTTGTGACATGGTCTACAAGATCGTGCGATTCACATCACTGGACTACTTTTTGTGGGATTATGTGTAGTTGCGGCCGCAATAGCCGAGTTAGAATTTCGTACTGCCATTGTGCGCGGCAGGCTTCGAGTCTGGCTCGACCAGCATACAAATTGAATTTATCTAGTTGCGGTCGCTCCTTGGCAGAGCTGTTACAAAGCACTATTTATATATATGTATAAATGTAAATTCGCTTGGCTACGTAGATAAGTTCGAGACGATTGACAAAGAAAAAAAAATTAACACCAAATTACGTACAACTCATCGACCGAATTGAGATTAAAGCGTTCTTGACAGTCTTGGACTGCAAAAATATCCCAGTGAGCTTCGGTTTTTAGAACCGACTACTGGCACCAGGACAAAGTGCAACCAGGTCTTGATTTTTCCAACCAAGTAGCAATTCTTATCCCTCACTGCTGCTAGCAGCGGGTGCTCCATCAGGTACTTTTAAAGCCGGAATATTTTGATCCATCCAAATGAACTAGCCAAGGTAACTCTTAAAATGGTAACACTATATCAAAACTGCCGGCCAGTTCATCATTTTCATAGAAAAAGCTCATCCGTAAAATCTGTTTCTAAAAAAATTCTAACGTTGGCTCACTGGAGGCCGTCTTCACATTTTCTTATTTCGCCTCCCCTCCATATATATATATGTCTCATATGCGGTTGGCTTCATTCCAACGGCGATGGACTATGTCAGAGTCGCGTGACATACGGCAGTTTTCTCTCCATTTCGGCGGGAGGATCATTATAACTTTTGCCCTTCTTTCGACTATTTAGAAAACCAATAACCGATCGCTATAGTGCGTAGGAAGTCTGCCATCTCACAGATCCCTGATACAGAGATGCTGATGAGTGATCTCAGAAAACAGGAGCGCGAGTCGGAGAGATTATCGGTTTGTTTCGTTGTTGATATACGTTTTTAACTGCACAGATCCTAGTGGTTCTTAGGAACACCAATAAATTTTTTTTACTTTCTTCCGTTCTGCGAATGGAGTCGAGTTGATGCTGATGGCTGTACGAATACGTTTTGAGCTATAATAGCAATATTAACTCTATTGTACGTATTTTTTGCTCCACAAATAATATGGACGATGTAGCAAAAATCCGTGATATTCTGAAGAACTTCGTTTTGAGCCGATTGCGGCCAGTTCTTCTTCCGCTAGTGATCTGATCTTATCTGTCACAAGAACCTGCTCTCTTGTCCAGTCGAATACATTCCTTGCTTGGCAATGATGTCGGCCTTAATTTTAGCGAAGACATCAACCAGCTGCGCAGCGGCATCTTAAATAGTGGTGAGAAAAGCCTGGCTGGTATTGATGTTCGAACGATATTCGAACTAATCAAGGACAATTTCGTAGTAGCTTCCAAAAGATTTTTAAACATTTCAACTTCATATGGAAAATTAGTTATTAACAAAAACCAAATTATTCGGATAAAGGAATTAATACGAAGGAGAAAACAGAGAGAGCGGAGTGCTTTAGGCATTAGCAAAAAAATAGTTTTTAGTAGTTTAGACTTCAAATAAATAGAATTCTTCAACGAAATTCAGCAGAAAATACAAAGTATTTAAAATGTTTGTAGAATTTGTACCAAAATCAACATTTTTACGCACATTTTGCTCAACAACTACATAGTCTTCACACATGCAACACATGCAACACACATACACACATGGTTAAATCACTACGAAACGCTTATACGTAGCTAAATTTTAGTTAGTATATTTATTTATTTTTCTTTTACTCTACAATAAAAATAAAGTGCAAATCGTTGCTTTTGCTGGCCATTTGAAATCAGTTGCCATTGGTGAAAAGTTTTAACCAAACACAATGGAAGAGTCTGCACAATGTAGCAATGTGTCCATCACATACTCGCACATATATGTATAAACTTATATACATACCTATATACATATATGTAAACTTACAAACAGACTTACTATAGTAGACACGGTAAGCAGTACGTATGTATATATGTATAGGCTTGTAGTGCTAAAGTGCTGTTGGTCCACTTACTCCGAGAGTCGTCAAACTTTATATAGATTTGTATCGATGTATATATGTAAGTATCTGTTTATGTGTGTAGTTATTGTTGTTGGTGCTGTTGGGGTTATTCACACACTCCATCACTGTCAGAGGCAAGCAGCAAGCATTACAATTGCAATATACCACCACCAACAACAACAATACAAAGGCGACAAAAACAATTTTCGTAAACTGCATTAAAAGTGTTTGCTCGGTTTGAGATTAAAATAAGTTGTTAAAAATATTTAAAATCGGCACACAGCACTGACTGAATTTATTGTTGTTGCTGTTGCTGCAGCTGATGTTGTTGTTATTGTTGGCAAGTATTTACGTTTATCTGATTTCATTTTTATTGTAGTTTTGCAAATTTATGGAATTTGATAATCACTTTTTCTTTTTAATTCTTATTTTTAATATTAATATCGATATTTATTTTTAATTATTTAGTATTTTTATTTCTCTTTTCATTTTTATTTCTGTTATAAATTCAATTTTAATTTTAATTTTTAGATTTTGATAAGAATTTCAATTTTAATTATATTTTAATTTAATTTTGGTTTTATTTTTAATTTTAATTTTAATTTTAATTTTAATTTTAATTTTAATTTTTTTTTTAATTTTAATTTTAATTTTAATTTTAATTTTAATTTTAATTTTAATTTTAATTTTAATTTTAATCTTAATTTTAATCTTAATTTTAATTTTAATTTTAATTTTAATTTTAATTTTAATTTTAATTTTAATTTTAATTTTAATTTTAATTTTAATTTTAATTTTAATTTTAATTTTAATTTTAATTTTAATTTTAATTTTAATTTTAATTTTAATTTTAATTTTAATTTTAATTTTAATTTTAATTTTAATTTTGATTTTAATTTTAATTTCAATTTTAATTTCAATTTTAATTTTAATTTTAATTTTAATTTTAATTTTAATTTTAATTTTAATTTTAATTTTAATTTTAATTTTAATTTTAATTTTAATTTTAATTTTAATTTTAATTTTAATTTTAATTTTAATTTTAATTTTAATTTTAATTTTAATTTTAATTTTAATTTTAATTTTAATTTTAATTTTAATTTTAATTTTAATTTTAATTTTAATTTTAATTTTAATTTTAATTTTAATTTTAATTTTAATTTTAATTTTAATTTTAATTTTAATTTTAATTTTAATTTTAATTTTAATTTTAATTTTAATTTTAATTTTAATTTTAATTTTAATTTTAATTTTAATTTTAATTTTAATTTTAATTTTAATTTTAATTTTAATTTTAATTTTAATTTTAATTTTAATTTTAATTTTAATTTTAATTTTAATTTTAATTTTAATTTTAATTTTAATTTTAATTTTAATTTTAATTTTAATTTTAATTTTAATTTTAATTTTAATTTTAATTTTAATTTTAATTTTAATTTTAATTTTAATTTTAATTTTAATTTTAATTTTAATTTTAATTTTAATTTTAATTTTAATTTTAATTTTAATTTTAATTTTAATTTTAATTTTAATTTTAATTTTAATTTTAATTTTAATTTTAATTTTAATTTTAATTTTAATTTTAATTTTAATTTTAATTTTAATTTTAATTTTAATTTTAATTTTAATTTTAATTTTAATTTTAATTTTAATTTTAATTTTAATTTTAATTTTAATTTTAATTTTAATTTTAATTTTAATTTTAATTTTAATTTTAATTTTAATTTTAATTTTAATTTTAATTTTAATTTTAATTTTAATTTTAATTTTAATTTTAATTTTAATTTTAATTTTAATTTTATTTTTAATTTTAATTTTAATTTTAATTTTAATTTTAATTTTAATTTTAATTTTAATTTTTTTGGGAAATTATACAAAAACAAGCATCTTACATAATGTCACCGCCGGAACTATTGGTTTACGACAAGCTCAAAAGAAGCGCTGGTGCACTGAGAAATGTGGAATGGTAGAAGAGAGCTTACCCGTAAAGAACAGGCTGTTAAATTGCAGTGGAAAGGTATTGAGCTCGAAACCATAAAGATAACAATGCAATATATGTTCGATTAGCCTGAAAAAACAAGGCGGAGGGAGCCGATGGTCTATTCAAATATTGTGGCAAAGAATTGACAAAGTGTATACTCGTATATCAGCTTCTTTGCGGAATATGGTCGGACGAAGGCATATTTGATGAATGGAATCTAAGTTTGCTCTGCCAAATTCACAAAAATAGGGGCCCGACAATCTGCACCAATTCTTGTGGTATAAACCTGTTCAATATCTCACTCAAGGTCTTATCGAGTGTGGTTTGCCACGTCACTGTTGACAGTCACAGTTGTCTCTTTGAACTTAGTAAGCAATTAAAAAAAGTCCTTTCCTGACTAAAGAACAAAAACTAAACTTTACAAAATGCTAATTATTCCAGTTTTATCGATGAGCTTTCGAGAGAAAAGTTTCTCCTGCTATTTATAGAATTTGTGCCTTGGTAAAGAGAATATCGCAGACGAACTTTATGAGATATACAACGGTATTGATATAGTTCAACGGATTATGATAGCCTCGGTTATGTCCTCCGAGGAGATGAAAGTACTCCGGCCTTCAATGTATTCCATGCAGTTCCCGCTGGTTGATTCAAATGGAAAGCAACACCTTCATGCCGTTGGAAAGATAAGGTGAAGAAGGATCTGGCTGCATTTGGTACCTCCAATTGGCGCCGAAAGAGAAGAGACGAATGCCCCCTTGCCGTTAGCGCGGCCATAAACATATAAAAAAGAAGAGGTTGAGCTAATGAGTTTGATAATTTAATTTTATGTACTCTCCGTACTAAATTCAAATATAACACTAATAAACCCCTTTTAAGTTCGCATGAACCATTATCAAGTTGTTAGCTAATAATTGACAACTTATGGTGCGTTGCAGACCTCCAGCTGGCAATTGATATGGCGTACAATGTGTCGTGGATATGAAAAAGAAAAGGAAAAACTAACGTATAAAAGTCAAAGCTAAAGGCGACAATAAAAAGAGTACGAAGCGGTGAAGAGTTACGTGCCACACACATATGTACACCTAAGCATACTTTCGTATATGTTTACTAAAGATTTACATGCTCGTATGTTTCGTCCCCTCATACGAATGAATATGTATTACATTGCATACAGCAATTGCAGCTAAGTGCTTGAGAGCTTAGTGTGGTCACTGTTGAAAGTTGCGCAGCGGTGAAAAGAGAAGAAAAAAACAACGTTCACTTGCTTTACGTCTAATGGCACCCCACGGTGTGCTGTGAGACCACTGAGGCAAACACTAAATCCTGACACAGACTAGTGACCAGTAGTGTGACTGTCGTCGTGTGGCACGTATTATGTGCGCGCCTTGCTAACCGACTGAGTGATAAGGCAGGCGGGAATGTATTGCATTGTTTTTAGTTTCTTTTAGTACTTTTATTTTCAGTTTTTTTTTTTTATTATTATTTTTATATCAAAAAATGCGCCAAGCCGTATATGTTCCACTTTACGCCACACTGACCGATTTCTCTTGCATACCGCCAGGCGCACATCTCGCATACGTCGCTTTTATATGTATGAGTATATGTATGTGTTGGTAGGTGCATGTGTTTGGGAAAAGAAGTGTACGTGCGGTATGGTATATATATAGAAATAGCATTTTTTTCTCCCTATTTCCCAACTGCACTTTCCACGGCTTCTTCTTAGGAATGACCAATTTTAGTCCTTTTCGCCCTTTTCGTCCTTGTTTTGAGTGTGGCACGTTTCATGTTAAAATAACCATATATGCACGTTTTTGTGTTTCTTCGTTTTATTTGCATTTTTCTTCTATTAATTTGTCTTCTTCATGCGTGTATGTAGCTGTTTCTCTGCGGCTGCCAGGGCTACTGGTTCAACATGTGACTTGCATCTCAATGTGATTGAGGGTTTCTATGAAGATTTACAATATACAATATATATTTACACACATTATATGTATGTATAGTGGACACGAGACCATGAGTATATTTTTATTTATTTTTATAAATAAAAATTATTTTAGTATTCTTTGTTTTTATTTCCTTTTTCTTTTTTGCTGTATAAGAAAAGGTCAGTAAATGCACCCTTTTTTCTCTATTTGGCTCGCATTCGCTTCGTTGACAGATCAACTGTGCTTGCATAAACTATTTTTTTTTTTTGGTTTTTTTTTGTTTGTGAAGAAAAAATTTATTTATTTATAAGAAAAAAGTAACTGTAATGGATGCCAGTGAAGTTGTGCAATTTCCATTTGTGCAAAGAGACGTATGATGTTTTTCCCTTATTTATTTATTTTATTTACATATTTTTTGTTTGCTTGTCCTTCCTCTTCCTCTTTCTTCTTCTTCTCTAACATCACACTAACGAGTTATTATAGGTTATTTGCTCTTGTAGTTTGTCATTATTTGCTTGCTACTTGTTTGTTGTTATTGTTGTTAGCCTTTATTCATATGCTGACTGCTGTTTGCCTTCTACTATGCTGTTGTCCTTATGAATACTAAGCAAATATGTATCATATATGTATGTGTATGCAAGATTGATGGCATGAGTGTACTTGGCGTGCGTGCTTTCGGCATTTGCGTCCACTTTGTCTTTGTGAAGTGTACTCCATTAACTTTACTTCATACATATGTACATTAGAGTGATTGATGGGAAAAATATATATTAGTGGATTTTTTTTACCGATATATTTCTACGATCGATTTATATTAGATTTATGTTTGATGAACAATTTTTGGGAATTTTTTTTTTATTTTTGAACATTTGTTTTTAACAAAAATTTTTTAAATTTTT
This sequence comes from Ceratitis rosa, assembly GCA_037013455.1. Classification (NCBI taxonomy): domain Eukaryota; kingdom Metazoa; phylum Arthropoda; class Insecta; order Diptera; family Tephritidae; genus Ceratitis; species Ceratitis rosa. The sequence continues at coordinate 10,110,325 of JAWMAG010000001.1, read as the reverse complement.
TTTTGTGAAATTTTTTCTTGTCTTTAAATACACACATATGGTTTTAACAAAAAATTTAAGTTAAACTTCCGATAAAATTGTATTTTTCTACACATACCGCTTTTAATAATGATATTTGTGGGGAATTATTGTTATTATCCACTTAGGACATCAGCTTTAAACTAGTTAAATACCAGTTCACTTAAGCTTGTCGAATTTTAGAAATGATGTCAAAAATCTCATGCCCGACAGTGACAACGTCAACTACCTCGGCTTATGTGGTTAGCTCAGGTTAGATTAGACTGGTTGAATCCGTGGAAAGTTCCTCATAAGCGATATGACGTCCACAAGTGTTGCCAGAAACGCTGTATATATACGACCGAAGACCTATACTGCTACACGTTCTGATGTGTCTCTAGTTTGAAAGACAATTTTTTCCTTTGGCGAATTCAATAAGTAGGTGTTTTAGCTCTTTGTCTTTTGTTGATTAAATATCCACCTGCTTATGCTCGTTAACTATGATTATTCTCTGTTATGGCTTCTTCTTCTTTATTGGCGTTGGCACCGCTTACGCTATTATAGCCGAATCAATTATAGCGCGCCATACTTCTCTTCTTTCGCTGTTTGGCGCCAGTTGGAAATACCAAGTGAAGCCAGGTCCTTCTCTACCTGGTACTTCCAACGAAGTGGAGGTCTTCCTCTTCCTCTGTTTTAACCAGCGGGTACTACATCGAATACTTTCAAAGCTGTAGTGATTTCATCCATTCCGACGACATGGCCTAACCAGCGTAGCCGCTGCTTTTTGATTCGCTGAACTATGTTATGTCATCGTATAGCTCGTCGTCAATGCGCAAAGGACCATAAATCGTTCGCAAAACTTTTCTCTCGAAGACTCCTAGAGCCGACTCATCAGATGTTGACAGCGTCCACGTTTCTGCGCCATATAGTAGGACCGGTATGTTGAGCGACTTGTAGAGTTTGGTTTTCGTTCGCCGGGAGAGGTCTTTACTTTTCAATTGCCTACTCAGTCCAAAGTAGCACCTGTTGGCAAGAGTGATTTTGCGCTGGATTTCAAGGCTGACATTGTTGTTGGTATTATGCTGGTTCCTAGATAGACGAAATTATCTGCGATCTCGAAGTTATGAGTGTTGTTTGATCACAGGAGATATTTCATCTTACCCTCATTCACTATCAGACCCATTCGCTTCGCTTCTTTATCATGTCTGAAGAAAGCAGAACTCACGACGCGGTTGTTGAGGCCAATAATGTCGATATCATCGTCGTACGCCAGCAGCTGTACACACTTATAGAAGATTGTACCTTTTCTATTTAGCTCTGCAGCTCGTATTATTTTCTCCAGCATTAAATTAAAAAAGTCAAACGATAAGGAATCACCCTGTCTGAAACCTCGTTTGGTATGGAACGGCTCGGAGAGGTCCTTCCCGATTCCCGATATTATTGCGATGTTTTATTATAAAAGCAATCCATTTTGAGCCAATTCATCGGCTATCTAGCTGTTTTCTATACCCTTATGCACTAGTACTCAATAAAGGCAGAGTTTTCTTTACTCAGCCAGCCTTTTATTTTGCTTTTTTTATATACCTCAACTACTACCGACTTCGTGCCATAGGTAAGTAATGCTTTAAAGACCGTAAATGTGAATCCTAATTTTGTGTGAATCAGTTCGATCGACATAATTGGCTCGCCCAGCAGAAGTCGGTGATTCGGGCAAGTTTGCAACAGTTTCGCACTGCGCTTACTCTAGTGAACGCTGTATAGTGCGAACGTTAATGCTGCTGTGGAGCGCAGTCTCTAAGAAGAAGACCCCAATGTGTCAATCCGCCATCGCGCGAAACAATTGGAGCTATATCCATCCACTTTATGGAAGATTTTGTGGAAGGGCAAGAACTCAAACCGAACGACTATCAAGTGCGTCGCACGTTCGGTAAATGGACCCAAAACGAGATGGCCACCGATACCGATTTTCACAAGCCAAACTTTGTTTAGCGATGAAGTTTACTTTGGGTTGAATGGATAAAATGATAACCACAAGTCATTATTGAGACACCGTTACATTTTCAAAAAGTCACAATTTTATATATTTTCTTCGACCACCCTAACGCAATTACTCTACTCGTTATGCTCAGCACGTTTCGGCAACATTCCATTGGACCTAGCTATGTGCGTATACATACATTATTTGCTGCGTGAAAAAGCATAACAGTTATTTATTTATTGATTTGAGGGACTAACAAAGGCTGACTGACTGGGTTGCTTTCAGATTTTTAGCTTTGTTATCAGGAATAAATTTCTTTTCATGTTTTTGGTGTTTTTTTTTTTGTTTGCCATACACAAAGCAGCAGCACAAGTTCATGTGGATTTATATTTAGTTTTATTTACTCTTTTGTTGGAGTGATTGTCTTATTTAAGAAATGATAAATTTCATTATGTTGTCACTAATGGATTTACTTCGAAAAGTTTTGTGTTCTTCTTGGCATTACAAGTAGTGTATTATTGAAACATTTCGTGTACATAATGTACATATGTACCATATGTTTGGCTTCTAATTGTGAAAGCGACTTTTATTGAATATTTGTGAAAAATGAATTATCTTAAGAAATAGGATTTTGAAAATCTCTCTCACAAAAAAAAAAAAAAATAAAATTAGAAACTGTTATATCAATTTTGATTGACTACACAGAGTTTACTGCTCCATTAAATATATTTTTGAGTTAGAAAGATATTTGCGTTTGCTAAAATGGAATCTGAGGCCGAAATTTGTTTGAGGTTATTAAAATTGCTAGAGATCGGATCAAAATAATTTCAAATCTGCTTTTATTGGCTAAGGGGTAAATAAAACATTTAATTTTTTCAAAAAATTACGAAAAATATTGTTAAAAATTTGAAAGGAAAACTTTCATGTTTTTCAAAAAACCAATTTTTTTTTTGCATATGAAAATTGTAAAAATACTAATTTTTTTTGAGGAAATCACACTTTTAAGAAGAATAATAGACGTGGTGACGATGGTCTAGCGGCGCTTAGGAACTTTTTGGCAACTTTTTTGAAATGTATGGTCCGACCATGAACCATGACAAAAGCAATCGACACAGAAACTACCTCTTTGGTGATTTTAATGCACAAAAAAAAAAATTGTCTATACGCCCCTAGCTTCCAATTTAGTGTACCTATATAAATTGAGACTGAGCAACACCACAAGTTCCATAAAAATATGAAAGAACCTCTACAAGTTGTTCAATACTAAACGGAGTATTAGACTCATCATCGCGAGATTTTTCTAACCTAATGATGGAGAGAAGAATAGAAAAGCTAAACGGAGCAACAACAATCAACAATTATGCTTTCTTTAGACTACCCAAAGAAACGAAGCGAATATGTCTTGTAGCTAACGCGGACAAAACGAAGTCCCTCCTATCATCAAACAAATTGTCAGCACATCCGTGCTTGAGCTCCCATTTCACTATTATAACTTTGAAATTTCGTCTATCTTGGAACCCACATTAACCCTAGCTACAATGTCAGATTTAAGATCTAACGTTGAATGACCCAAGCCCCTCAACATATGTTACTTTGGACCGAATATTCACTACTTAAAAATAAAGTCCTTTCTGGACGAGCAAAAATCAAACTCTTTATATCCCTCATCGTTCCCCTCCTACTTTATAGTGCAGTAACGTGGATGATGATATCCGATGAGTCCACATTATGATTTTTTGTGAAAAAGAATGTGTCTCGCTCGCTTCGCTCAACTTATGGCCAACATAATCGGCTTACTGGGGGAACTATTCGCAACACCATCACCCATCTTGAGACTCAGCATTCATAATTGGATAATATTCGACCGAATAAACCACGTACAGCCCACAGCACACGAAGACCGTGGAGAGTCGATTCGGCGTCGTTCGCAGCAACTCAGTCTGACGTATGGAAAGACTTGGCACATCTTATGAAGAGCAACCTGAAGAGATTCATCAAGAGCTGCCATTTCATACAGAAAAAGACAACGGTTTGGTGTGGTTTGCAGACCAGTGGAAACATTGGTCCATATTTCTTCAAAAATAATGCCGGTGAGAACGAAATCGTTATCGCGCCAAGATAACCAATTATTTGATGTCTGCAATTGAGGCTCGTGATCTTGGTGACATTTGGTTTCAACAAGTCGGCGCAACGGCTTCCCACACATTGCATCAATCAAGGGATTCACTCGGAGAACACTTCGTTGAGCAGATAATTTCATGTTTTGGGCCGGTTGATTGGCTACCAAAATCGTGTGACCGTTAGACTTCTTCCTGTGGGGATATGTAAAGTCCCGATTTGCTTCAGTCCTTGAATAAAAACATCATACGTGTCATTCGCCAGTCGAAATTCTCTAACGAGTCATCCAAAATAGGACTCAATGGATGGACCATCTGAGACGTAGCCGTGGCCAACTTTTGAAAGAGATAATCTTCAAAAAATAAATACAAAAGAATGTTTTTCCGAAAGATTATAAACATTCTCCATTAAACTTGAATATTATGTGAAAGAAACCACGAAAGGGATCACCCTTTACAAGAAATATCCGTCGGTGGAAGTAGAGAAAGACCTTCTCTCCGCTGGAAGGATCAGGTGGAGAGCGATCTAGTTTCACTTGGCGACTGGCGTGATTTTCTTTTGTTCTTCTATAATCGCTTAAGCGATGCCTAGGACAATTAAGAAGAAGAAGAAAATAATAATAGTAAAAATAATAATAATGAAGGAATATATTTACTAATTTCCTCGCTTTTTTGTATTACTTTGTTCCCGATAGGTCAGCTATTTAGTGCAATTATAAGCCGAAACTATGAATAAATTACACTTATTTAATAATAAAAGAAATAATAAATGAATTCTCTTTAACTTAATTCCCTTAATGTCAGACATTTTTGTGCTCAAATCCGCAGGTAGCGCTGGCTACTAAGAAAATTTATAAAACAGCTACACAGTTATTTATTTGTACACGCCTCTAGGATATTATATACACACATATTAAAATACTCGTATATAAATAGTATATATATTCCTACAAGCCTTATTTTTATGAGACATGTGCTCTAAATGATGTACAAGGACATAAGATTACATATATTGCTTGTAAGACAAATACTTTTTTGTATGTTTAATAAATACCTTTGTGTGTGTGTGTGTGAACATGTTATACGATACCGCAAATATGAGGTGAAACATGCATACTTATTTACAAAGCCAAAACAAATTAATTAATAAACGTGAGCAGAATAAAAACCGGAAACAAGGCCATAGATTGGGATAAAACAAAAAAAAAAGAATAAAATAAAAAAGGAAACAAGAGAGGAAAGTAAACAAAAAACCAGCACATGTGGTTATAAATATGTAAATGCACATGTAAACAATTCTGCATAAATATCTATGTATGTATATTTTGATATTTCCATATATCAACCATGTGGTACACAAAATTATATTGTATGTATGAAGTATGTTCCTTGTTCTTTTTATTATACTTTATTAAGTAGACAAAGTGACAGAGTGGCAGAAAGGCAGAGAAAGAGAGTGATAGAGAGAGAGAGAGTAGAAAGGGGAAAGCGTTAACAAAGTACAATGTTATTAGAAATGATAATAAAATGCAGCCATAAAAGTTTAAGCACTCAATAAATGTATGCCGAATTGTTGAACATTAAAAGTGGTAAAATAATTTATGTGTATGAGTAGGCGTGCGTATCAAAATTATTTAAATACATTCATACACGTACATATGTATGTATGAATATGATGAAAGGGGTGACTCAACTTTCATGCAATGCAATCGCACAAAGAGCATGTACAAAAAAAGTATACAATTTATTGTTCAAATGTAAACAAATGTGGCATTAAATATTTCCATTCTAATATTATATATGTACATATACCAGTATGTACATGATAGCAAATGTATACACATTTGCATGTACTTATTTATGGAAATTCGTTTTAGTCAGCATTTGTAATTTTTGTAAGAGCAAAAGGCAATTTTAGATTAATGGAATATTTTTAGCATGAGCATTAGGGAGTTGCAAGTACAAAAAAAATTAAAATTTTTTAGGGTAAACGAATTGAAAAATTTAACAATTTTTTTTTTTTTTTAGAAAAAACTATAATAACATTTTGATGTTAAATAAAAAAAATTAAATTTCGTAATTATTTTAAATTTTAATAATTTTTTTTTAACCCATTAAAATAATATTAGGTCTAGTAAAAAGTAATCCACAGCAAGGCTTTATTTACCATAGTTAGAATTATCCGATTTATGTCAAATATGCAGTTTTCCTCAATAACTTTTTGGTCTTGTATCTATTGGCAAAAAATTGGTCCAATCGATTTTCACAGGCTTCGTTTGAGGCCAATTTTTCAGACAGGAAGTAATAACTTGGTGTGAGGTCTACAATATACTAAATTTCAAATAAATTGAATCATAAATACGATTGTTTCTGAGTAGGTAAGTCTCTGGAACGATTCTCGGTATGAAAACTAGATGTTGACCGATTCTCATACCTACCCGATATGCACAAAAATTTTCCTAAAATGCAGTTGAGTCCTTTCGGCTTAGCACTTTGGTTACGCAGACTGTGGCGCAGGAATTTTAAACATTAGTTTATTTATTTAAAACATCTTTTTAAGCGACTTTTAGTGTATCGTTCGTTCAAGACTTTAAAATCGATAAAAATTCTACCATCTCAATATTTTTTTAAATTTCACAATATTTTTTTTTCGCTAAAGAGTATCTAAATTAAATAGCTACGCTGGGCTATTTATGTAGTTCTTTTGAGCGTGTTAGTTCTCTCTATCTCCTGGTCTTTTCTAAATATAGCTCAGAATAACGCAACATTACAATTAAATTGTTAAAGTATTTACTTAAAGCTGCTTTATTTAATTTTAAAACTTTATTTGTATGAATATTTCTTCAGGAAATTATTTTTTATTGAACTTTTTAACTTTTTTTCGTAATTTTTTAAGCACATTGTTAAGTACATGTCTCCGAACAATTGCGTCTTATAAAACACCTAAGTGTAGGCAACGTTTCCACGGCTTTTTTGGTGTTGTTTAATCAGAAAAATAATATTGAACAAGTTTTTTTTCAAACGTTAGCCATGAAATGTTTGCATCAAGTTTGAAATCCAATTTGTATTCTTAAAATTAAATAAACTCTATCAAATAAGATCACCCTACTAACGTTCTTTATAAACTCACAACATTTTCATATATTTATGAACGAACACACATACTCGTATGTACAAGAATTCAACCAATTTGTAAACAAATTAATGAAAATGTTTTCGTTGTCTCTCATAAAAAAGGGTTGTCAATAAAGCAAGTGGAGTTAAAAGAGGGTGGCTGAAGACAATATGCATAAATGACAACATTTACTGGGCAGCCACTTGACATTGCTACCACAATTTTGATAAATACATACGCCTTAACATTATTGCTTACCCACATCACCAAAACACCGCCGACATTTGCTAAATTACAAACAATTCATGCTTTTTACTTGGCAGATATCAATTTCATCGGTGATTGTGTCACTCAAGTCAAATGAGTTAAAGCACGATTTTATATGTGAAGAAAGGAGCAAACTGGATACTGGCATTTAATGACCTTAAGGATATATTTACATATTTTTGTGAAAAAGTGTGTTCATATGACTTACTCAAAATCACTGTAGGTGAAGAGCTACAGCAACCAAATTTATGATTTTATTGCGAAAAGGGCTACAACATGTACTATGATGCTTAACTATGTATGCATGTGTGTACGCAAGTCCAACAATAGTCAGTAAATACAATGGAAATTTTGATAATAAGGATACACATAAAAAATAAAAATAAATTAAGTTAAATACCATTAAATAAAATAAAAACTACAGAATATAATAAAATCAAAAATAAAAATAAAAAAAATAAAAGATATAAAATAACATGCAGTCAATTAATAAAACAAAATAAAATAAAATAAAGTAGACTAAAATAATATAAAACGAAACCAATCAAAATCAAATTAAATTAAATAGAAATAAATTTAATAAAAACAAATAAAATATTATAAAAAAATAATATAAAATAAAATAAAATAAAATATTATAATATAAAATAAAATAAAATATATAAAATAAAAATAAAAAACAAAATAAAGTTAAATGTAATGAAATAAAATAAAAACTACAAAATAAAATAATATAGGATAAAATAAATATAAAAAAAAATAAATTGAAATAAAACCAAATAACATAAAATCAATATATTAAAATAAAATAAAAAATAAATAAAATAAGAGAACTAAACAATAACATTAAATAAGATAAAATAATAAAATAATATAGTCAAATAATAAAACAAATTAAAATAAAGTAAACTAAAATAAAATAAAGTAAACAAATATAACATAAAAAGAAACAAAATAAACTAAAATTATATTAAATAGAACTAAATTTAATAAAGCCAAAAAAAAAATAAAGTAAAAAATTAAAATAAAATAATAAAACGAGACAAAGTGAAATAAAGTAAATAAAAGTTAATAATATCAATTAAAGTAAGATAAAATAAATTATAGTAAAAAATAAAATGAAATAAAATAAAATAATAATAAATAAAATAAAATAAATTACATAATATAAAATAAAATAAAATAAAATGAAATAAAATAAAATAAAATAAATTAAAATAAAATAAAATAAAATAAACAAAAAAAGTAAAAAAAATTGTTTATGATAATTTTTAGACTAACTTCCGTTCCGTCTTATATATTGAGTCGGTTTTTCAAACGTTTTACACTCTGTGACCGTCCTCGTGATGTCATTAATATTCTTCCTACACCTGACTTTCAAGACTTAAGTTAGAATTTAATGGAAGCTTTTCTTTAAAAACAGTATATTTTCTTGAATTTCATAACAGAAACACACTCTTTGATTAAAGCATTTTTAAATATTCTGATGTAAAAAGTTATTTCTTCTTGCAAAACATTTTTCTTTAATTTCCTTCTTCCACTCTACATATACTTCATCATACACATCGTAGAAATGAAGATCAATATTTATCTGTTTCTGACATTTTTTTTTTCGTAGACAATAAAATTACTTTTTTGTATTTGTTCTCTCATTCAAAGATTCCTGTGAGTGAATATTTCCATTACTTTTTTTTCATTGTTATTCCACACTTTATGCTTTCTGTTGTTCTTTGTGTAATTGTTGATTTTGTCTTGGTTCATTTTGTTGTCATTGCTGTTATTGCAATTACCTTTGGCTATTTTCAATGTCTTTCATTTATCTTTATTTGCTCTCAGTGTGTGGTTTTGCTTGCCTTTTTTATGGTGAGTAGGCAGGAAAAACAATTAGCAAACAGTGACAGGTGGCTGAAGAGTTTCAATGTTTTTCAAAAGGTTGAATATTTAGGTTTTTTATTCTAGGATTTTTGTTTGACAATAAATGGATGGGGTTGTGTAAGACTACAACCCTGTTAAATAATTTTTGATAAGAGTTTAAGTGATATATTTGAGGATCATGAAGCTCGCAGTGGGTTTTAATCTAGAAACTCTCAATTAAATTTCGGAAAAATTAGATGAAAATAAGAAAGGAAGAGAAAATGTAAAGAAATCGGAACATAATAAATTTTTGGCAGTGCTGGCTAAGAAGGATACCGAAAATTAAAGTGTAAGAACTCATTAAAAGTTCCAAACGTGCTAGTACAATTTTTAAAAAAGTCTTGATTGCAAAAAATAATTTCCGTATATCTTCTTCCATAAAAGAATTTTTCTTCGCCATGTGTAAATAAATATTAAGTATTCATAAACAATTGCTGGATACGGAAAGCAAAGGAAGCTGTTAAAGTGGCAATGGCCATGAAGCAAGACTTTTCCAAACAATAGCAAGAAACTTTCAACCGTAAAAGAGAGTCTTGATATTTTTGCAAATTTCTTTTTCACATGAAGCTCGGCGATTCGTTGAAAAAGCTTATATTATATATGTAGATATTAATGTACATTCGTTTGAGTGTGTGCTTTAAGTGTATGTTTATGACATTTTATTAGGCTAATATTTGTATAATAAAATTAATTTATAATAAGGTTAGCAGGCGTATACTTTTCTGGGAAAATTATTAGCATAATTAAAATGTTGATGAGAAATCTGCGATGTAAATTGATGCGGAGGAATATTAAATTTAAGAAAATATCATGAAACCTGCAACAATACAGAGCTTGCTAAGGAAAAGTTGGAAAATTGAATTCAGTGAAACATCGCATAGTAAAACATATGATATGAAGAAAGCATAATATGCTTTAATAAAAATATTAATTTATGGAAATGCTATATGCAGTGATGGCAAAAAATTGCTATGATTAATGTATATGAGGCAACATCAAACATTTTATTACAAGTCAGCACAGCTGCGACAACGATTACGCATTCGTCTTTATGATGCGACATCGAATTCTATTGGACTTCCTTTCACATTAATCTGATCTCACACAGAAGCTGCTTAACTAATATACAATAATCTCGCATCAAATCACTTTCATCACAATACTCGACATGACATCACATGCCCTAACATCACTTCATATCATATGACATCACAATACTCGACATGACATCACATGCCTTAACATCACTACATATCATATGACATCACAGTACTCGACATGACATCACATGCCTTAACATCACTACATATCATATGACATCACAAGCCTTAACGTCACTTCATATCATATGACATCATAATACTCGATATGACATCACATGCCTTAACATCACTACATATCATATGACATCACATGCTTTAACATCACTTCATATCATATGACATCACAATACTCGACATGACAACACTTCTCATCACACCATTTAACATCATCTCACCTCACATATCGTAACTTCATATCATATCACATCACATCGCATCACTTCTCATCATGTCGCGTCTCATCACTTTTCTTCATATCACATCCATTACATTTCATCACATCACATCATTTCATATTACACATTACATTACTCAACCACATTCCACAAAATCAAATCACACCCCCTCAGATTGGATAACAACACTTCATACCATTTCACATCATTTCACTCCACTTCAACTTACACGTATATGACATTAAATAAAATCATATCACGTCACATCACTTCTCATCACACCATTTGACATCATCTCACATCACATAGCATCAACTCTGTGATATGAATGAATTATATAAAATCAAATCAGATTTCATAACATCACTTTGTTTAATTAAACACATCAGATGGCAATATCAAAGACCATCTCAATACAACAAATTATATATCGTCTTTACAGCAACATTGATTCAAACCAAAAAAATTTCAACGTAATCCTACACATTCCTGATACATACCATATACCTCAACTTATTTACCATGAACTCTTGATATCGCATCACACCAAGTTTATTAAATTTACCCCCTCGTTATTATTTATTGCTTTAAAACCTTAAAATATATTGTATATTAATTTAATGAAATGAAAGGAAAATTACGCCAGCATCGACATTGCACATGAGACAGGAATACTGAGCATTTCGAACACTCGGCGTAAAATTGAATCTGTGCTTGACATATGCAAATCAGCGGCGATAAATTTCGTACACCACATATTTTCATCAGAGACATGAAACGTTTACTGCATATTTCATGATGTTGCCGGGAGGCTTATATTCTATGTATGTAAGTACGTGTATGTACAAATGTACATTTCAACTGGATGCTAGCTAACCTAAGTCACAGCATCTGGTTGAATCTCATGCTTCTGCTTCTGACCTTACACAATTTTCTACCTTTCACACAATCTTCTGCTATACGTTTGTAAATTGAAGTCTTATAAGTAGAAAAAGCTAGAAAGAAATATGTTAGCAGTCAGTGCAAAAGAGCTGGCATGGCAAGCCAGCAAGTAAGACGGCGACCAAGCTCGGTTAAGACAACCAAATCCGCTTAATTAAAAGCGCTAAAGCTTATATATGCGCTTCAAAGGCAGCTAAAAAACGGCACAACGACGTCGTCACGAAGAGGTGATGATGGATGAAAAGTGTGTAAGGGTGTAAAAGTGAGGAAAGCTGTAGCGTTGTGTAAAATGTAGGCGCCGTCGTCTAAGACGATTGCGGCAAAGACTGTTACTTTTTGCAACACGTGTATTAGTGTGGCTTATTTGAGTGATGGAAGCAAGCAAATTGAGAACGGAGGTTGAAAGTTGGGCGTTTTCTTACGCACACATCGTTGGCTGTAACGGTATTACGAGGTTTCTAGTTGCTTTACTTTTTTCGCTCATTCTTCTTTTCCTCTTCCTTCCTCTTTAATGTCGTTTAATTGCTGCAATAATTTAGCATTTAACTTTGACACAACTATCTTTCAACTTGTTACCACAGCTTATTGCTGTCTTTATGGCATAAAAAGTGCAAAAAAAAATATACATATATATAAAAAATACAGCACATAAAGATACATAGTTGTATTTATGTTAACCGCAAGACTGTGATGACAACTGTGGCGCGTGGCCTTGAGGCCAAATGGAAATGCAGTAAAGAAAGTGTCGTAAAGGTCTTAAGTGCGCTGGACGGTGTGGCCCAATGGCGGTGAGTATGAATCAACTTGCCTGTGGCTATATGTGTGTGTGTGTGTGTGTGCAAATTAAGAACGCTTTAAGTTGTATTGTGGCCTTCGTTGTATTAAGGAAAGCGATTCCACTGCTTGCTTTACACATTAATATATAAAACAACACTTATTTTTGTATTAGCGTATGTCTGATTTGTTGCTGCATGGGATTGTTTTTTTTTTTTTCTAAAAAACACCGTCTTTATTTCTTTTTCACACGCCTCAACGTTGAGGAAATTAAATTTTATTGAATTAGAGAGGCCACAAAACGATACAGTAACTTGTTGAATTAGTTTAATGGTGATTAGTAGATGACTTAGAAGAAAGGAGAGCGTCAGAAGAAAACTCTATTGGAATTTTAGAACTTCATGACAAATATATTTGAAGTAACTATGAGATTTAAGTACTTTAGTTTTTTTTAAGAATTTTTTTTTTAAACTGGCAGACTCGGCCAAAAATTGCTGTGGGTTTTCTCTATTTTGTCTAATTTTTAATCTAATTGGTATTGAAAGTAACCATAAAAAAACTTTAATTAAGCAAAATATTCAGTTTTTCGTTATAAAGAGTCTCCCAATAAGAGGTGTTATTTTGAATAACTTGCTATTTCGGTAGATATCACTTTTTAACCACCTATTTACCAGGCATCAAGTAAAAAACTTTTCCAGGAACAATAATCTGTTAGTATTTCTAGTCAATCGATACGTAAGTTTTGGATATTTGCGAATCTTTTTTAACGAACATAAAATTATTATAAATATAGATTAATAATTTGAAAAGAATAATTTTAAATTAATAAACATTTTTCCAAGTAAAAGTCAATATAACTAAGCTTGCCTTTATTTTTAAGTAATTTTTAAATGTTTCATCAAAGAATATAAAAAAATAAAAATATATTAAACTCATACCAAAATGAGCATTTAATACAGAAACCACATCATTTCTTAACAATTCTTCACAAAAAAAAAAAGAAAAAAAAAACAAAAAAAAAAAAACACTCAACTTATATTGTAGTATCTGTAGGTTGAAAAAAAAATTGCCATTAAAAAAAGACGGCTATCTGAACTAAACTGCCTCAATAGTTCAGTTAATGATGAAAAAATTCTGTTATTGACACTCAAATAAATTTTCGCTTCATTTAAAATGTCATTACTGGCAGTATTGGTCACACTAAAAAAGCCAAAAAAAAAGCACAACAAACTAACTCAGCTCTGCATTGCGGAAATTCGTAGTGGCATTATAATTTAATGAACACGACTTTTATACACGTACCTATAAACATTGAAATAGCCTCACTATTAGAGGATTTAAATAAACATTTATTTATTTATATGCACATATTTGTTGCGTATACGCCTCGTTGGACACCGTTTGACTTTGACATTTGCAATATTTATGCAACTTTTGTGAAAATTTTGGTATTTAGCGGAAATGAGCTTTTACGCTAATACCCACCCTAATGTGGTACAACATATGCATGCATTTGTGTGGATGGGAGTGTGTGTGTGTATGTGTGTGCTTAGGAAACTAGCATATGCTTGAGTACGTAAGTATATAGGTATGTATTCCGTCCAATCGATTATAATGCCACAAAACATTTTCGATTAAAACGCGCATTTCCGCTGTCCAACAGCGCCAACCAACACTAAACCACAACTGCCGCTACCGCCGCCGCAGGCCCCATCACCACTGTCGTTGTGTTACATTTCATTAAGCTGGAATAACAAACAAACACACATACACACACACACTCACACACGGAAACTATTCAGCAGCAGACGCAGGAAGAGAGGAACCGCAGCTAACCATTGAATCATCCGTTAGTCTAACCAGCCAACCATTACTTATCCGCAGTCATTCAATTGAGTTTTGTTCGTATTTGTGTTCATATATGTATATATCTGTATATATATAGATTGATGTAAGTAAGTATGTATGTATGTATATATGTGTATGTGTATTTGTGCGCCAGTCCAACTTCACTTCCGTTTCCGGCTGTCAGATATTTTAGAATTCTATTGAAATTCAATTGATTGGAGTTGTACGTATATATATATGTACGAGTATGTATGTATGTATGTATTGTTAAAACACAAGTGTAAGCAATCGAATGAATTGAACGTTCAACGGCGGCATGAATAAGAAACTCAACTTATATGTATGTATATATACATACGAGCATATATGTATGTATATATATTTATGCGAATGTACGCTTTAGCTTGTTTTAAGTTCCATTGATGAATGCGTCGTAAGCTTACAGTTATATACATATGTATGTACATATGTACTTCCTTGAATAAGCGAGTAGCGAAATGTAATAGAGAACCTTCGAGTTTTTGTTTTAAATTATCAGCAAAACTCAATTCAGCTTCAACGGATATTTGTACAAAAAAATAAAAATAAAAATGAAAAAAAAATAATGTTGGAAAACACAAACGCTAGAAAGGATACGTTTAGAAACAAAACTTGAAAGAAAATAAAAGTTTTTTGTCATTTTAGGATGAGTGAATGGCAGCTGTGCGTATTTGAGATGCTGGATTATGTCTTTGAAAACATTTTTTCTAAATTACATAAATATTGTAAAGAACATATTGGCCTAGTAAGAAATAATCCATTATTTCTTGCAAACCAATTGAAGGCTTTATTTACCATAGTTAAAATTAACCGATTTATATTGAATATGCACTTGAAGGTAATGCCATTTTGTCTCTCTCATATAAACCCTACTCTCAATTGCCCAATTGAGATCTTCGGACTATAAAGTGGTTGCATATGAATCTTCCAATCAAACACTCGGTGTTTCTGGTGAATTACTATCAATTTGTGTGGTCTGGCCTTGCCCTGAAGGTACACAATTCCCTTCCTATTGGCCAAAGCTAAGCGGTTCTAGATAATTGTGCATGATTGTGGCTGTTACAGTTTTCGGACCAGAAAGACTATTCACATTTTAGGCGCCCTGACTTGCGTTTTTGCCTTTCAATGCACGAGAACAGAGAAGTGAAAGGCCTTCGATTGTGACTGACGAAATGCTTGGAAACATCGAAAATGTGCTCGGAGAAGAATGGCGGCTATATCAAGAAAAAGCTCACATTATGTACTAAAGTATGGAGTAATTTTTTTGTTTAGTTACACATTTTTAAAACCTACAAAAGTTCAGCTCACCTACGTTCTGGATATGTTTTGTAGGCCATATATATGGAATATTGTAATTTAAAAGGAATGTGTCGTAAAAACTCTAATAAGAATGTCACTGTAGACACTGTCAGGAAATAGAAACAGAAGACAGTGAGTATAACTTCTATGCGGCTGTTAGTTTTTGTAGGAAGAAACGATTCACAACTCAGTTGAACACATAAAATTGTAAAGAATTAATTAATCTTATGAAGACTGTCCAAGCAGTTGGGGAGAATGCTGAATATAATAAAACTGAGTCATAAGAGGTACCTGACGCAGCAGTAGGGTGGTTCAGGGCGGACCTGGCCGTGTGAGAGGAATTTGAGTACCGGTAGTAGCTCTTAAAGGCCTTGGTAAGTCACTAGAAAACTGGTGTACCTATCATTCAAAAATATTTGTTTTGTAATTTTTTTATTCAAAAAAAATAAGAAATTTTTTTTAGATTAATGATTGTATGTTAATTTCAATGTAAAGAGGAAGATATACCCATAATATAGGAAAATAATATCCGCCCAATGAACACCACGGCTTTGTTTGCAGGACCGTATCTTTTTCATGAAATTTTCCATCAACAAGTTGCAAAGTGGCAGCTGAATGCCCTCAATAGCTTTACGAATTCCATCTTTGAGCTCTTGAATCGATGTTCACATGATGGCATGGAAGTCGCAAGGTGTTAAATCACAAGATCTCGGTGGACAATTGCCAGCACCTATTTGAGAGATAACACGATGTGGAAACTTTTCTATTAAAAGATCGATAGCTTAGTTGCTTGTGAGGCACGTAGCGCCTTCTTGTTGAAAGTAAACACTGTTTAGATCAATACCATCTGAATCCGGCCATAAAAAATCATTAATCGTCTCTCGATAGCGCAATCCATTCACTGTAACTGTTGCTCCGGCCTCATTTTCGAAACGAAAAGGTCCAATGACTCCATATTTTCCACCAATTTCTGTATTGCGGTCCGATAAGGTGCTTCACGGCGACCGAAAAATGTTTTAGTTTTGTGAACCATCTCAGGTTTTCACGATTTTTATAATGAATTTAAATAATTTCAATGCATTGTTGAAACGTATATCGTTACATTTTTATTACTGGCGTAGTTTTTACTTGGAAAATGTCAGCTTTACAGCTTTAAATGTGACATTTACTGGCTACCATTCCTATTCAAAATAACATCTCTTATTGGAAAACCTTTTATTTCATCAACGATTTTATTTATTGCACTTAACTGTCATTCATTCGCCTTGACCCATACTGCAGGCATTTATGTAAACATACACAAACACATATTTGTATGTACATATAAATTGATATGAAAATTTTTATTATTTTTTTTATTTATTTTTATTTTCATTTTTATGCTATTTATTTTCATTTCTCCTCATCTATCTATGAATATACGTGTATGTATGTATTTTCTCACTAACTGTTGTGATTTATGCAAATTTTGTCGCTCCATATTTCATAAATTGTTGTTGCCAATGCAAATTGAAGCTATAACCCTTTCAAAAATTTCGCCTGTACAGTTATTTGTATGTATACGAGTATATGTAGGTATGTATGCAAAGTGCGATTTATCAAATAAAATAAAATCGAAATGGGTTTCTTAGGACTACATACAACACATGACAATATATAAACAATAAAAAATAGGAATAACAAAAAAATGCTAAGTAATAAAAAAATAAAAAATAATAACAGGAAATGCCATCATCACTATGCCATAAGCCATTACTTTCAGCTCATAAATTTTAATAAACATACGTACAGTACAACGCACGACATTACTACGTATATTTGCATATATGCAAAAAATGTAAAAAAATAGAAACAAACAAAGCTGTTCCACATAGTTTCTACATGTGTTTATGGTATGTTTGTCATATATATTTGCGTATTTGCTTTCTAACATCCTCTGCTATTTATTATCCCTTTCAGTCGTAACATCGCTTCAGTTTCAATTCGTCGAGTTCTCGTTTTATGTTTATCTCTTTGCTTTTCAAAAGCCAATCTATCTGGCTTTAGCGCCACAAAAGCTTCCTGTATATTGTATTGAATGCCTCGCCTCATCCCTAGTTAGCTATAAATTATGATATGTTATTGCCTGCCTTTAGGCTGCAGGTCACAGCTGCAAAAAAAAAAATAATAATTTCAACATTCTGAGCTTTCAATATTTTCATATTTTTTTGTTTTTTGTGCTTTTTTTTGGTATTTTTGTCCTCTTTTTCTAAGTGGCGATAATTTTTTTTAGTTATTTTATTTTTTGACTTTTATGTAGTTTCCGTTAATCCGTTCATGTAACGGATATTCGTGGTTTATATTTAAAAATTTAAATATGAACATTGAATGAAAACAAATAAAAGCTTATGAAATGCTAAAAAGAAACCTTATAAACCTAGGTATTAAAGCGGCGGAGAAAAATGGCAACGCCGCACTACTAATTCATAATGAATAAAATTAGAAAGGTTATCAATAAAAATAAAAATAAAAATAAAAATAAAAATAAAAATAAAAATAAAAATAAAAATAAAAATAAAAGAAATAATAAAAATTTTGAATGAGGAAAATTGACAACGTTGTCTTTAAAGCCACTCCCAAAAATTTTAATTTTAAGAATTATATGAATACAAAAAAAAAAAAAAAAAAAAATTGCAGAACTTTTCCTCCCGCGAAAAACATATATAAACAGCGTACCTTCGAGAGTTCAATGTGTGGAAAATTGGCAACGTTGCTTTCGTAACTTTTTACGAAGGAAATTTCAAAAGTTTACCTCACAAAAACTGGACGTGATAATACAATTAAAAGTTTTAAATGGTAATAATTAACGAGATTTTCAAATTTTTAAATAAAAATATAAAACAAGAAATTTTGCAACCTCGCTGCTATGACACCTGCAGGTATTAATCTTCTGAAAGAAATTTCTCAACGTAGCTTTGAGAATTAAATGGGTGCAACTGGAAGAGAAAAATAAATCGGAGAGTTTTGAAAAATTTAAATTGTGAAAATTGGCAACGTTGTACATAAATCTACTTGCTGTATATTCTAGCTCGACTTTAAAAATATCTAGAAGAGAGTTCTCGTTAATAAAGAAAAAATAAGTAGCGTTGACAAAAGTTTTCAAATTTGATATTGTGAAAATTGGCAACGTTGTATATGAACCTACTTGCTGTATATTCGAGAAAGAAACTAAAATTGGCGAGAAGCGAATTCGCGTCATTTTTGCAATAACTGCAAGACATCTCTTTTAAAAAATATTAAGTTCTCTTATAAAGAAAATAATTAGTCGAGTTAATAAAAATTTAGCAAATTTCATATAGTGAAAATTGGCTACTTTGCATAAAAAACTACTTTGTAAATGTTGTAAAGTTCGAAACAAAAGTTATCCCGAAGAAAATTTGTGACAAATATAAAAAATAGTAGCCACTTTATACAAAATTGGCAAACTCGCAATAAAAACTAAAAGCATGCAAACTTGACAACCCCACTTCCTAAAGAAACGAAGGTTTTCAACATAGAAATAAATTGAGAAAACAAAATCAAAATTTTGAAATTATGAAATTTGGCAACATTGCTAGTAAAACTACTGCCACTATATGTATTACTAAAATATTCCTTTAAAAATGTATAAAGAAAAGAAACTAGTTTTGCAACATTACAACATAATTTTAAGTAACAGTTATGTCAAGGAAAATTGGCAACCTTGTTGTGAAAATTTGAAAGGTGGAAATTTGACAAAGCAGCACAAGTAGTCCCCAAATAAGAAAACCGGTAACATTTTTTTACACAAATCTAAGACGAGATAAGAAAAAAAAAATGAAAAGTTGAAAATTGACAACATTGCTGATGGAGCCACTCATGCAATAGACAAATTCGAAAATAAAATTTAAATGAAAAAACTTTGAGAAAATTCAGCAAAAACTTTAAGTTTGGACAAGAAATAAAACTTCGGTAAAAAATCACTGCAGCGTTTACTAAGCGGCAATTATAAAAGAAAGAAAAGTATAGCAAAAAAAAGCGAGGAAAATTGGCAACGCTGCATCACTAACTCACAATAATGAGAACTAGATAAGATTATATTGAAAAAAAAAAATAAATATAAATAATTGAAATATAGGAAAGTCTTACAATACTATTCGACAACTACATATCCGTACGAATTTAAGATAAATTGGCAACATTGCAGCGAAAACTACTGTTTGCTAACATGAAAAGTATGTTTACTACGGCGAAAAAAAAACAGAAATGATTTCACAGGAAAAGCTAATGTCAAAACGGAAAAAAGAATTGCTGAAGGAAAATTGGCAGCGTTGTGGTTAATGGCAGGAAAACACAGCGCGCAATTTGGCCTGCGAGAAACACCGCTGACCAAATTGTGCTGACTCTAAAGCAACAATAAATATTAAATATTAGCTTAACGATTTTCAGTTTAAAAAAAAATATTAAAACGGCATACTTTTCAATTGAACAGCCACTCTGCGGCACTTGCGATGAATTGAAATTTCCATAAAAATCAACTCTCAATATTTACATACATCCAACAGACAACTTAAATCCATTAACCACTAACTCACATTTCCCATTAGGCTTGAGCAAACCACTGACCGGCTATGCCTTAAAATACCAAATCAAGGCCAACTAAATAAACAAATAAACTACCACACGGTAAGCAAAATAAAAAATAAAATAAACTAAAAAACAAAAAAAAATTAAAAAATACAAAAAAAAGCAATGAAAACTGTCCTAAACAACTAAAAGAGAGAGAAGAAAAAAAAAACAAAATTCAAACCAGTTAGTGAACTAAGGAAAACTTTTGCTTTGTAGCGCAGCAAAATGCGCAAAACTATTCAAAGGATGCAGGCAGTTGGCCAACACAGAGTTTGGCTTGCCCGTAGCCCAACAGCCAGCCAACTAGCCGCCGTACAAATGCAGGCCAGCCAACCAACAAACAGCAGAGTTGCATAGCAGGCAGCAAAGGCCAAGTGTATGAATAAAAATTTTTTCCTAAAAAAAAAATAAAATAAAATGAAATAGAAGGAAAAAAGGGCGAAAAAAAAACTTAAAATGTATGAAAGTGAGTAGGATTTGCCTTTGGCTATAGAAAAGCTTAACCCTGTGTGTAAACACATTAAAAAACAAACTCAAAGTCAGAGTGACGACAGCGCAAAACTGCAGCTGTAAAACTTTCAGATCAAGAGAAGAAGAAAAAGAAAAAGCAAGAAAAAGAAATGATTGCAAACAACACTACGTTTTGGCCAAATGAAGTGAAATTCGATGAAAGCCAGGACATTTGAGTTATGCAGCTCCACACAGGCGTATTGGTTTTCCTCGAATTCAATTTTTTTTCTCCTTTTTTTTTGTCGGAAGAGATTTCAATGCAGCTAACTGCTAGCTAAGATTTTATAGACTGCGCAGGCAGTTCTCTGTTGTAGGCAACCAAATCCAGCAGTTAAGCATTTAGTGAATTTTGAGGAGAAATATGCTGCAGGCAAATGTAATAAGAGATGAGTGTGTTCGTGTGTTTGTGTGTTTATGTATAGTATGTGGTGTAAGTGTTTTTTGTATTTGTTTAAAAATTGGCCAGTTTGAAATGGTTAAAAGAATGCAAATTTATGCTAAATTGTTTATGGTGTCGGGGTGTACAATAGTAAGCAAGCACTTTGCTCAAGTACCTTTCTGCTTACTTACTTACACTGTTTGTATGAGTTTGTTTATTGGCATTGTCGGAGCGAGTTTATTCATTTACTGCTGTGGCGGGCAAACTGCTGCTCGTTTGTGTTAATGCAGTTGATCATCAATTGGTATTTGTTTATTTTAACATAATGGACAATCACGTCATAATTTGCATACTTTACTACTGTGGAGAGTTTATTAGTTTATGTATTTTTAAAATTTTTTTGGAAAAAGAGGGTAAACAATTTCTGTTGTTAAAGAACTCATAATGCGACAAAATTAGGTGATTCTTTGTGATCTCAAAAAAAAAAATCCGCATAAAACGCCTCCGGAGCTTAAGCCATGATTATCATGATCTCGGCGGTAATAGCAGAGTGTTTAGCAGTATGTACTCTCATTTGGAAGGTAAGGGTTTGAGTTCTAGTCCGACCAACATCCCGAATTATAGAAAATTAATTTTTGTAATTGAGGTTGCCTCTCGTCAGGGTATGTCAAGCCCTCCGAATGTACTCGTATGTCTGACATGAAAATCAAAGCTCGTCATTAAAATCCATCTCCATTTTGTTGGCAAAACATCATTAGGTCAAGTAAAAAGTTCGCTTCTCAGAGACTATATTCATAAGCAGACAGAATTAAGATAGAAACACACTGCTACATGTAAAATTTCTTCACAAACTGTGCCGAAATTGGACCGAAAAAGTCAACATGAAATATACACTTCTCAAAAGAGAGGAATTTCTCATCCCTCCTCAAAAGCGTGCACGTTAAATCACATTTCTCTGAAGCCAAAAAAGAGGAATTATATTTATCATTGCTCGAGTGCATGTACACGTATCTCTATCAATATATCTGCTTTTTTTTTTTTGAATAGCAGTAAAAAACATGTACAATTATTTTATACATAGATAAGTTGAAACATACTTGCTGGCAGAGAATGAAAAAAAAATATACTTCATGCATATGAAATGACACGGAAATATGTATGTGCACGTATGTATATTAAATACTCATCCGAATGAAGATGGCAACTGAAGAAATATATTTGTTAGGGTTATACAATTTTTTTTTTAATTTTAGAATTGTGATTAACTAATAAAAAATATTAATTTTTTAATTAATATATTTTTTGTTTTTGAAATGAAATAATTAATTAATTAATTAATTAATAACATTGTCAGTGATTTAAGGCTGTAGTCTGCTTAAAGGCTTCAAAAATTGTTTTCTTTCCTTAAATATATTCTAAAAGTAGCCAAGAATATTTCTTCAAAATTACAGTGGCCAATCCGACATATTTTAACAGCTAGAGGGGTTTTAGTGGCCGAGCATCGAACAGGTTTGAATGCTCGGGCAGACTTTGAAGCGCGTTTTCTTGAATTTCATTTTTACAAGTCTTAGAAAATGGTGTCGGTGATAGCAAAAAGAATATATGTCCGATCGAAAAAAATCAAAGTGATCAAGCTTTAGTATTAAATTATCTTCTATTTGTCCTAAGTTGGACAAAAGTATGAATTAAACTATTTATTTTGCAACTTAAATTGATTTTTTTTAAATTTCTAAAGAGCAACGTCAAGCCAGCAGCCCATTCCTACTAATGGGCTTTATGTTTTAATTTAGTTTAAGATTTTATTACTTATTGTTAGGCTTCCGAAGTCGAAGTAGATTCAAAAAAAAAAAATTTCGAAAAAATTTGGAATTTTACAACTTTTCGGTATTTAGCTCATGTAGAAAAGACAATCATAAAAAATTAAAAAAATTTGGATCGACAGTTTCAGATGCATTTCAGATGTATCACACCACCTCTATCATCGGCAGCGCTTCACGAGTTCGAACTGCAGCTGCTTCAGAAAACTCGTCACAACATTGGAAAATTCCAAAACTTTCTTATACTAAAAAATGTTTTTTTCAAGCTTAAATATAGTACATAACTGTCTGAAAATTGATTTACCGCAATAATTTCCTTCTTCTAAAAAAAAATGCTAAAAAAGTTCTTCTTTCGGCTTCTAAATGTCCTATTTCTACTAAACAAAAATAAAAACATAAAAAAATGATTGTTTTTTTTCATATTGCTATAAAATTAGCAAAAATAAAATCTAAAAAAGCATTGCTAAATTTAAAATTGAAATTAATTTTTACAACATACAAATCTGACTTATAAATATTTTTTACTATTTTATATATTTTTACTATTCAAGTTGCTATGAGTAGATTGTTTTGAAAATTTTAATTGGTTTAATTAGTTTTAATTAAAAAAAAAATATACACATATGTAATAAAAAAAAAAATATATATATAAAAATAATAAATTTTTTTTCTAACTCTTTTTATTCTTATTTGCAAATAAAAAAAAGAAATATTTCAATATTTATTAATTAATATTTTTTTAATGTTTTTATGTACCATTCTATTGTAGAGAGATGTATACATATGTATTATATTTATGTTTACATACATACATATCAATGTATACTTTTGTATTTGTATTTTGCACATCTGCTGCCTTAGTTTTTCTTCCCTTCAGTCTCATCTACATAATTTCCGCCACTGCCATGAGACAGTCAACTCAGTGTGAAGCAAATGCGATAAGCAAAACAAATTTGTTCGAAAACAAAAAAAAAAAAAATTGTAGCGAGATTATAAAAAGCATAAAGTGTTTTCGCTTCAGGCAAACATAAATGTAATCATCTGATAGTTGTGCACAATTACTATAAATCCCAGTGGGAGTTGCTGGTTTTCAGTGAAAAGAAAAATTTTTAAGTTTTTTTTTTTTTTTTTTTGAAATTACTAAACATTGTAAATATGTTTTTTCACGGTTTTAGGGCTTATGTTTTATTTACTTCTTAGTGTTTAGCTTAAAATATTTACAGAAATTATTTTTTTGATGTCATAAAAAAAAATTGAAAATCTGAAAAATTTCTCAAAAATTAAAAAAAATATATATATTATTTTCGTGAAACATTTTTTTTTGAAAAACATATTTTTTTCTTCAAAAATCAGCAAATTTCTAATTCAAAAGTGCACACGTGCATGTCATTACATTTAAGTGTATGTGTATGTGTATAATGGAAGGCCGCCGCTTTCAGCAGCAAATATTTACACACGTTCAGTAACTCCGAGACGATGAAAATTACTCATAATTGGAAACGTGCGTACCCAAAGGATGACCAATTGCATTTGCTCTTTCGTATGTACAAATATACACGCACTTGTGTTTACATACAATTTTTACCCTTTATTTATTTTTTTCAGTTCCCTTGCGATATTTCCATTTTCACTCCCCCTCCCACCACGAGCTTTAACTAACTAAAGTTGTTGCTTTTGTTTTTGCTTTCAATTTGTGTGGGACCAACATTTCAATGCAACTGTGGGTCAACAAAAACCTGCTCGGTTATCCTTTTTTAATTTTTGCACCGTTACCAACATGACTTGATGTCACAGTATTTGCGCCAATTTCATTTCCTCTCTTTGAAATTCCGGTCTAGACGGATCTATTGGACTATAGTTGTTGTTGTTGCGCTTTTTGCGCTTTTTGGTTGCCTGTTTGGTTGTACTTTTACTACCGTTAGTGTAATTTGATTTGAATATTTAACTGCTGTATCGTTTATTTAAGTGAGGTTTGGGTAGGATAACGGTGTAGAAAAAGATTGACTAAAAAGGTAATGTCTGCTGAATTTTTGTACTGCTTGTGTAATGAATTAGAAAATTACAGAAGTTAGTTATAATTGCTTTGAGATAAAGCTTTGATGAACTTGAAGTGGGGAGTGATGTGGAAAAATATTTGTGTTGGAAGCTGAGAAATCAAGGTATGGGGGAAAAAATTATTCGAGGAAAATATAATTTAATTTTTAAGGCTGATGGTAATTGAAGTAATGCAATGGACTCGAAAAATAATTTTAAGAATTTAAAATTAAATTTTTGAATTTTTTTTTAAATTTCAAAACCAATCATATGTTGGGAACTATTACAATAATCTTCAACTCACCCAAATAAAATATTGCTTAGTAAAATAGTTACCAATAATATGCATTAATTACCTGAAAAGAAAGAAAAAATTATAGTATAAAAATAAGTTTTGATAAAAAATATTCATTAATTCTTTATAATTTTTTTTTTAATAGAAACAAATACTCCTACTTTCATCTTAGACACGATGATCTGTATTAAATATTTTATAAAAGAAAAAAATTCTTCAAATATAAAATACCTTATGTATTGTACTTGATACACATTCACCTACATATTTTCTAAACTCTTCAGCATATGCTTAGCCACCGCTAAATGGCGGTCACTGGCGCTACAAATACCAACATAGACCAAATGTAGGTGCAGGCGCATTTCTCCCACGAACTGACATAAAGAGATTATTGTTTTTTACTGTTTAGTTTTGTTGTCTTTCTTGTTGGTTATTCAACGAAATTAATTTACACTTAAATAAGCTGCATTAGTGAAACAGTGCGAACACAAAGACGATTAGCTGCTTTGGAAAGTCATTGTACGTATGTATGTATGTATGTATGAAATTACGGCAAGGGTGAAAGCCATTATGGCTATCAAGCACACAACTCTCGAAGGGGTGTAAATTGTATTAAACGATGAATAAAGAACTCATTACCAATGCCTGTGCTGAGTGTTTATGCAGTGTAATAGTTAAATGCGGATTAAAAATCTGGGTTGCGGGTGGCATTGTTCAGTTTCATTTAGAAAATTTCCTCTTCAAGTTTAACCTATTGCCTTAAGTAAAAATAATAAAATCAAAACTAAAAAAATTTTTTATAGAATTTAAAGAAATTAATTTTATTTCTTTAGTTTTTTTTCATTGCAGTTAATAATTTTATTTCCTTCTTTTTGATTTTAATTGATTTTATATTATTTTTTTATTTTTATTTTTTTTTTTATTTTTTTAATTATTTTTATTTTCTTATTTATTTTTATTTTTTTATTTATTTTTATTTTTTTATTTATTATTTTATAATTATTTATTTATTTTATAATTTTATTTTTTTTTTTACCATACCGTATTTTTTTAAATTTATTTTTCATTTTAATTTTAAAACTTTTTTTTTTGATTTTATGTATTTTAATTTGTATTAATGTTTAAATTGATATATTTCTTACTATATTGTATTTTTTAATTAAATATATTATATATATTAATTTATTTTATTTTAATCTTCTTTTTTTACTGGTGTAAACACCGCTTACTTAACATCAGGGCGCATTTGCATCCTTTTTCGCTGATTGATACCAGTAAGAAATACCAAGTGTAGCCAGATCCTTCTACACATGATCTTTCCATTGCAGTGAAGGTCTTCCTCTTCCTCTGCTTCCATCGACGGATATTGTATCGAACATTTTTAAAGCTGGTGTATTCTTACGCAGCGGGTTTACTAGGACAAGAGCCACAGGATTGGCCTTAGTCTTTCACACAATACGCCGCTCTACAGGATCTTATATACAATATTGAGGAAGCTTATCCCACGGTAATTGCCGAAGACTTCCCTTTTCTCTGTACTAGGTAGTGCACACTTAGATTCCAATTATCTGGAATGCTCATCCGACCATGCTCTGCAGAGAAGCTCAGGCATTAATCGTTAGTTTGTGTTTGAATAGCTCAGCGGGCAACCCATCGGCCGCCACCGCTATATTGGTTTTTCAGGCGAACAATTGATATTCCTAGAATTTTCGACTACCACTCCTGTCGGCCAGCTTATCAAGCTTCTTAGACACGGGAATCGTTATTTCATTCTTTGACTGCAGATGTCTCTTGTTTCTCCTTTCGATTCTCGGAAACTATCACATTCCGTCTGTATAGTGGTGTACCAGCTGTGTTTTTATTCTATTTTATTTAATTTTATTTTAATTAATTTTACTTAATTTTATTCTACTTTATTTTTGTTTGTTATATAATAATATATTTTATTTTACTATATCGTGTTTTATTTTTATTTTTATTTGTTGATTTCATTTTATTTAACTTCTTCTTCTTCGTTTAATTTATTTCATTTCATTTTGCTATTTTATTTTTTTATTTAATTGAATTTAAATTAATTTAATTTAATTCATTTAAGTTAATTTATTTTATTGTAATTTTATTTGATTCGATTTTATGCTTTGTTTTATTTAATTTAATTTTTTTATATTATATGAATTTATTTAAGTTTATTTCACTTTATTTTATTTCAGTTTATTTTATTTTACTGAAAATTTGTTCTTTTTCCCATTCTTTTTTCATTTTCCCCAGCGTAATTTTATTTAAATAAAATTCTTTTGCGTAGTTCAATAATTTTTCTCATTTCACATGACATTAGCTGCATATGCTGAAGCAAATTAAATTTTCATGAGCATAAATAAATTTCCAAACACTTTGCCAAAGTGATGAAAAATTATACAAAATGTTTTCAAAGAAAAAAAAAAATGAAAAAAGTGTGGCGCCACCAACCACCTCGCATACCAACCTTAATGCCAATGACAAATTTAAAATGCAGCAAAACTGTACCGAGCAACAAATCGCTTAAATAAACATATGCGTAAGCGCACAAGTCTATAAGTATGCGTGCGTGTGTCTGCACTTGTACCTATATGCATACAAATGACGCACTTGTGCAAGTGCAAGATGTTTATACTCGAATTTATGTGTGTATTCCAAAGGCTGTTGCTGAGCTGAGCTGGCGCATTACTAATGCTGGTATGTATGTATGTATATATGTACATATATACAAGTGCAAGTGTATAAGTAGGCACGCATCTACTTACAAGCGCATGTACGCTCATTCATATGTGCGTACCTAAGCAGCTCAAGTTGTATATGCAGTACACCTGGGCGTATGCGTGACATGAAATATAATAGAAATATAGCAACTGCAGCTGCGTGACGTATACTTAGTATGTACAGTGTATTGAAATTGTTAAAAATCAGCTTTTATTGGCAATTTATGAATACTAAAAAATCATAAGAATTCATGTAGCATTAAATCTTCGTTAATAATACGTTGAGAATTTGGAGTGTTTTAACAATCAACGAATTTCAGTTAAGACGTAAAATTATTTTTGTTTCTTGGAAATATTTTAAGAAAATCTCTCTTTTTATTAGAAATTATTTTTCCTCAAGTGCATGTTAAAATTTGCAATAATAGACAGTTAAGAATTAATTTTTCCTTATATAGTTTACTGAAGGCATGGAAAGGTGAAAATTGGCAACGTCGCAAAAATCTGAATTAATCATATAATCTGAGGAAATAAACAGAAATAAATTGGCAATGCAATAAATGAATGCAACTAAAATTTTTGTAATAAAAAAATCTAAGGAAGTTGGCATTACTCAAGTGTACAGACATGAAGAAAATTGGCAACACTGTACAAACAATTATAGCAGGAAATTAAAAAAAAAGTTGGAAAATAATGAAGCAGATAAGTTTATAAGTAAATAGCTGTATTTTTGGATGTAAATACAAGGAAAATTGGTAACAATAGAGCAATGAATACAAAGTGAAACAGCCAACGAATACCTTGTCGCGGGTATTGCAAAAAATAATTTTTCTAAAAAAATTTAGCCGAATATGTATTATATTATAAAAGAATATACGACCCACAAAGCAACGCTAGACTTATAGTAACAAAAAATGATTTCTGATAAAGAAAATTGATCACGTTGGATCACTATTTCCAGACAAGAAAAATTTAAGAACAACGGAAAATATATTAAGAAAAATTATTTTTACCAATAAAAATAAATTTATTTGAAAAAAAAAACAAAACGAACGTAAGCAAATGGACAATGTGAAGTTAATATTTACAGGCAAGATAAACAAAAAAAATGCGAAGGGAAATTTTATGCAAAACTAGTACTTTTTTTCGAGAAAATTTTAAAGCTCATCCAAAGACGCATTAGAATATAATTTATTGAGAAAAATGGAAGCAAAGAAAATTGGCAACGTTGTAAAAACAAGAACGATATTTTGACGTGGACAATTGGTGGCATATAGAAGTCAAAGAGAGGCGAAAGTTTGCCAAGGTAAAGATAATTTTTTTCATAACAAGCGAACCGATGTACACTAGTGAAGTGTAAAATTGGCAACGTTGCATTAATTTTTTTTAAAGCAACCTCTTTTTGCGAAGCTTGGAAAATAATTGCCAAATCTTTATAGAAAGGCAACAAGTAAAGGAAATAATGTATAGTTGCAGAAAGTGAAAATTTGGTATAATGAAAATTGGCAACATAGCAGCAAAATAGAAAACTTATAATTAAACATTGCTTGTTTCGATAACACAAATTGCCGAACTTATTGCAACCGCAAAAACTTGTTGGTTAATGAAGTTTTTAACGGCGCAAAAGCATAAGAAAGTCGACTTAAAATACATATGTACCATATATGTTGGCAGAAAATTTCTCACTAAGAAAATTGACAACAAAGTAAAATAGAACACTTCCCATAAAAATTTCTTTTTTTTAATATTTCAAAGTGCTGAACTTATAACAGCTACCTTGTGCTGTTGCTTTCCAAATCAGCTAAAGCGCTTACCGTTGCACTTTAGGGTAACTTGTATTGAATTTTTTTTTTTATTAAACTACATTTTTTTTTTTTTTGCAAAAATAACATTTTTTCTGTGTTGCACGTAACAATTTTGGGGTTTGCTCGCTACAAGAAGCTTGTTGCATTTTTACCAAAATAATTCTGCCCTCATGTACAAATTTTTATGTCTGCGTATGCACGCGGCAAATTGAAAATATTTTCCAATATGAAGCAGAAAATTCGATTTCGCCATTTTCGCAATGTATGGCGAATCAAAAAAAAAAAAAAAAAAAATACATACAAATGGGCCACACAACGCACGGAGCATGATTGATGACATGAACATGTGAGAGTGGAGAGTAGCTTGACGAAAATGTAGAAACCATTTATATATCCACAAACATGTGTGCATTCCCACATACGAATACACCAAACAAAAAAATAAAAAATAAAAAAAATATAAAAAAAAAAATAAAAAAAGAAGGCCAAAGTATCGCCTGTCACAAGTTGTTAGTAAAAATATGCAATCAACAAAAATTGACATGACAAAATCTTCAAAGAAGAAGAAGAAAAACACATGAAAATGCAAAGCCGTTATTGCAACGAACTAACTATATCTTTGAAACCTCTCGGTGACTATTGGAATATGACTTGCCAGCGAAATGTCACCCTTGATTTGTGCAACAGCAGTTCCTACATGCACACATATGCAGTTATATATACTTATATGTGTATAGGTATATGTGCATATTTCTGCCATTCTACCGCTGCCAAGTGCAGAGTTCTAAGCCAAGCCAAATTTGCACTATTTGAATAAATGTCTGTAGCTGTCTTGTCGCCATCGTTTTCCATCGTTTTCGTAATCGTTTAGCGACAAGTTAACAATTCCATAAATTGAATTGCCATAACGATTTATGAATGTGCATACACGTATGTATGTATGTATTTTTGCATGTACGATATGTGCTTGTGTAATGCTTGTTATGCTGATAGCTTAGTGACAGCATGCAAATTGGCGAAATGCACGTTGCGTATACGCCATGGCGACGCCGTTCACTTGGCAAAGAAATCTGTTATCTTTCCACGCAAAATTTCATTTTTTAGGGCAAATTCTTGAAAACAAATATTAGAAATTATAACAAAACTTACCAAAAAATTTATGTTATTTTTCAAATAGATGCATATGAAAGACTTAAAATTTTCTTCATTTTGGTTATAAGTCGAGCATATGGACCTAATTGTGTTGAACTCATATATTTTATTGCGAAGTATGAAATATTTATAAGCAAAATAAAATATTCATATACAGCTGTGGACACATAAATGGACAAAAATTATACTCTTTCTAAATGCTAAAAAATTTTCTATTGAAAGTTGTTCATAACCAAAAAATTGTTGCACTAAATTTGCATGAAGAAGAGCAGAAGTAGCAGAAATTTCAAAAAATTTGAATATTTCTTGAAGAAAGTTTATAACGCTATATTGACCAAAGACGATATTCATTTGCTATGACCTCAAAAAATAGATGCGCTCTCGGATTAAGGAGAATGATTCATTTTAGTCAAGGCGACCAATAGCATCAGATATAAGCCATTCTTTGGACATAAAAACATCAACAAGGCTTGTTCGAAGGTGGTATAATGAAGCAAAATTCTTTGGACGCATTTCCAGGGAAAACCAACTTCTGACAAAAAAAAAGAAAATTGGAAAGCGATTGACTTTCACTAGAGCCTAGCAAGAAAAATGGCTAAATTTTTTTCAAAACGTATTGTGGTGTGTCGAAAGGAAAATCAACAGGATAGAACTGGATGTCAGACTCCTGTTCATCATCTTAAATGCTTAGAATATAATCCAAGGTTCGCTCAGAAGATGATGAACCACGAGGGCGGAAATATTAGGTCAAGTAAAAAGTTCGTTCCGTTTTTTATAGATTTTTTAATATATGATAACTTTGTGTACATTTGTCCGATTTAAGTTAAATATGCGTTGTTCTGTTCGTACACTTGTTGCCAACGAGATGCCAATTTCATTATACCCCTCTCTTTTCTATTTGCATAACAAATTTCCAAAACAGTTAAAAATAGTTTTAAATGGCAGTTTTTAATTAAAAAACAAAAAAAAAATGTTCATGGAAATATTTTATGGAGACCTTTTAAAACCTGAACATAAGATTTCGAAACAGCAGGTGTAATAGCAAGAGGTACAAAAAGCAATATAAATTAAGCTACAAATTTCTTAAATAAATTGCTGTTGGCTTTATTGAAAAACTATTTTAACATAATATACCAAACACATCCACCAAATATAAACGAACATATATATGTGTAAAGATTAAATGCATTTTATAAAATACATACATATGATCAAAAAAATGATTTCAAATGTTACTCAGAGAGCCAATTTTCACAGGCCTCTCTTGAGGCCAACTTCACACCATTAAGTGCGTTCGCCATGGACAGGAAAAGATGGTAATCACTTGGTGCCAGGTCCGGACTATAAGGTGGGTGCATTAGGACTTCCCATCCAAGCCCCTGGAGCTTCTGGCGCGTAACCAAAGACGTGCGTGGCCTGGCGTTGTCGTGATGGAACACAATTCGGCCTCTGTTGATCAAAGTTGACCTCTTCTGGATGAGTGCTGCCTTCAAGCGGTCCAGTTGTTGGCAGTAGAGGGCCGAATTGAGCGTTTGGCCATAGGGGAGCAGTTCGTAGTAGATGATTCCTTGCCAATCCCACCAAGCACACAGCAAAACCTTCCAAGCCGTCAATCCTGCCTCACCGCGTTTCGACCACGAACGATTCCGCTTAACGTTGTCGTAAGTGATCCACTTTTCATCGCCAGTCACCGAACGCTTCAGAAAGGGGTCGATTTTGTTGCGATTCAGCAGCGATTCGCTGACGGAAATTCGGTCCATCATGTTTTTTTGCGTTAGTTCGGGTGGCAGCCAAACATCGAGTTTCTTTTTGAATCCAAGGTTATGCAAATGGTTCCAAACAGTTTTCTGGCTTATCTTTAGTTCCTCTGCAATTAAATAAGTGCTCACGTGACGGTCTGTTTCCACTATTTCCATGATTTTATCGCAATTTTCGACGACAGGCCTCCCGACTCGTGGTGCATCTTTGACATCGAAATTACCGGAACGGAACCTAGCAAACCACTTTTGTGCTACACGTTCGTTTACAGTATCGGTCCCATAAACTAAATTAATTTTTTCAGCCACTTTGGTTGCTTTTTCGCTTTGATCGAAGAAAAATTGTAAAATATAGTGAATTTTCTCTTTGCTGGTGTCCATCTTTGACGAGCCGTCACAACGTACTGAGTCAATCAATCGAAAAACTGTCAAAAACAAACTTTTAGCGCGAATAAACACGTTTTCAGCGCCGTATAGTATGACATGATGCGACACGTAACACTAGTACTATGGACAATAACGCCATCTCTTAGATAAAAACCGAGCGAAATTGTTACTTTACCTAATATATATGTAATAATTGGCGCTTTGCAACCACTGATGCGATTTTCCTCCTCCAATTTGTGGTTTTGCGTCTTGATGTTTTTCCAATAAATGGAAGGACCTACAGTTTATACTAAGCCATCACAACTTGCGGAAACTGCCATGTTTCTCCAGAATCTAACACTTCAGACTATCATATTTCTGGCGCCGACGAAGTCAATCAGCCTCCACTTATTTGGGCAAGTTTCGTCATAAATTCGATTTTTAATAGGGAAAAGTTCGGATGCCCTCAGATCGATCAATAATAGAAGGTCTGCACAAACACCTAGTTTGGTTGAGTTTTGTTGCATTAAACAATTGAATTTGAGTCCAGTGAAGGTAGAAAGTAAAAAATATGTTATATAGGACAAAGGCGTAGTTGATGTTCGCCTGCTTCCCCATACTACATCAAGGAAATTATAAGAAACCGATTTTATTAAACCTCGTTCAGGTAAAAGGTTTCAGAGATATAATTTTTGATGATGTCACGATCACCTAAAACATATTTCTTTCTGCCCTTTATATTTCTTGACGTAAACTTTAACCGCCTTCATCCATTTCCAGTAGCATCCGTACTTGTGACCCAAGTTACCATACTTCATAAGTAAGCGTGTAAACGGGCGGACAGGGACAGCTGTGGCTAAATCGATTCATCTCGTGGTTGCATGAAGGTCGATATACAGATGTACATATCTACAATACTTCGATTTTTTTAAGGCGAAATATATAACCATTACCTGAACATATCTTATACATATGTATACTCTATGTACTTATTACAGTCGAGTAGAGTAAACAAATTTGTTTAAGAATCTACAAATCTTAGAAATTCTTTTATATTCAGGAAGTTAAGGTATCCGAGAGCAGATATTAGGGATATTTTTTTTTTATTTTTATATTGAAAATAATATTTTATCAAATATTTTTTTGTAGTAAGAAAAACTAAAGTTCTCCCACTGATCAAAAGACAAACACAACTGATTATTAAAAATTTTATACAAAAATCCAATACTCGGATCAAACCTCCATGCAAACATATATTCTGCTTCATAAAGTACACCCACACATCTTAAGTAAAAACTTATTTCAGCTCAAGAACTTGAGTTGAAAACTATAAATTCATATCGCAAAGCAAATGGAAAACGTAAAAGTTCAACAAGAAGTCGTGCAAAGCTTAAAAGTTTATATATAATACATACAGGCAGCTGTATTTAGTTAATAAAAAACTCAACATACTAAAACAAACACACATACATACACACACACAGGCGCGCATTGTGTAGATAACATTTTAATTCATCTATATTTTGTATATTTATAAGTGTTTGTATGTAGATATGTAGATATGCTGATATTAAAACTATTTCCAAGTAGAATTAAGCAACTCGGTGAACTAAGTGGTGCCACACATGCACACACACACACACACACACCCATTCATATCTTAAGTTTCCTTTAATCTACTTGCAACAAAGTGTGCGACACATTACGCATGTTCGAAGGGGGAATTTCGCGCATTTTCTATGTTTAAGTACAACTAAAAAACAAAAAAAAAAATAGAAATGACAAAAGTAAAACTTAAATGCAACGAAACTGTACGCTTGAGTTGCAACACTCTGGTGGCATTGCCAACGCTGTGCAGCGATTCACCGAAATTGACATAAAAAGTACACGATTATTAACCCCACAAGCACTTGACGCATTTACATGTCATGTGGGTGTACTCACACGTAGACAACTGCACTAGTGGGTATACATACCGGAATATACAAACACATAACCACGTATGGTAAATGCCGAAAAAAATTAAAATACAACCAAAGAGCGACAACTTTCAAACCAAAAGTTGGTGGTAGCAGCGAGTTGTAACTCAAAAGCTTGTGAATTGTGTATACTGCATACATACATATACGCTGCGTAAAAATTGCAACAAAAAAGCTAAAAACAACAGTAATCAAGTAGAAACAGCAAAATTAACACTTCATATGTTTAACCACACGCTCGTGAACTTTCTGGCTGTCTCGGTAGAATTGTGTGGGGTCGCTGCAATTATGACTAGGGATGTTATAAATAAATTTGTATTGAATTTATAATTTATAACATTTGTTTTATTTCTATTTAACAAATAATTTTGTTCATTTGAATTAAAAAATATTTTACTTATTTAATTCTGTTCTTTAATTTTATTTCTTTTTATTTAAAATTTAAATTAATTTAATTTGATCCCATTTTTTTAATTTTATTCCAATTTTTTCATCAAGTTTAAATTTATTTTTTTTTTTAACTTTTCATTTCAAATTTTAATGAAATTTATTTAATTTTATTCACGATTCTGTTATTTTAATCTAATTTATTCAAATAATATAGCTTTATTTAATTTTATTTTTCCATTTAAATTTGATTAATTTAATTTAAACTAGGATAAGTACTTTTATTTTATAATTTTTTTGAATTTATATAATTTTATTTTGTGCTGTTGTGCTTATTTTATATACTGAAATTATTTCTTAAATTTTATTTCATTTTTTTAAATTTACTTTCTTTCTTTTTTGAATTAATTTAATTTTATTTTACTAAAATTATTCTTTCCTTTTATTAAATTATTTTCTCTTCTCCTAGCTATTTTTTATTTTATTTTACTTTTTCTGTTTCATTTTGTTTTATTGTAGTTTAAACTATAGCTTTTGTTTTATTTAATTAAACTATGTATAATGTTTTTAACATTAATTTGTTTTCTTTCATTCCATTCGATTTCTATTTTGCATTTTTTATTACAGTTTTATTTTGTTCATTTCTATTTTATATTATTTTACTTTATATTATTTATTCCAATTTTTCTTTATATTATTAACTTAATTTAATTTCAATTTACATATTGTATATTATTTAACCTTATTTATTTGTTTAATTTAAGTTATTATTAATTTACCATATATGCATTATATTATTTATTTTATTTTGTTTTGTTATTTTATTTTATTTTATGTTATTTTATTTTATTTTCTTTTTATTTTATTTTATTTTTTTTTATTTTTTTTTATTTTGTTTTATTTTATTTTATTTTATTTTATTTTATTTGATTTTATTTTATTTTATTTTATATTATTTGTTTTATTTTATTTTATTTTATTTTATTTTTTTTATTTTATTTTATTTTATTTTATTTTATTTTATTTTATTTTATTTTATTTTATTTTATTTTATTTTATTTTATTTTATTTTATTTTATTTTATTTTATTTTATTTTATTTTATTTTATTTTATTTTATTTTATTTTAGTTTATTTTATTTTATTTTATTTTATTTTATTTTATTTTATTTTATTTTATTTTATTTTATTCTATTTTATTTTATTTTATTTTATTTTATTTTATTTTATTTTATTTTATTTTATTTGATTTTATTTTATTTTATTTTAGTTTATTTTATTTTATTTTATTTTATTTTATTTTATTTTATTTTATTTTGCCTTTATTATATTTTATATGATTTATTTTAATTTATATTTTTTATTTAAATTTTTTTTATATCTTTAATTTATTTTAATTTTAATTTCTATTTACTACTTTATCCAATTTAACTTTAATTTAATTTATATACTTTTATTTTATGTTATTTCATTTTATTTTTGTTTGTTTTATTTTATTTTATATTAAGTTATTTCATTTTACTTATTTTATTCTATTTTTTAATTTTATTTGATTTTATTTTATATTATTTTATATTATTTTACTTTACTTTATTTTATTGTATTTGATTTAATTTAATTTAATTCATTTTTAATTAATTTTACTTTTTTTTATTTTATATGATTTTATTTTATATAATTAATTTTATTCTCTTTATTTTAATTTAATATTAATTTATGTAGTTTTTTATTTAATATTATTCTATTTTATTTTTTTATTTTATGTTATTTTATTTATTTATTTTTTTAATTTTATATTACTTAATTTTATTTTATTTTATTTTTTCAATTAATTAAGTTTAATTTAATTTAATTTTTTATTACTTTCAATTGGTTTCCTTTAATATAATTTACTTTTTTATTTTATTCTCTTTTTATTTTATTTGCAATTTTTAATATTTTTATTTACGTTAGTTTAGTTTAAATTTTAATTTTTTTAAAATTTTTTTCTAATTTATTTTTGATTTCTTTAAATTAATTTAAACTAGTTTTGTTATTATTTTTTATTATATTACATTTAATTTTTTATCATTTTAATCATTTCATCTTTTTTGTGTGTGTGTTATTTTCCGTCGGAGCAACCTTTAAACTCTGTTCATTATAACTGCTTATGTCATATCTCTCGTTACCACTAACCAACACTTTTTACTGTTTCTACTC
>JAWMAG010000001.1:10065000-10067500 GCA_037013455.1 Ceratitis rosa | reverse complement strand
AATTTTTGCGGTCATGATTTTTTATTAGCATTAATTTTTATTATTATTGCCTTAAGCAAATCTTTAAGCATCAGGTTTGGCAACAGCTTTTTAAAGAAACCATTGGCTGCTAATAAAATAAAATAAATTGAATAAGGTTTTTGAACAGGTGGCAACCCTTCTTTAAATTTTTTTCAACCATTAAATTTTTTGTTATAATTATTTATTTTTGTGCACATTCTAAAATTTTAACTATTTTATCCAGTTACTTGAAAAAAAGCTAACAGGTGGCAACTCTTTTTCAAAAAATTTTTCAGGTCTATTTAATTTGTTGTACTCAATTTAATATTGCATTATTTTGTCAATTTATTTATTATAAAATTGAAAGAGCTTCAATTAAATAATATCTTGGTGGCAGCGCTTCCAAAAAAATTTTTTAGCGAAATTTTCTTTCAACCAGTTTTAATTTTTTCCCAAATTATTTTTATTATTCCATATAAGTTTTGAACAAGTGGCAACCTTTTTCAAAACAATTTTTTTCCATAATCGTCATTATCATGCTTATATTTTGAAATTTTAGTTATTTTATACATTTATTTAAATAATAAAATTATACAGGTGGCAACCCTTTTCAACATATTTCTACCATATGTTGAATTTAAAATATTATATATAATTTATAAATTATATCTTACAATTTTGTTTATTTTATGCAATTTCTTGAATAAAAAGTTAACAGGTGGCAACCCTTTTTATTTAGAAACATTTTACCAAAGCCTACTAGCTCTGTTTTATTTTTGTAACCAACTAACTTAATATCTTAATTTATTTATCAATTTAGTTATACAAAAAATAAAAACAGCTGGCAGCGCTACTCAACAATATCTTTCAGTGACTTATCTTTCCATATTTTTCTATGTTATTATTAATATTTCACTAATTTCGTGAATCGCATATAATTTTTGAGCACTTGGCAACCTTTTTCTTCCAAATGCTTTTAACTCAAAGCCTCTTTAGCACGAATATATCTTACAATTTCATTTATTTTATTGATTTGTTTAAATAAAAAAAGTCAAAAAGGTGGCTACACTTCTCAAAAACAATTTTAACTGAAAGCCTACCATATGCTTAATTTAAAATACACATTTTTATATTTAATTTAAAAATTTTATATATACCTGTACAAATGATTCAAACAGCTGGCAACCTTGCCAAAAATTAATTTTAAATGTTGGCCTTCCCGCATAAATCTCAACAGTTTGATACAGAGAAGTTGATATTTTTTTATTTAATAAACTTTATATGATTTAAATTTTATAAATAACTGGCAACCTCAAAAATTTGTATTTTAAACTTTCTTTTTATTCCAATGAGTTACTAAAGAAAAACTTTTCCCTCCGATTCAGTTTTCACTCTTTATATTTCAAGTAAGTGAAAGAATCTACAACATCTAAGGCAGAGTTTTAAGAACACCAAACTTGACTGATTTTTGACATTTTAAAGCTTCTAAAAACCAAATCTTCCAGAAGACAAATTATTTGAGATTTTTTTTATTTCAAAATCTGAAGAAAATGTTTATAAAATAATTTATATTAAAATTTAGTAAAAAAAAAACTAAGCTCCTTCCATTTATTTAGATATAATAAATTGCATTAATAACTCAGAGCAGCAAAGAACAGCAAGAAAACAAAAATAAAAAAGAAGAGAAAAAATAGCAAAAAAAAATATAAAAAAAATCCAAAAAATATCTCAAAACAAATGAGAAGATAAAAACGAGAAAAATCAACCCCAAAGTCATTTCGTGCAGCGCCACAAAAAATTATCCAGCTTTTGGGCTATAAACGTATAAGTACTAAATAAATTACAGCTAAGGCAGCTCATTATTTTTGAAACCTTTCACCTTTCGCCTCCCACTGGGGCAAGCAAAAAAATTTGCTGCTATCAAATAACAGCTGTATATCTGTAACGCTGGCGAGGTAGAAGAGGAAAGCAATAGAAATTTAATATACAAACATACCTACAGTGAGAATGTGTGTGTGTTAGAGGCCAACGATAATAATGTCAATGCGGCACTTAGCCTTCGCGGTGTAATAGCAGCAGTAGCAGCCGTTGAGGACGCGAAAATTGCCTGCAGCTAAGAGATATTTAATATGTTGACCGCCAAAACGAAAGCAAAAGAAAGCAAATACTAGCGATGGTAAAACAAAAAGTAAAAACATGAAAAAATAGAGAAATTTAAGTATGGAGTAAAAATATAAAAAATTAGATCTAGTAAAAGGTAATACATTATTTTTGCATTAAATTGAATAGTTGGAATTATCCGATTTATATATATATAAAGGTAATGTCTCTATGGCTCTCTGATAAAAGCCCTTGTTTCTATTGGCAAAAAATTGAGACAGGCGATTTTCACAGGCATCGCCTAAGGTCAATTCTCCACCAGCAAATCATAATTCAAGATAAGGCAAGAACAGATGATAATTACTTGGTGTAAGTTGGATGCATAAGAACCTTCCAACCA
>JAWMAG010000001.1:10047500-10060000 GCA_037013455.1 Ceratitis rosa | reverse complement strand
GACGTTATACTAGTTACGTGGCCACCGTTCAAAACACTAACTAACTAACTTTAGAAGACGAATTCCCAGCACGGAAGAATGGGTACATAATTACCACACTACAGCTGATAGCCTGAAAATATACACGGACGGATCAAAGAGGAGAATTGGCAGTGATGTCTTCTCAAGGAACTCTCCGATGGAAGTCTCTTTCGGGCTACCAAGCCATTGCTGTGTTTTGTCGGCGGAGGAGATATCTGCTATCATGAAGCCTGAGTGAACAAATGGGATAAGAAGAAAACACGAGATATTCACTCATAAAAGGAAGAGTTCTGACAGGTCACTGTGTGATGGGACGACACGCGCACAAACAAGGCGCTCTATATAGACGATGAACAGGGTTAGGTTTCCAAATTTTAGGCCCTGCTGGATGGTCCATTCTATCGAAGATAGCCGACGTTAAAGTCATAGATCAAATGGAGTAGATGAGAGCACCAAAATGACTGAATATTGCCTGATGGTCAAGTTTTTGTAGCATCACAATTGGTCTTAGTAAGGTTTAAGTGGAATTGATACTACAGATCGGTAGCCATCACAATCTAACCCAACCTAACTAGTTGCAAACCATTTGAATTTCAACTAGTTCGAACCATACTAGTGATAAAACAGTCAGAAATCGCCTTTTAAAATAAAAATATATATTTTTTATATTTTTTTTTAAAGAAATCGGTATAGGTGCATTAAAATACAGGCAAACTAATGCGAAGAATTAAATATTGGCCACCAAATTTCGAGAATGTACACTCTTAGCTAGCGCTCGAGACGCGGCACAAGGATAAGAACTCGTAAGAGTGCAATCAGATAATTGAAAAATTCGGAAGACGCTTTAAGCATATTCAAGTGTAACTAGTGAAGGACGTACGGCTGATATTAGCTGTTGATGGAATTTGATAAGCGAAAGCTACTTAAATTCAAACTGCGAAATTGAAAGCTAAAATATGCTGATAGGAAAGTAGGCTGCTGAAGTCAAATAAAAAGTGCCGTACAAAAAGCAGATATACTACCTATTTTCAGTGAAATAAATATTTATTTATATATATATATTTTACTTTTCAAATCTGATATTATTTGTAGCCACCAACAAGTTTGTCTTTTGATTATTTTTTTTTTTTAATTTTTTCATATATTTTTTGGCTTGATTTCTTGCCTTTAATCTCTTTTGGTGATTCTCTCTGTGGCAATTCGGGAGTTATGTTTTTCGTGTTTTTTGCTACGCTTCTTTTGTCTCTGCACAGGTCCTTGTCATAGTGAAAAATATATTTTTCTTTTGGGTCTGTTTGTGGCTAATAAATATCGGACAGTTATGTTATTTTTTAGGTTAGGTTGAATTGTCTATTGATGTGTGGGTATCAATAGACTCAGGACAGTGTAGACCCATTGTGATACCTCGATGTTTACCCGATCACTGAGCTTCTCTAGCCATCCACTTCGATTTATTTTCATAAAATTCATTAGATAATTTAGGTAGGATAATGCGGCATACTATCTTATATAAATCAGCAATCAAAGCAACTCCTAGATATCGGAACTACCTCAAGATGGGGTAGTCACGTAGAAAATAGAGATACAGTTTCTTGCTCTCCTTCATTTTTACAGCTTCTACAGCATTTCCTGAGCTCCCAACCACGCCGCATGTTGTCTTATGAAACAGTGACCTGTTAAGCCTCCTACGAACTTAGAGATATTCTCCCTTTTAAGGGGTTAGGGTAGTCAGAATTTTCAAAAAATCAAATTTTTATAATATAATTTTTATAATATAATATCTTAAAAATAATCTCTGAAAATTTCAAGTTAATCCGATAATTCGTTTTAAAGTTATTCGACAAATAACAAAGAGAGCTCGGGCCTTTCAAAGCGCTCGGGAGCAGGTAGCTAGTATCTAGTGTGAAAATTTAAACGCGTTTTTCTCAAAACTATGTTTTTTGAACTGGTGACAACTGTAACTCGAAAACCGCTCAGTCGATTTTAATAAAATTTATACAGCTTTTAGAATACATAACAAACTTCTCTAGAACTTTAGCAAAAAGCTACGTGGTTCTATCTTAATTCGACCGGCTCATAATTAATGGCAGTTTTCATGCAGTAAAAGACACACCAAGGTGTTCTTTGTTGGCAAGAATCTACTAGGTCAGAGATAATCTGTTCTGTTCATTTCTTTCAAAGATCGGCGAGAGTCCAGCACAATTTTTGAAATCATTATAAGCGAGCTAAGCTACTTAATCGCTGCCTGACTATCGCTGAACATAAAAATATGCATTCCGTGAGTTCAATTCCAATATTATTTACTAGCTACATAATGATTGAAATTTCAGTTTGAAATACACTGCAATGATCGGGTAACTTTAAGTGGAGCTCAAAAGGAGCGTCTAAATTTTTTGATATTTTAGTTTATTAACTTTATAAATGATTTCCTTTTTAATCGTGCCAAAATGCAACGACCAAATTTTTGGCAGTAAAACTACATTTTTAGATTCACGAGCTTCGAAAAGTTTATAAGAACATTTAATTTATGGCGGAGAGGAGGAAAGTCATAATCGGGATGTAAATATGATGATGCTTTACGATTTACATCCAATTGGTTTATTATGAGTGAGTTTGTAACTAGTTTTCTATGGACTAGTTCACAACTCGTTCTATAAATGCTAACCAAATAGTAACCGGGATGTAGATATAATGATGATTTACGATTTACATACAATTGGTATATTATGAGTCAATTTGTAGCTAGTTCGCAACTAGTTCAATAATCATTAGTTTGACTATTTATGTGCTAACGAAAAAAATAAAAATCATTGCTCATTGCATTGAATGCAGACTACCCATTTAATTGAGAAATAACCTTAGATTTGAGAGACTATGGAAAAAAATTTAATTTCAATATTTCTGTAAAAATAAAATGAAGTATTTTTACAGAAATATTGAAATTAAATTTTTTTCATCCAAATATAATGCATTGAAACAAGAAATTTTTGTATTTTCGCTTAAATAAAAATATAAATTTCTATTTCATTTACAGCTACAGGCAACTTTAGCTACTAGCAGAGTAGAAGCTCTCCCGCTTAGATGTAGGCAACATTCAACTAATTGCAAGCGGCAAAAAACTTTAACAACACTCATGCAGTCATTCACTTAGCCACCAACTCATTCATTTATTCATTCAATCATACATGCATACATATACGCATACTCGTATGTGCAGTGGAGGAAACAAGTAGAGTGGCAGGCGAACAAACGAACAGGGGGAGGGGAACGAAAGGGGATATGTATCTATGTATGTATATGTACCATATATGTATGTATGTATGCACTAGGCATTCAACGATTTTGTGAAACTTCCGCCAAGCCATGGCAATTTATGCATGACACATATAAGCACGAGCATACATACATACATGTATGCACAAATAGATACATACATATTTAGTCTACATTAATATATGCATGCATTTTGCATGAATGATAGATGTGTGAAAGTGCATATACCTACATACATACATATGTAGATGAGCATATTATTGTTTGTTACTACCAACAAATACATAATCACACTCACCCTCTCCCACACTCTCACTCTCACTCCCTTCACTGGTTTTAGCCCTAAAGTAGGCTTTCATTGTTGCCACTGTTGCCATTGTTGATGTTATGTTTGTTCTTATTGTTGTTGCTCGCTTGCTTGCTATTATTATTCCAGTTGCTGCATTTGTTGTTGTTTTTGTTGTTATTACTGTTAGCTAGCTAGGCAGCTAGCTGGGGTGTTGTTGATATTATAGTGATTGCAAGTGCTCCACTTATACACTTCATAGCGCAAGTATTTGTTGGTTGTTTTCACAAATGCAAATTGCAAACAACAACAACAACAAGCAGAACAACAAATGGTGGGCAAGTGTGCTTATGCGTGTTTAGATATGGGAGTATG
Organism: Ceratitis rosa; assembly: GCA_037013455.1. Classification (NCBI taxonomy): domain Eukaryota; kingdom Metazoa; phylum Arthropoda; class Insecta; order Diptera; family Tephritidae; genus Ceratitis; species Ceratitis rosa. Next base: position 10,056,045 of record JAWMAG010000001.1, on the reverse strand, counting down.
TGTGTGTGTGTGTGTGTGTGGGAGTGTTGAAAAGTGTAAGGGAAACAAGGAAAACCGAAAGTCATTGCAGGCGTCATTAGAATAGTACGTCAGCAGCAACAACAGCAAAAACAATTAGGGCAACAGATGCAACAACAAATCACACACAAATAAATGCATACAAACATACGTATATGCTTGTGTTTATAACACTGGCGTGCATAATTAAGCAAAATAAATAAATAAATTTTTATATTCTATGATTTTTTTTTAAATTTTCAGTAAAAAACATAAAAGACACTGAAACATAAAAATGAAAAACTATACTAAAAAAATTATTAGTAAAGAAAATATCAAAAAAAAAAGTTAAAAAAGTTAAAAAAAATAATAAAAATAAAAATTTCAAAAATGTATTTATTACATTATGATGCAAAAAAGAGATTTTAAAAAGTGTAGTGCAAAATAATTTCTTTTACCAAACTAAAATTGAACTAGTTACAGACTGGTTCAAAATGGAGTAGTGAAAAATTTCAACTAAGATATTAAGAAATGTGGTAAAACTTTTTTATACCAAACTGATAATTGACTAGTTACTGGTTCAAAATGGAGTAGTTACAAATTCATCTAAAATTCATTAGTTTTCATTTTATAGCTGTAATAATGCCTTAAAAAAACAAAAAAAAAATTGAGTACACATACTTGCAAAACGTAGCTTCTTACAAACTGCTCAGAAGTGAACTAGTTTAAAACTAGTTTTTTAAAATTCATGAAAATTTAAATTCCTGTGGAAAAGCAAGGGTTTGAAATAAGTAATATTCTTTTAAATACCCCTAAATAATTAATTAATGCCTTCAATTATTTAAAAAAAAAATTCGTAGTTAAAAATATATTTTAAAACTCAATGCATTTAATTTATGTTCTAGAATTTAATTATCTATAATTCGACAAAAATTAGTTGAACGAATTATTTTTTTATGATTTTCAATTTATTATCAAATGTTCCTTATTACAAACTAGTTTAAAATAAACCAGTTAACAACTATTTAAAAATAAAATATCTAGTTACAAACTGACTAGTAAACAGTTAAATATAATTTTTTATAATTTAAAAGCTGTTAAAAAAATCATATTTTATACATCCCCAAATTTCGAAAATAATTACTTTAAGTGAAAAAGTCTAAAACCTTTAACAGAAAATATTAACACTACAATAGGTCATTCAAATAGTCTCAACAGAAGATATTAAAATTAAATAAAAATTTTTTAAACATGAACTAGTTAGTAGAACAAACGTACTAGTTACTAACTAGTTACAAACCAGACAAATTAATCCCACAAAACTTATTTTCTACGGAAAAGTAACTGTTTGCAAAAACTGAAACTTTTTTTTATACCTATATATCTACGTTTCATAAAAGCCTCTAATTACTTTTAAGAATTCAAAAAGCTGAAAATTATTATTTTGCCTAAAAAAAATTTCACTATTTAAAAAAAATAGTTCATTTAAATTCTCTCAGCAGAAGACATTAAAATTAAATAAATAATTTTTAAGCATGAACTAGTTAGAAGAATAAACGTACTAGTTACTAACTAGTTACAATTTAGTCAAATTAATCACACAAAACTTATTTTCTACGGAAAAGTAACTGTTTGCAAGAACTGAAATTTTTTTTCATATATCTCCACATTTCATAGAAGCCTATAATTACTTTTAAAAATTCCGAAAGCAGAAAATTATTTTTTTTTCTAAAAAAAATTTCATTATTTAAAAAAATTTCATTAACCAAATTATTTCACTCGCCAGTGTGTATAGAGGAAATATTATATGAAATATGAAAAAATGTATGAGAAGAACATTTAATGTGAAATTTCTCGCCACATTTAAGTTACACCTCCCAACCCACACAAGCTCACACACACACATTTATACAAATAAAATTGCTGAAGTGTTTGCTGCTTGTGGCTGACGAGTACAACAAGCCTCAGTATGCGTATTTGCCACAATTCGTCGGTGTTTCATATTTGATATTGGCAAGCATTTTGTGCCACATTTGCATTTTAAGGCAACACGACGTGCTACAAACCCACACACACACATGCATATTTATACTTTCAACAGTGATTACAAGCCTTTCCATATTCCCATATTCATACGTGTATATGCAAATATTTATAGCTCAATTTGTTTTGTGAATACGCATATGTATGAGTGTATATGTACATATGTTGATATGCATGCATGTGTGCCATCTCAGCAGTTATTAATTATTCTCCAGAATTTCTATTTAATTGGCCTCAAATTAATTTGCGTTCACTTACCATTTTGCTTTTGCCTTTTACTTACTTCATTAGGCCAAATTTTGTGTGCATACGAAGTGGTCAGTAAAGTGACAGAATTTTGAATTTCGAATATTTGAACTTTCAATTGAATAACATTATTTCTGAATGAAAGCATCAAATTGTTAATTGAGTTGATATTTTTAGACAGTTGAAGGTTGATAATTAATTCAAATGAAATAATTTTCCAGCTATCCGAGTGGAAATTAATCCCAATAATTTTTTTTTTGAATTTATGATAAATTAATATTTAAATCAGCTTTTCCTCACATTTGATGTGGCAAAAGATAGAAATCAACAAATGACATTTTCAAAACGAAGTATTAAGAATTTAAGTCTATATGTAAATGACTGAGTGTTTGGAAATAATGCGAAGACATGTTTAATATTGAGTGAAAAAAAACTAAAAAAAATATTGAAATATTAGAAACAAACTAATATCAGTTTTTGAGAGCTTTTCTGCCAATCTACCTTAGTAGTACTTTTTAAACTAGTTACCAACTAGTTACGGTTACAACTACTTTTTAACTGGTATTAAGAAAAAAAACTGAATCCACTTTCCTGGTCTTTCTTTTCTAAGGAAAGTTGGTAAAATTAGTTTTTACATTTTTCAGCCAGCTACAAACTAGTACCTCATAAAACCAGTTTTTCCAGCTAGTGTTTTAAATAAAACTAAAACCATTTTCGTGATCTTTCTCGTTTAGTGTAAATGATAAAATCAAGTTTTTAGCATATTTTGAACTAGGCACTAACTAGTACAACTTAGTACAAGTTTGCAATTTGGTTTTAAATCAAGCTGAAACCATTTCTGCTGTCATTATAGATTAGGATAAATGCTAAAATCGAATTTCAGCACATTTTGAACTAGTTACTCACTAGTACTTCTTCCCACTAGTTTGTAAGAAAAGAAACTATATTAATTTTTGCGATTATCTCCGCATAGAGTAAAAGCGGAAATCACTAAATATGGATTTGATATTTCCAGCTAAATGCTAGTTCAATGCAGTTGCCCCACAAAAGGAAGAAATAAGAAAACCTATTCCTAATTTTCACAGTGAACAAATATGAAATAGAACTGCCAACATATTCTCCTTTCAAATAAATCATGCATTTTAGGCACGTTAAAAAATAAATAAAGGAATCAACGTGTTTGAATATGTATGTATGTGGTACTCAGTTCAAAGTGAACTGATAATGGAGTTTTAATTGCTTTTGGCTTGTTAAAAAAGTATAATTGTCTGAATTGCTTGCAATTATGTTTTGCATGAGGCGCACACAATCAACCATAGGCACACACGGGCATAAATAGTTAGACGGCAGCCTAACTGGCCAGAAAAAATTGTTTACTATAATTTTTAGACTGGTCCGAAAAGCAGAAAATTGGGAGTAGTTATAAACTTGCTAATTAATATATAATTCCACAATTTTGTTTTTTCTTTTGTTGTTCCACATAATGATAATTTTATTAAAATAAATAAAAAAAAAATTTTTCGAGCCTGAATTAGATATTTTTTTGCATACATTGAACTAGTATGAGACTACTACATTTTTAACGAAAACTATAAATGTTCGTTAATAAATTAAATATATAATTATTTTTTGTTCGAATTTGAACTAGTTACCTTTTTGCCCACAATGAATATTTCTGGAGAAAATTAAAGATGTTCATTAATAAAGTAAATAAATATTTCCTTTTGGTTCGAATGAACAATGAATTCATATGAGGCTAATGTATTTCTGATGAAAACGGAAAATTTTTAAATTTTTAAATAAATATTTATTTTTGCTTCGAATCTGAACTAGTTAATTTTTTGCCCACAATGAACTAGTATGAGACTAATGTATTTCTGATGAAATCGGATAATTTTCATTAATAAAATTAATAAATATTTATTTTTGGTTCGAATCTGAACTGGTTACTTTTTTGCCCACATTGAACTAGTATGAGACTACTATATTTCTGAAGAAATCGGAATATGCTCATTTCATATGGTAAGCTCACTTTTAGAAATATCGGTTTGCTTGTATAGAAAAGAATGTTGTTAGGTGCCCTAGCGCATTTTACTACTGGGTAATACATGCAACCGCACACACAAAATAAAGAGTGTAGCGCAAATTTGCATATCATACTAAAAATATGTACATATGTAACTCTAAATATGTATACACAAGCAAATATACATACATATATATATGTATGTATGTATGTATGTACGTAAGTAAGAGCATACTGATAACAGTAAAAAACGGAGTAAACCCGAAATTGGCATGACAGAAACCGGAATCTGCTTAACAACATTAATTTACCACACTAAATCAGTGAAAATCAGTGATTTATATATGAGCGCAAAATACACACACACACACACATATATGTACACATACAAGCACATGGGCAAATATTGCAAAACTCAAACAACAATTCAACAATGCATTTACTGTCGATTGACAAACGAGCGAGTTAGGACTTTCTAGACTTTTTCGTGATAGGAGTCAATGATTGCTCATCCGATGTTGCTGTTGCCTTTGCTACTGCTGTTTTTGGTGTTGGTGAGAGAATGGCGATGGATGTGACACGTGGGGAGTCTGTGGTAAAGTGCCTATGTCAGTGAGTATGTGTTGCTACGGACCAAAGCCGATGCAAATTAATATGGAACAAATCAAAGGCTAAAAATTACGTAATATGGCATTTAAAGGGTTCTAAGAGAGTGTCTTGTTAAGAGTATTGTTTCGGAGTTGCAGCTCTTACAAAGCTGTTTAGAGTCTTTGGTCTCGGCTAAATAGAGGGAGCGTCTGTTCACCAGCGGTATGACTACGAATTAAGGTCCTTCCTGAAGCAAGCGAAGTGCTATATGAATGTGCTCAAAATATAAACCTACTCATGTAACGAGGTTTTGCGCTGAGTTTAGAACCCGCCAGTGCTTCAATGAAAAAGTGACAACAGCCTCGAACGATCATGGTAAATGTAGTCTGAAACCCACTTTGTTTTTGAATAAACAAACAACAAAACACTTTTTACTTTGAATGGATTCTCTTGGTAGAAACAATATTTTTAAAGAAACTTTGCCGCTCTTACAAGGAGACAAATCTTCTAACTGGTCGCATCGAAATGGAACCTCAAAGTATTTTGAGAAAAATCTTGAAAGTCTGGCTTTAAGAACACTGAAGAAGTTCAAGGAGTTCAATGTCAGGTGAGACAATGAAAATCTATGGACTCCGTTTATAAAACAGAAAATGAAATAAAATTATTTTAGGAATACGTACTCTAGGTAAGATTCTACTCACAAATCACAAGAAACCAGTAAACAGCAAAAAGCAAAATTCACTAAAAGTGTCTCCAAGCAACGCTGATAGATTTTGTAAAGGGATTGCAACTCTTTTACAAATATTCTCGTTACACATATGTCTATAAAGGTACTTGTATATATACATACATTTGAGCACTACTAATTACCATCGCTGTAACTCAACTGCCATACGCTAAAACACATAGTCAATTGAGTGGGCGTCCGCCATTTGAGCGTCACACTAATTGAAATGAAATGAGCTGCTGTTACCGCTGCTCGTTCTATGCAATTGGGAAATCTAATGTCATTCAGTTGTAAGTGCACTCGCTAACTGCCTGTCATTCGTTGTGTGGTTTATTTGTAACTGACTCAGATTTCCCTATTTCATTTACTCACGAATCACACGGAAACACATATACATGCATAGATACATACATTCCTCCACCTGCTACAGCTGGTGAGTATTTCCAACAACATGCAATCACATTTCCGCCATTTCATTCCAATTCCTATGCGCACACACACACCTACATACGAGGTGCTATCCTTTCATTCAAACATTAGCACAATTGTCACTGATTCAGTATTTCAGACCCGAAATCACACAAAAGCAAAATACTTTACAATTATTTTGTTCATTTGTTCACCCATTTTATATTCCTCTCCTCTACTCTGCTGTTGTTATTCCAAAAAGGTATTGCCGCAATAAAATTATTTTCGGCCTCTATTGTTGTTGTTTTAAGCTAATAATATTGAGCATCGGTCAGCAGCAGTCCATAAAATCTCTAACTCTGGCTTAATTGCTTTGAAACTTTAGGGCATAGAAAAGTTCATCTATAATGTGATATCTGTGGTTGGAAGTTCACTTTAGGCCCTTCAGTGGTTTTAAATGTTGAACAGTGATTTGCAGAGTTTGTGGTTAGAAGTGAAATACGTATAGAGGTGAAATTTGGCAAAATAATATAAAATAAAATTAAATATAATAAAACACAATAAAATTAAATTATATTTAATAAAGAAAATATATAAATATAAAATAAAATATCATGTAAGAAAACAAAATAAATAAATAATAAAAACAATATAAAATAATGAATTAAAAAAACTTGAATTAAAATGCAATAAAAGAAATGAAAACAAAAAATAGCATAAATTAAAATAAATTGAAATAAAACAAAAATAAATAAATTAAAATCATAAAAAAATAAAATAAACTAAAGAAAATTAAAATACAATAATATAAATTAAAAGAAAAATATTAAATAAAGGAAACTAAATTATAATTTAAATAAAATAAAATAAAGTCAATTAATGTAATATAAAATTCAATAATAAAACAAAATAAAATTAAATGATATTAAAATTAAATTACTTAAATTACACAAATAAAAATAATCTAAATTAAAATAAAACAAAATAAAAAAGATAAATTAAATAAAACAAAAAGAAATATATAAAAAATAAAATAAAGAAAATAAAATATAACAAAGTAATATGAAAATAAAAATAAGATAATAAAGAAAATAATGTAAATTAAAAATTAAATGAAAAAATCAAAAAATTAATATAAAAAAAAATAAAATGAAACGAAATTAAATAAAAAAATATAAAAGGAAATAACCTAAAACAAAATGAAATAAAATATATTATTTAAAAAAAAAATTTAATGAAATAAAATAAAAAAATAAAATGAAAAATTAAAATAAAATAACCAAAATTATATAACAAAAAAATTTAAAATATAAAATAAAGTAAAAAAAATTAAATACAAAAAAATAAACGTAATTAAAATAAAATAAAATAAAATAAACTAAAAGAAAAATTAAAGAAATAAAAAAAATAAATAAAAAAAATAATTAAAAAAATTTAATTTAAATTAGAAAAAGAAAGAATAAAATAAAAATTTAATAAACTAAAATTTAAGTAAATATATAGAAAAATATTAAACAAAATGTTAATTTAAGGAAAATATAATAGAATAAAAAAGCAAAATAAAATAAAATAAAATAATGCTGTAAAATAAAATAAAAATAAAAAAATTAAATAAAAATTAAATTTAATTAAAATAAAAAAGAAAGAATAAAATAAAAATTTAATAAACTAAAATTAAATTAAATATATAGAAAAAAATTAAACAAAATGTAAATTTAAAGAAAATATAATAGAATAAAAAAGCAAATTAAAATGAAATAAAATAATGCTATAAAATAAAATAAAAATAAAAAAATTAAATAAAAAAATAAAATAAAATTTAATAAACTAAGCTAACAACTAAAATGAAATAAAAAAACAGTATCAAAAAATTAAATAAAAAATATATAAAATAATAAAAAATAAAAAATAATTTAAAATAAACTAAAATAAAATAATAAATTAAATGAAAAATTAGAACCAATAAGATGATATAAAATAAATCAAATAAAAAATTCAAATAAAAAAAAAATAAAAATAAAATAAAAGAAAATAAAGTAAAATAGCGTACAATTAAATAATATATTTTGGAATAAAAATAAAAATAATATAAAAAAAAAAATAAAATTAATAAAATTCAAAAAAAAATAATACCTAAAAAATTAAATTAAAATATATTAAATTAAGTAAATATAATTTAATAAATTAAAATATAATTAAATAAAAGTAAATACTTTGTTAAAATTTGGCAGTCACCGTAAGTTGTTAAGCCTGTAAACGTGTACTGATGAAAACTCGATAACAATCGAGTCGAAGTGAATGTAATTTTATAAAGCTGATTCATAATTTTATATACTCACATAACTTTCAATAAAATGGAAAATCGTTCTTTGAAACTTACCTAAAAGAAAGAAAAAATATAAATTAGTTAGATTTTTAAGGTAATGTGAATTTTCATAAAACTTATCAACTACATAAAGTGTTTCTTATTTAGTCCTTTTTCATGAAAAATTCAATGAGTTGAACCAAAA
>JAWMAG010000001.1:10012500-10042500 GCA_037013455.1 Ceratitis rosa | reverse complement strand
AGGGGGAAAATAACTAAGCGTGTCAGGTATTCGCAGCACCTAAAAGGCGTACCGCATTCAGAGCGTAGATGACAAATGACTAAGAGTAGTTATGTACATAACGGAACAATCTCTCTTACATACGAACTGTGCTCGAAAAGTATGAAATTTTTTGTATTCTTCCGAACTGGCTTTCTTCAAAGCTAGATTCCTGCAAGCATCAGGTAGACTTTGAGGTAAAAATGGAGAGAGCATTTCCATTGAACGTCAAACCCTGTAGAAGACAACGAGTAATAATGGCTCAAATATTACGCTAGCCCACATACATCGATTCCTTGTGCTCGAAGAGAGTAAGTGAAGCTACGGTACCCCAGAAGACGTTGACATTCTACACTCATTTCTCATTTTATACTGTCACTAACTGAAATAATATCTACAGATTATGCCACGCTGAGAATGACAAAACTTGAGAAGAAATTGAGTAGTGTTATTTTTTCGCAAAACTCGTTCACCTAACCCTCACTTAGGCTGCCGGATCACTGAAACGAAGCACCGAGCAGGCATAGCTTTCGTGCAAGAAATGAAACCGAACGACCATCAAGCGCATCGCTCGTTCGATGAATAGCTCAAAATGAGAAGAGAGAAAACCTTTTGGTTGCAAGGGTACATTCAGAACCAACCATGTAAATCCAAACGATTTTCGACCCATCAGTCTTACCTCTTTCTTCTTAAAAATCTTGCTTGGAAAGGCTGCTAGACAGCTATATACGCCGGAAACTTCCCCTAAACAGTCTCTCGGGGAAACAGCATGCTTACTCCAAGGGTAAGTCTGTTGATACAGCCCTACATGATATCGTCGGGAGCATCGAAAAAGAATTTACCGTGAAGGAGTATACACTTGGTATTTTCCTCGATATCGAGAGGGCTTTCAGTAACATTTTTCCTGCTTCATAATAGAGGCTTTTCAGGAAATGGGTCTTTAACAGCCCATAGTGAATCTCGTAGAGTCTCTTCTGAGGTACAGGATCATCTTCGCAAAGATGAGAAGCGCCAGCGTTGCCAGATACACAACAAGAGGTACGCTTCAAGGTGGAGTTTTATCGTCTGGGTACCTGGACACAGAGACATCCCAGGCAACTGCAAGGCAGACGAACTAGCAAGGGAAGGAACCATTCTTTCTAAGATAAAACACGCACATGATGCTGGTTCACATCTGTCCACAGCCAAGTACCTGTTTAAACTGGCCTCACCAGGGAAGCTGACTCAAGATGGTTAAACGAGATCACGTGCAACGTGACCAGACAGCTATGGCCGAAGTTGGACGCAAAAAAATCTAAACATCTTATCCTTCTGGACTGGTTCTCCATTAACATAACGACTTGTATAATAACTGGACACTGTTTAATGGGGCTCCACGGGAATATGATGGCACGAGCACTACCTCTGCCACTGTCCAGCCTTGACATCCGCGTGAGTTGGGCTCAGCGAACATTGGAAATCTTTTGATCATTTGAGAAGGTGAAGGCAGGAGCCTCAGCAGGACTATTTTTGGTGGGGTTATGTGAAGTTTTCTTGTCTATCCAGATAAGCCAGAGACCATTGACGCCTTGGAAGAGAATATTGGACGTGTTATTAATGTCATACGTCCGTATTTGCTGCAAGAAGTGGTCGAAAATTGAACCGCTCTGCTGGAATTTATTCGAATTTGCTGAACTCTTAGCCATCACATGAAATTATAAGGGTTTTATTTCTTACCGAAAACCAAATGCCTAAAAAAAAATAACCTGCTTTTTTAAGTAGCGGCCGAGTTGGTCGAAAACCGTTAGGTTGCCTAGTAGTTCTCTTTACGGTATACAGTTGCTGTTGCTCTTAACATTTTGCCACATTTCGTTGATATTCATAAATAAATATTTATGTTCACTTATGTATGTATATAGGTACATGTATATGTTCAGATATATTTGTAGAATTTTCCTTTTCACTCCAACCTCGGCATGTTGTTCTTGTTGTTACTTGTTGTACAAAATATTACTTTTTACTGAGATTGACAAATTTGTCAAATCAGTGAATCAAAACATTTTGATGGCGTCATCGCAATACAAATTTGCTGACAGTCACACAAGTATGTATGAGTATATATTTACATACATATGTATGCATGCGCATATGTGCGTGCATCCTGTGTATTTATACTCAAAGAGATGAAGCCATTTTGGCGAAAGATAAAAAAATGAGTTTATTTTACTAAATGAAAACATTGCAAAAATTTTATAATAACAAAAAAATTGGTAAATATATATTTTTATTTATACACATACACACAGAAGCAGAGATATGTATGTACATCAACAAATGTAAATGTTTTACAAAAATAAATAAAATATTTGAGTGCAAAAAAAAAATACTAAATAAATCACACGAAATGCACAAAAGCAGAAAAGCAGTTGAAGCGGCAAAAAAATTTACTCCAAAAGGTAAATTTAATGAGCAAATAAGAAGAAGAAGCTTTAAAAAGTAAAAAAAAAAACAAATTATTGATAGTGTTTCAAGGAATCGTTTAAGCGCAGACATTTTTTTTTCAAAAATAACCAATTATTTATATACACATAGTAGATACATATATAGGTTTTGTCCTGAATGACTGACGAATCAACACACAGCCTGAGCCATTGATCGTAGACATCGGACAAAAAGGATTTTCTGTGATGGAGAGCTGGAGCCGATCTATTCGAGAAACGAAAGAGAGAGGGAGAGATAGGAACAGTCGGGGAGTAAAGTATAATCAAAAATAGGAAAATGACTGTTCACAGAGAAAAAGAGAGAGAGAGAGGGAAAGAGACAGAGAGAGGGAAAGAGAGACAGAGAAAGAGAGAGAGAGTGGAAGAGAGAGAGAGAGAAAGAGAGGGAGAGGGAGAGAGGGAGAGAGAAAGAGAAAGAGAGAGAGAGATAGAGGGAAAGAGAGACAGAGATAGAGCGAGAGGGAGAGAGAGAGGGGGAGAGAAAGAGAGGGAGGGAGAGAGGTAGAGAGAGCGAGAGGGAGAGAGAGAGAGCGAGAGGTAGAGAGAGAGAGAGAGAGTGAGAAAGAGAGAGAGAGAGAGCGAGAGGGAGAGAGAGAGAGAGAGGGAGAGAGAGAGATAGGGAGTTGTTTATTCTCCGACTTTCTGGTAGTCTATCTCCGTACATCGTAGGCTGTGGGTATAACCCACAGATTGAGACGCCATCTGCCCCTCCTATGTTACACTTGCCTCTAGTGCAGCATTCATTTCTGACACTGCAGCTGGGTTTTAAGACAAATGTGGGATAGGCAGCAAATTTAGACATAAAAGGTGAGTGATTAAAAGATTTTGTACAATGTGTCTATCAACATTAAATTGATGGGCGTCTGGCACTATAACACGAGCTGGGAACTGCACCGTGAATTACGTTTGGGAGTGAGCACGACTGCTGGCTTTGGACTGCAGTCGGCACTGAGACCTGGATTATGAGCGAATATCTGTTTATCAATACTCAAGATGAAAGCTAAGCGGAAACACTCTCGATTAGACTGCAAGTTCATTAGTTTCGTTAGTAATGACCTTTGTCTAGGAAGAATAAGCCAAACTGATAATAGTAGATTCGGCTGGAAGAAGACGCAGAATCATGCAAATATGTTCACTTCTAATTAAGAATGCGCCTCTCTACAATCTTTAATGCTACGAGTTAGCCGGATCTGGGTAAGTTCTTTAATTATTTTTACAAAATTTTTAAATAAATTCTTTAAATATAAATAAAAGACTGAAAAAATAAATCAGGCATTCTCTCTGAGAGAAACTTCACAGACGTGTGAGAATAGAGAGAGATACAGAGAGGCATTGAAAACTCTTAATGAAGTTTTTATCGCCAGTGTCTTGAAAAAGTGTAAAAAAAAATTTTTTAAATCCCAATTAATTTATTTTAAATCTTCAAATAAATTGAAAATACAAAATCTCAATTTAAGTACCTACAAACACAAAATAACGGTACATTTTATTTCAACCGTAATTCCGACAAATGAACTGACAGAGTATCTAATGAAATTCTCTACCTTCTAATTTGGGAAATATTTTTCAGGAATTGCCAAATACTACACCTTATCGGCAAGAAATGCCAGACAAACACGTTCGCAGCTCATTAAATTTCGACGAAAAGGAAGATAGTGGCAAATAATTCACGTGAGAATTGTATAAATGTATACATGTGTGTATATGTGTATGTGTATGTGTGTGTATTTAAGGACAAAAGCTTGGAAATATGTGAGAGTAATTGCGTGTGGCAGGTATTTCCTGTGGAATCCCAAAACCCAACCATAGCCTTTTTTGAGAAGAAGAAGAAGAAGAAGAAGAAGAACCAAATGCCTCTATGTCCTTACATGTGTAAAAATTACATACGTACCTATATATGTTTATAGATATATGCCTAAGAATATTTTGTACTGTAGAAGACACGTGCACTATGCTGCCACCATTCAACTTCATTTCAGCAAAGTACTTAGACTCCATCTTAAGCTCAAAGACTGAGCAGGCACGTACCGCAATATGCCAACGTATTACTCTAGTAATACAAATAAACATATATATACATACAGCTATGTAAGTAAGTAAGTAAATGAAAGTGCTTGTGAGTGTTTGTAGTGAATCAAATGCTCGGTAACTTGACTAAAAGGTCTCAAGGACTCCCGCTCCTCACACAACAACACGAAAGACAGTTGACGGGATGGAATGGCAACCGAAATGTGGGTGAAATGAGGTGAAAATAGTTGGAAAGGGATATGGCAGGTGAAATATCTAAGACTTACAAATCATTTCAAGCTACACCAAAGGGCGTTGCTGCGGTGGGCGTGATGCTTAAGCATTCAAATCCGATTTGTGGCAATAAATTGTGCAACATTGCTGGGAATGAAAATATTTTTTCTTTTTAAATCCCGCGAGTATTTTTGGGGATTTTGGTAGGTTGCGAGAGAATCAGAAGAGAATTATTTTCAATTTATATACATACATATTATATAATTGACGTTTTGTAACCATTGAAACGATTTTCGTCCGAGCTAGACCTCGGTTGGTGCGGGATTTGATGTTTTCCCATCAAACGGAGGGAGCTTCAGTTTATTTGATTTTTATGAGAAGTTCTTTTTTCGTCAATAATACATTCAACGGCAATTTGAAAAAAATAACTTAATAATATTTCGATTGTTAGACTCGAATCAACGGCCAGTTCGGTTCCAAGAAAAATCTCTTTCTTCAAAAAGTGAGGAAAAAAATATAAAACATTAATTTAAGCTCTTAACCATCAGCAGACAAACTTGAGTTCCAGCGCTTCTGGGTTCCAGCACAAGATTTCTAATTCTCTCTCTTTCACTATATCTCTTCCTCTCGCCCTGTTACTCCCTTTCTTTTTCTTCCTCTCTCTTTCTCAAACTCTTCTCTATCTATTTCTCCCTCTCCCTCTTCCTCTCTCTCTCCCTCTCTCTTTTCCTCTCTTTCTCTTTCTCTTTCTCTTTCTCTTTCTCTTTCTCTTTCTCTTTCTCTTTCTCTTTCTCTTTCTCTTTCTCTTTCTCTTTCTCTTTCTCTTTCTCTTTCTCTTTCTCTTTCTCTTTCTCTTTCTCTTTCTCTTTCTCTTTCTCTTTCTCTTTCTCTCTCTCTCTTTCTCTCTCTCTATCTCCCTCCCTCTATCTGCCTCTCTCCCTCCCTCTCTCCCTCCCTCTCTCCCCCTCCCTCTCTCTCACTTTCTTTCTCTCCTTCCCTCTATCTAACTCTCTCTCCCCCCCCCCCCCCCACCATTCTCTCTCCTTCCCTCTCTCTCTCTCCCTCCCTCTCTTTCCATCCGTCTCTCTCTCTCCCTCCCTCTCTTTCCATCCCTCTCTCTCCCTCCCTCTCTCTCCCTTCATCCCTATCTCTCCCTTCCTCTCTATCTCCCCTTCCTCTCTATCTCTCTCTCTCTGTGTCTCTCTCTCTTTTTATCACTCTCTCTCTCTCTCTCTTTTTTTTCTCTCTCTCTCTCTTTATCCCTCTCTCTCTCTCTCTCTTTATCCCTCTCTCTCTCTCTCTTTATCCCTCTCTCTCTCTCTTTGTCTCTCTTTCTCTCTCTCTCTTTATCCCTCTCTCTCTCTCTCTTTTTATACCTCTCTCTCTCTATCCCCCTATCTCTCTCTCTCTATCCATCTCTCTCTCTAGCTCTTTTTATTATCTTCTTTTTCTTTAATTATTTTTACACACTTATATAATACATATGTCAAAATTGTGGAAATCGATGTGAATGTATTGTAATTTACACAAACACCAACACACTACCATAGTGCTGATACTTGCTCCAAAGGACTTCACACTTAAGACAAAAGAAAATTTTTGCTCGTAAAATAAGTGAATTACAAAGCATTCACGACAGCAAGACAACAGTTGGCCGGGTCTACCACCTGCTGGGCGTTAGTGTGTTAATTTATTTATGGCAAACAAAAACAAACAAAATATTGTTGTAGAATTAGGTGTAGGAAATTAGTTTTGCTCACTGCACTTAGGTGGACGAGCAAGCTTTGGGCTACGCCTGAAACTAACAACCAACACACACACACACGCAGTACATACCATACATACTCGTTTATATGTGCATGTTCACTTCTCTCACAGTTGGCTGCCTGCGAGTGCTTTTTGTGTTTCCAGTTTATTTAAGGCATTGCATGTGCAGCAGTCTTATGTTGGATTGCCTGGGAGTGCAGGCATATGAATCTTTCGTGTTTGCTTCTTCTTTTTTGATCAAAAAATGTTGCCCATCACTTGCATGCTGATTATTGTAATTTCATGTGTTTTTTCGTTCTTTGCTGCATATAATTTTTATAAGAACAACAAAGGAAGGACTTAACAGCACTGCAGTACAATGGCGTCATGTTGCAGTGTTGTTGTTTTGGATTACCAGGAAACTGTTCATATTATCTCATACAAGTTGATATAGACGATGGTTTAAGATTTTTTTTGGTGTGAAGTTAATAAATTTTAAAATAGCCTCAATTTCGCATATTCAGAGGATAGTATGAAACTTGATACTATATATTTATATAGATTTATATAGATATATACATAGCATATGTAATATTAAACGACATAGAAGTAAATAAACCAATAAATAAAATAAAAAATATAAAACAATGAAATAAAAATAAAATGAATAAAATTAAAATAACAAAAATAAAGTAAAATAAAATAAAAAATAATAATTAAATTAACAAAATATATTAAATAAATATAAAACAAAATAAAATAAAAACAAATTAATTAAAATCCATTAAAAATATAATAATTTACCAAACATAATAAAATGACTTAAATTTAGATGAAACAACATTAAATAGAAACAAATAAAATGAATAAAACCAAATTAAAAAAAAAATTATCATAAAATAAAGTAAAAATAAAATAAACCCAAATAAAGTTAAAAAAATAAATAAATTGAATCGAAATATAAAAATAATTATTGAATTAAAATAAAATGAAAAAAAAAATCAAATTAATTAAAATAAAATAAGATTAAATAAAATATATTTATTGAATTAAAATTAAATGATAATATAATATAAAACGAAAAAAATGATTTAAAAAACTTTAACTTAAATTAAAAAAAAATGAATAAAGAAATTAAAATAACTAAAGAAAATAAAATTATTTAAAAAATAAACTTAACGAAATAAATTAAATAAAAATAAAAATAAGAAAATAAAAAAAATTAAACCAGATTAAATAGAATAAAATAAAACTCATTAAAATAAACAAATATAAATAAAATAAAATAAGTTGAAATAATATTAGATAATATAAATTGAATTAAAATAAAATTTGAACAATGAAAAAATAAAAGAAAAATTAAATAAAATAAAATTAATAAAAATAAACAAATATAAATAAAATAAAACAAATCGAATTAAAATAAAATGAAATAAAATAAAATTAAACAGAAAAAAAAAGAAAAATAAACTATATGATATAAAATAAAAAATAAAATTAATGAAATAAAAATACACCAAAATTAAATAAAAGGAATTAAAAGAAATTAAATTAAATTAAAAAAATAAATATATAAAGCAAAAAAAATAAAAGAAAAAAAGCATATTATAAAAAAAAAATTAACGAAATAAATGAAATAAATATAAACCAAAATTAAATAAAATGAATTGAATTAAATTAAATTAAAAACAAAAAAAAAATAAATAAAAACTGAAAAAAAAATGAAAAAATATAAAAAAATTAACGAAATTAAAACAAACTAAAATTAAATAAGAGAAATTAAAAGAAATTAAATTAAATTCAAAAAAAAAATAAATAAATAAAGAAAAAAAAATAAAAGGAAAAATGAAATATTATAAAAAAAATTAACGAAATAAATGAAATAAAAATAAACCAAAATTAAATGAAATGAATTGAATTAAATTAAATTATTGTACAACAAAAAAAAAATAAATTAAGAAAATAAAATAAATAGAAAATTAAATAAAATAAAAAAATTAGCGAAATAAATGAAATAAAAATAAAGCAAAATAAAATAAATTATAATTAAAGAAAATAAAAAAAACTTAACGAAATAAATAAAATAAAATTAATTAAAATAAGCAAATATAAATAAAATAGGATGAAATAAAATAAATTGAATTACAATAAAATGAAATAAAATAAAATTAAACAAGAAAGGAAAGAAAAAATTATGTAAATAAAATAAAATATGCTAAATAAAATATACAAAATAAAATAAAATATAACAAAATAAAATAAAAAAGGGAGTAAAAAAATAAAATTAACAAGAATAAAATAAAATAACGCTATAAAGTAAAAATTATGGTAAATACAATGAAATAAAGTAAAATAGGTTGTATTAATTTATAATAAATACAATAAGTTAATATTCAATTAAAATAAATTTAATTAAAATTGAATACAACAAGTAAAATAAATTGAAATAAAATGAAAAATAATAAATAATAGAAACTTGAAAAAAAAATGAATTCTTACTTTCTTCGGAAATGTTTCCTATTTATTTTTTTTTTTTCTTGAAAATTTATAGCACAAATAAATATTTTTCCTTGCACTCCTTTCTTTCTCGCCACTTAGCGGCAAATAACATAACACATTTTATTGCAGCAAATAAAAATAACAATTTAATAATAAGAATTGCAACATGCGCTAGCCACCAGTGACCACATGCCACACAGAAGCATAATGCTCGCATGTGAAGTTAAGGATATTATTAAATGTAACATATTTATTAGAAAAGAAGATTTCTTTCATGGGAGCGTGTGAATATATACGACGTGCGTGCGTACGTGCAACACCAACAACAATGACTTTTTAACTGGAATGATGTTTTGGCGGCATTGTGTTTAGCTTTTCATTCAACGGAATCATAAGAATCTGCTCGGAGATATTTTACCACTTTTCTTTTCTCTTTCCTTTCAACTGTTGGATATAAACGTTTAAGTAGCATTTTATTGCTTCAATTTCGATTGTAAAATGCACTGAAAGAGTCTTCGCAAAGGTAAAGCTTATCACTACATATGAAATGCATGTGTGTATGTTTAACTTGGCAAAAGTCGTCGATTGCTGGTGGGTGGAATCGATGGAATGGCTGATTGCGTTCAGTTTATTGTTGGCAGGTGTAAGCGTGACTAGACTGCAAGCGTCGACTGTTAAAGTTAACACTGATGATTGCGATGATGGCGATGCTGATGTTAGCAATGATCATAATAATGATGTTTATGTTGCCGATGAGCGACAGTGATACTATTTTCTTGCTTTTATGTTTACTGTCTACGTAGTTAAGTGTCTACGCAGGAGAATGTGGCTGTAAAAAGTCTTTGTTCAATTTCGCTTCAAATTAAGTTTTTGCCGCAATGCTTTAGAAAGGTTTCTCCTTCTGATTCTTTTCACAGCTGCTGCTGCTGCTCAGGTACATCTTCGGTCTACTTAAGAATGCAACGCACAATATGGTAAGTTGATTGCTTTTCCCGTTTGCAATTTACGTTAATAATAAAAGGGTGTTGATAATATTTACGCGAAGAATCTATCAACTATTAGAACAATTTTTGAAACTTTAAAAATTTTCATTGGAAAAAATAAAAAAATATGTGTTTCCTTTGGATGACATAACTTTTGGATGAACACAGAAAAGCCAGCTTGGAAAAATTTGCTTTATCGAAAGTTGTATTTCATTTTATTATATTATATTATAGGTATTTATTCTTCTTTACTTAACTTTTGTTCATTCCATTTTATTATATTTTTTACATTTTTACCTTTATTTTACTTTATTTCGTTTTCGTTGATTTATTTTATTGTATTTTCTTTGGTTTTTTATTTTATTTATTTTTTTATTTAAGTGTATTTTATTTTACTTTTGTTTTGTTCATTTTATTTTTTTTTCTTTATTTTATTGTGTTTGTTATTTCATTTTTTTTTTATTTTTAATTTATTTGTTTTTTTTTTTTTTACTTTATTTTATTGTGTTCGTTATTTCATTTTTTTTTATTTTTTATTTATTTATTATTTTTTTTTAATTAATTAATTAAATTAATTTAATTTTTTTATTTTATTTTTATTTTTTTATTTTTTTAATTAATTTAATTTTTTTATTTATTTAGTATTTTTTTATTTAATTTTATTTTATTTTATTTTATTTCGTTTCGTTTCATTTCATTTTCATCCATTTCATTTCATTTTTCGTAACGACAAAATACTAAACTAACCTCTCTTAGTAAGTAACTCTCTAAATTTCGTTAATTTCATAATCATCGCATATTTCAGCTGGTAAATTTATTTGTCTGTAGCTGAATAATTTTAAATCTCGACGCCATAAACTTTTGTTTTTCACTCGGTCCTTAACTCATTTAAATCTACTTTATTTTATTTATTTTATATTATCTTATTTATTTTTATTTTTATTTTGTTTTATTTTATTTCAATTTATTTTAACTTATTTTATTGCATTGTAGTTTATTTCATTTTATTTTATTAAATTTTTTATTTTATTTTTTTTATATTTTATTTTAAAATATTTTATTTTATTTGCTTTTATTTTAGTTAAAATATTTCATTTTATTTTATTTTAATTAATTTTGTTTTATTTTATTTTATTTTATTTTATTTTATTTTATTTTATTTTATTTTGTTTATTTCATTTTATTTCATTTTATTTCATTTCATTTCATTTCATTTCATTTCATTTCATTTCATTTCATTTCATTTCATTTCATTTCATTTCATTTCATTTCATTTCATTTCATTTCATTTTATTTCATTTCATTTCATTTTATTTTATTTTATTTTATTTGCTTTTATTTTAGTTAAAATATTTCATTTTATTTTATTTTAATTAATTTTATTTTATTTTATTTTATTTTATTTTATTTTATTTTATTTTATTTTATTTTATTTTATTTTATTTCATTTTATTTTATTTTATTTTATTTTATTTTATTTTATTTTATTTTATTTTATTTTATTTTATTTTATTTTATTTTATTTTATTTTATTTTATTTTATTTTATTTTATTTTATTTTATTTTATTTTATTTTATTTTATTTTATTTTATTTCACTTTATTTTATTTTATTTTATTTTATTTTATTTTATTTTATTTTGTTTTATTTTATTTCATTTAATTTTATTTTGTTTTATTTTACTTTATTTTATTTTATTTTTTTTTATTCTGTTTTATTTAATTTTACTTTATTTTCTTTTCATCTTATTTTATTTATATTTTATTTTATTTTGATTTTGTTTCATTTCATTTTATTTTTAAAGAAACTTTATTTTATTCATTTTTTAAATTTTATTTTTTTATAATTTTATTTTTTTGGATTCTATCTTATTTTATTTCATTTTAGTTAAGTTTATTTTATTTTAACTTATTTATTGTATTGCAGTTTATTTCATTATATATATTGTATTTTATTTTATTATATTTTATTTTATTTATTCGTTTCATTTCATTCCATTTCATTTGATTTCAGTTCATTTCCTCTTATTTTATTTTATTTTATTTTATTTTATTTTTTCAATATTTATTTCATTTTGTTTAATTTAATTTAATTTTTCCTATTTTATTTGATTTCATTAAAATTTATTAAAATTTAAATTTGGATTATTCAATATCGGGTATAATGAATTCTTTCTTTTCAAACACAGCAAGAAATTTCAGTTAATTGAGGGCATAACTAATAATAGTCCTTTCATTTACTTGCCAGCAATTAATATTACATATTAGAATTGCTAAGTAGGGCACTTAGTATGTTGAAACGTGTATACGCCCTCTCAAATCCGACAAATAAATCACAGCAACGAAATCCTGCTATTCATTTCAAATCTATTCTGTCAAACTAACAAAGCAACAACAAAGTCATCAAGCAAAACGATTTACACCAAATTAAATTGCAAAGAAAAGAGCTACAACTGTCAATAAACAAACACACATTCATATGTATATATGTACATATTTATGTGTATATGAGATGTTTGGAGTCTGAAAATCACCGAAATGATTTGAGAATGAATGAAAATGTCGAAAACGACATTATACAACAATGAAATTCGTATTTAATTGTACCTTGAAGAGCAATTAATGTCACACAAAAGGCTAAAATGGAAGGAAGATGAACTAGTAGTAGGAAGAGACATGGATGGATTGTCGAAAGACAATCACATACACATATGCTGATATATGTACATATAGATGTAAGAAACAATAAAATGACTTTGGCTTAAACATCGTAAAGGTTTACCTATGTTTGTATGTGTGTGTGTGCTTTCAAAGGTAAACTCCCAACAGCGTCGGCAAACTGCAGTTGCACTATTTGTACGTGTATGTACGTAGTATGTGTAGTACTCACACAAATAAACAACAATTACGGGGAAATATATGAGACAGAGGTCTACAAATATGTCAGATTACAAGCAAACACCCATAGATATGTACATATATATATGGTATATGTATACCAATAAATGCTATTGACAACCAAGTCAAGTAAACAAGCGAAATCCAACGTTGCCCTCAGTGGATTGCATGACTGAGGAGAAGTTTATGTATTGTGCTGTTGGCTATAGGACGATGCTTGGTGTATGAACCGTCGCGACGCTAAAGCTCGACGGGTTGTAGATACATGAGTCAGGTGAGGCAGCCAATGGCTGCGATGATGGTTCGGTACGATGCTTGCCTTTGGCGCGTAAAATATGACTGAGTCATCGCTAAAATCACTAAATCCTTTACTTGAGCATTTTATGCCCTGAGCATAAGTAGTGTAGTATTACGAGTAGCTTGAAAGTTGTAACTCACGGTGCGTAATTGGCGCTATTTGGATAATATGAGGCAGAAAGAAAATACGCAGATTTCGGCGATTTCACATTTTACCTTAGACAAACCAAAATAATGTGAGCGCTTCTTCTATTATCTTTCTCTTTCTCTGACACTTTCTTAGTCGACTTCTCTTTCTCATTCTCATTATTTTTTTTTTCTAATCCTATTTATCTCACTTTCTCTTTCTCCTTCATTTTCTTTTTTATTTTTCTTTATCTTTATCTTTATCTTTATCTTTATCTTTATCTTTATCTTTATCTTTATCTTTATCTTTATCTTTATCTTTATCTTTATCTTTATCTTTATCTTTATCTTTATCTTTATCTTTATCTTTATCTTTATCTTTATCTTTATCTTTATCTTTATCTTTATCTTTATCTTTATCTTTATCTTTATCTTTATCTTTATCTTTATCTTTATCTTTATCTTTATCTTTATCTTTATCTTTATCTTTATCTTTATCTTTATCTTTATCTTTATCTTTATCTTTATCTTTATCTTTATCTTTATCTTTATCTTTATCTTTATCTTTATCTTTATCTTTATCTTTATCTTTATCTTTATCTTTATCTTTATCTTTATCTTTATCTTTATCTTTATCTTTATCTTTATCTTTATCTTTATCTTTATCTTTATCTTTATCTTTATCTTTATCTTTATCTTTATCTTTATCTTTATCTTTATCTTTATCTTTATCTTTATCTTTATCTTTATCTTTATCTTTATCTTTATCTTTATCTTTATCTTTATCTTTATCTTTATCTTTATCTTTATCTTTATCTTTATCTTTATCTTTATCTTTATCTTTATCTTTATCTTTATCTTTATCTTTATCTTTATCTTTATCTTTATCTTTATCTTTATCTTTATCTTTATCTTTATCTTTATCTTTATCTTTATCTTTATCTTTATCTTTATCTTTATCTTTATCTTTATCTTTATCTTTATCTTTATCTTTATCTTTATCTTTATCTTTATCTTTATCTTTATCTTTATCTTTATCTTTATCTTTATCTTTATCTTTATCTTTATCTTTATCTTTATCTTTATCTTTATCTTTATCTTTATCTTTATCTTTATCTTTATCTTTATCTTTATCTTTATCTTTATCTTTATCTTTATCTTTATCTTTATCTTTATCTTTATCTTTATCTTTATCTTTATCTTTATCTTTATCTTTATCTTTATCTTTATCTTTATCTTTATCTTTATCTTTATCTTTATCTTTATCTTTATCTTTATCTTTATCTTTATCTTTATCTTTATCTTTATCTTTATCTTTATCTTTATCTTTATCTTTATCTTTATCTTTATCTTTATCTTTATCTTTATCTTTATAACACTCTATCTTCCATTCTAGAGATCTTCCTCTCGTCTCGTCATATTATGTCAATTTTTCACATTCACTTTTTATTTCTTTCTCCATGTCTGTTACTCTATCTCTCTATATATGGTCCTGTGCTGCGAGCTGTCTCTCTCGTTCTTAGCTTAGATCATCTTCAAAACGTAAAACCCCTATAGGTAATCATGGAATCGATAGGTGGCGCTACAATCGATGTATTCACGAAAGCTCAGTTTGTCAATCGCTATTGATCCTAACCTCAGCTCAGGGAGAGACTTTAATTATATAATAAATACTTCAGAACTGCATCTTTGAGCGACCCTGAGCTATAAATATAAATGGGATCTCGATTCGCTTCACTTACCTCAGTGCAGAATTCACAACCGCATTGCTGTAGCGTTGTTGCCTCCTCACTCGTTTCGACATCGACCAGACACAGTTTGCATGTGAATGGTTCAAAACGTTTCGATAATGGTTGAGCTGCTTGTACTGGAGCCATCGCTGCGTTCGTTGTTGTTGCATATGCAGCATAATGTCGACCATCAATAGAGTCTATTGCTGCTTTAGCCACGGGTGACAGCGTAATAGCCATAGTAGCATCGTCGTCATCCTCCTCCACATTCATGCCTCCACCAACGCTTGCCTGTGCCGCTTTTGACAACGCCAACAACGATGTTATAGTGAAGGGATATGTTTGTGATGTTGTCGGTGGCAAAGCACCGTGATTGGTGGCGGGTGAAGTGGTCGATGAGCAAGAAGCAGAAGTGCAGGGTGTGCTTGTCGTCGAAGAGGGATTAGCAGCACTGGCTGCTGTGGCGGCGACGGATGTCGGTGAGTTCGGTGATGATGGCAGATCGATGAGTATGCCTGAGGTGTTGCTGTTGCTGTTGCTGTGGCTGTGACTTCGGCTATGAGTGTTGCTTGCAGTGTACGACGAGATAGCCGATCGGGACTGCAGATGAGGCGGCGCATGGGCGGTGGGTGTGATAACTAGTATTTCTTGTGGTGCGATTGTGCCTGGCGCCGGAGCTACGGGCGTGGTGGGTGTGCTGGCGATGTGTGGCGATGTGATGCTTGAGGTGAGCGTAGCCGTGGTCATATTGGACGGCGGTGTAATGCTGCTTGCGCTATGCGTACTCGGCGCACCGGCGGAGCTTTTACGGGAACAATTACCACTACTACTGCTGTTGCCGGTACCAGCAGCGCCGGCGGTGCTCTGCTCGACGACTGTCGTCTCAGCATTACGATTACTACTTAATACATTACTACTAGCATTATTATTACTATTTAACGGTTGACTACTGCTTACATTACTAATTTTACGTTCGCGCTGTTGCTGGTGATGTTGTGAAGAATGTGGCGGCGGCTTGTAATCGAGCGTTGCGGCGAGCGCTTGCAATTGTTGTTGTGATGCAGATGTAGGCATTTGGGTGCTGGGCGCCTGTGTGAACGCGCCACCACTTGCGGCCACATTGAGCGAATAACGTGAACCCGAAGCGGCCAGTGATAGCAAACTCGAGCAACGCGAACACGTAGCGCCCGCATTCACGCTCGTCACGCTATTGCGCAGTCGATTCAATGGCCGTATTTGTTCGACGCCGCTGGCGCTAAAAATGCCACTGCCGGTGGTTTGTGTACGTCGCATGCCGCCAACGCCAACGCCAGCGCCACCGCCACCGCCGGCGCTGCAACTATTATGTCGCGCAACACCACTACCGCCACTATTGCTGCCATTGCCAGCAAGTCCACCGCCATATTTTCCGCCACCAATGCCACCAGCACCCACTTGCGCTGCCGCACTGCCACCGAAAATGGGTGAGCAGAGGGGGTTCGTTTGCCGCGTCAACGCCAATACAGTCTCACATTTGCGCAGGCCGCGGTACTGCACTATCGAATGCGATTTTTCATTGTACAAACTGGCCGCGCTACCCTCGCGTCGCATCATATTCCACAACTTCTGTTGCACCACATTCAGTGACGAAGTGCTGCCTTGAATTGCGCCATTCACAGTTAATTTATCCGCGCCAAAATCACTTTTACGCTGCTCTTGCATTGCTGCTGCCGCTGCCAACTGTTGCTTGTACGACGCTTGTCGACCGCGCAGCGAGCTATCACGTAAAAGCACCAAATTCTGTTCGGATGGCGTGCGCGTTATGGTAATCTCCGGCGAGGCGGGCATTGGCTGTTGCGATACAATATTCTCGGTGCGGCAGGGCACTACAGGCTCCACGTTCGCCGTATTGCCACTATTGCTGCGCGCGTTAGACGACTTACGTCCCACCAAAGATTTCAAGAAATTCTCTATACGCCTACGTGGCGGCAATGTGCCACTCAAGGAGTTCACTAAACTGCCGTCGCCATCGTAACCATTCACCGGCGCTGTTGCTGACTCTGTTTTACTCTCACCGCCGGCCATTTCGTTCTGCAATGCGGCATTATGCGCGTTCGGCAGCGACAGTGTGGTTGGTGCTTGTGGTGGACCACCGTTTGTACGTCGCGTTTGGCTGCCGTGTTTCTGTTTCCCGACACCAACGCCAACAGTGTGGCTATTGCCGCCAACGTTGCCTTCTTTGCCCGTATGGGCGTGGCTGTTGGCCTGTACGGCATGCAGCTGTGCTTGAATGTTGACTTGGTTGCGCGTCTCTAACAGCGCAACTGTCTCATTGTCCGCCGCCGTTGAGGAGTTGTGTGTGGGCCGCTGGTGTTGGTAATGGTGTTGTTTCTTTGTGTTGGCCAGATTGTGAATGGGCGAGGAATCCTGCGGAGAGCGTGCAAAACAAATAAGAAAATCGTCAATTTTGACATTAAAATTTTTGAATTTTTGTTTTTGTTTATATTTTATTTTTAACATTTTTTTTTTAAATACAAATTTTGAAAGTTAAACATTTTTCTCTTTTGGTGATGCCGAATTCAAATAATTTTTTGGTGAATTTTTTTTTTCGAAAATATTGCTCCTACGAAAGGTAGAGTTTCTCAGCTTAGCTCCCACGATATGGTTAGTTTACGAAGGCGTTCGTGAGAAGGATCGTCTAAATATTATCCGAGCTTAAGGCCTTCGGCGATCATCATTTCTCGATGTTTGTAAGTCTAAACTTTGATCTTTGCGAAGCTCGGAGCCTCAAATGATCTCCATAAGCTCCACATGGGCAGCCTTGCTCCAGCGTTAATCTAAACTTACAGACCTCGGTGTATAGGCATTGGAAAGGACTAATCTTTCTTTAAAGTCAACCAAAGGTCTCGCCAGAACCTTTTCTACAGCTGATAAATCAAAACGTTTAAGTTTAAGTAGGATCCAAAACATTGAATTCGGTTTCAGACCGCCTAGTTGACTCCCAGGGTAGATCTACCGCACTCAAAAAGTGTTTCAGTGAAAATAAAAAGTCGGACGAAAATCATAAAATCATTGATGATCTCTCAAATCAGAGAATACTGGATCCTACACCATAGAATTGTTCAGTGTTCTTATAGCAAATCATCATTTCTGGATTTGGCTGAAGAAATTGCTGAAACGAACACCAACTTATGCCGAGCACTGAGAATTACACAAAAGTTTCCCATTTTAAGCTCCTTTTGACATTTTTTGGTGGAACTGTCCCTACGAAAGTTGTTTTCAGGTGTTGTTTTATCTAACTAACTGCCGAGCAGAGTTCAAGTTTTAGTGGAGCCGAAGAGGCATTACCTTGGAAGGAAGATCGGAGCCGAGGTGCTTGATTTTTGGTTCAAGCTTTCATCTTACTTTATTGTTTTCTAGGCTTATGATCATGACTCTGATGAAGATGTTAAGTAAGCCTAGCGCTAAATCATGGACTCAGAATATTCCAAGCTGACTACAAAGTTTGTAAGTGAATATTCGTCCGGCATCTCGAATTGCCTAAGGGATTGGCCTCAACGGAAAGTCACCCCAGAACAAATTAGCAGCAACTGCAAAGAAGAAGCACTTGTCGGAGTCGAAAAAATCTCTGTCGCGTTTACTTGCAAGCTCAAGACTTCTTCTTCTTTTTACACTTACGTAGAGCAAGTTTGTGCTAGAGCAACGCAGCTCCTTATAGGAGATTTCGTTTAGCAATTCTAAAGTCGGTATTTGAAGCTTAAAGTACTACCTCTCTGTGGTCTTGGAATTGGTAATATAAGGAGTTGAGACGGCATAATTTCAGCTCTTCTCTCTTAAAAGTGCCCGAGAACGTACGAGATCGTTGTTCAGACCGCCTACATCACCTAACTATATTAGCCTGCTCTGCCCAGCCATTGCGTAGCACAACTAAACCTCTTTACAGAATGTAAGATTGGCACTACAGACGTTAGTAAATAAGCATGAACCTCTCACCAAACCATGAGTTCTCGATATTTATATGTGTATATGCAGAATAGTCACTACTCACCCTAGAATCTTGTTCCAGTTCTTCCTCAAGCGCACTATAGACTGGAGCGTACCAAGAGTACGCGTGTTGTTTACGTGTTGTTGCAGCCGTGTTTGTATTACTTTGTACTGGTTGGGGCTGTGTGTGTTGTTGCTGCTGCTGTTGTTGTTGTTGTTGTTGTTGTTGTGGAATGAGATTGGCAGTTGTTGGCAGAATTGTTGTTGTTGGAGCTACCGTAGCAGCTGTTTGAGAACTCAAGCCAACGCTCGACTGATGACGTTTATGCAAAACAGCACCAACACTCTTGGCGCCAACGTTCACAACGCCACTGGGAGCGGCTCTCAACGCTTTGGCTGTTGTGTTGTTGCAATAATTATTATTCGTGCCACAGCAGACAGTGGATGTGGTGAGCAGATTGTTGTTGTTGTAATTCAATTGTAAACTACGTCTTTGCTGCTGCAGATGTTGTTGCTGTTGGTGTTGTTGCTGTTGGTGTTGTTGTTTGGATTGCTGATATGAAGCCGGCAAATGTTTGACGGGTTTGCGTGTCGAGTATTCGTTAGCTGCACGCAAGCTGAGACTGTGTTGCAGCAGTTGTTGTTGTTGTTCTTCTTTCGGTAGATTGCGTTTATTTTGTTTCGTTTGTTGTTGCTGTTGCTGTTGCGTCGCACAATTATTATTCGTCGTATTACCTACAACTGGTTGAGGTGCTACCGACGCGTTCCGTTGCGGTAACACATCCTTCTTTGTGAATATCAATGAAGCGCTACTCTTCGGTAAACGTATCGAGCGTTGCTTAGCCGCAACCGTCGACTCGATGTTCGTTAGCAACGGCTCGGTCTCGGAGAGTGGCAAATTGATAGCGCAATCGTTCTGATTATGCGACGGTGAGTCTGCGGCTGGGAAGTTGATTATGAAATGTTCAGCCGCGTCGTCGAATGCACTATTTGTGCCACCGCGTGTATAGAAGGAGTTTGCGTAAGGCGCCGAACCACCACCACCACCACCACTTCCGCCGATAGAACCGTCCTCACTCGATGAGGAACGCGAGTATTGGCTGGCGTAAGAGGTGCGATGTGTTGGCACTGGTGCAATACTAGCTGCAGATGCGCGTCGATATGAGGGTGGTGCGTCCACTAGGTGGCGCTGTGGCGGCAAGTATGTCGAGAGGTTGCCTTGCAACGGGTAGACGGTCTCATGCGGCGGTGAAGTGCTCAAGTCCAGCAGTTGTATGCAATCAAGATTGGCGTGTTGCGGTTGCGCGTGCAGTTGTGGCTGTGCCGGCACGTGTTGACGTTGCACAAATTGCTCCTGCTGCCAGCACTTATCGTCGGCGGCGGGTGTTGAATTCACAGGCGCTACTGCTGTTGTTGTCGTCGGGTAAGCGCTAGAGTTGCGTCGCGCCTCCTTAACGGATGCTGTTGCTGTTGCTGCTGCAGTTGTTGAGGTGGCAACAAATGTTAGCGGTTTATTAACTTGAAAGTCGTGCTGCTCAAAATAGTATTTGCCACGTTGCGCGTGTTGCGTTGTCGCCGCGACTGTTGTCTCGTAACTCGACTGATGCAGTAGTGTTAGTGGAGTGGTTTGTGGTTGTTGTGGATATTGTTGCTGCTGCTGTTGTCTTAAATGCAATGGCAATTGTTGTTGCTGTTGTTGCTGTAGTTGACGTATATGCCTCTGCTGTATGTGTGTGTCCTTATGCAACTCATTATTCGGCTGCAACGCGGCTGTTTGCATTGGCGGTGGCCTCATCTTTGTACAAATTGTAATTAATAGCTGCGTTCACAGTGTTGTTGTTATTATTATTGTTATAGATTACAGGTGCACATTCAACGCATGCCGTTAGCCTGGAAGCATTAACGCTCTGAACAGCAAAGTCGCAAGTGGACATCTTCATAATGGCAGCCTGCAGCGAAAGAAAGCAAAAAGAGGTCAAATCAAGAGAGGAAAACATAAATTTACAGTTGTTAAGTTGAGTGATTGTTGATAAACTGTCAGAAAATAATTGATTGATTGCGATCCACTATGAAAGTGAGTGTATACGAGTACTAGTGAGACGAAATGTAATCCAGAAATTTGAAAATAAAAATAAATTTAATGGATTATATAATAAAAAAACAAAATAAAAGAGAATAAGTAGCAAGAGAATCGGCCATGAGGTTCGACGTGCTACATGAAAAAAGCATATTAACTTTGGTTCGAAATATGTAAGTACCAAAGGAGAAGAGATATTCTTCTTCTTTATTGATGTAGGCATCGTTTACACGATTATAGCCGAATCAGCAATATCGCGCCATTCATCTCTTTTTTTTTCGCTGTTTGAAGACAGTTGGAAATAAAAAGGAAACCAGGTCGCTCTCCACCTGATCCTTCCAACGGAGTGTAGATCTTCCTCTCCCTCTGCTTCCTCAAGCTTCCTCCTATCGAACAAACTCTTCAACTCTTATTGTTTTTTACAATATCAAATTGAAAAAATCTCATGATAAAGAGTCACCCTTTCTAAAATCTCGTTTAGTACCGAATAGCTCGGAGAAGTCGTTCCCGATTCTTACCGTCCTTCTGGTGTTGTCCAGCGTCAGTTTACAGAACCGTAAAAGTTTTTCGGGGATGAAAAGGTGATGTGTGTCGATCCTCTTTTCACAGGTCTTTTCCAAGATTTGGCGTATGGTGAATATCTGGTCAATGGTTGTCTTACTAGATCTAAAGCCGCACTGATAAGGTAGAATCAGTTTGTTGACCGTGGGCTTTATTCTTTCACACTATACGCTTGAGAGGACCTTATATGCGATGTTAATAAGGCTTATCCCACTAAAATTGGCGCACTCTGTGGATCCCTCTTGTTGTGGATTGGTCAGATCTACTTAAGTTTCAATTCCCGGGCATGCTTTGGTCCGACCATATTCTGCAAAGCAACTTAAGCATGCACCTTGTCAGCTCTTCACCGCTATGTTTGAATAGCTCTGCCAGTAGGTCGTCAGCTCCAGCGGCTTTGTTATATTTTAAGCGGGCGATTGCTTTTCGAACTTTTTCATTGATTGGTATTTAGAGTTCACCATCTCCGAATGTTGCATTTTCACTGTCATTGAGCAGGCTGGGGAAGTGCTCCCGCCATAAATTCAATATACTCTGGACATTAATCACTAGATCAGCCCTCTGTGTTCTGTGTTCTTTGATCCGGGGACAGCTATGTGACTTGATGTATTTTCTTGTGCTAGAATCTAGTACTACAGACAACCATATTTCGGGCTCCGGCGAAGGTGATCAGACTCAACCCATTTGGGGATGTTTCGTTGTGAAGGCTGAATTTTTCGACAGTCATACCATAGACACCTTCTTTGCCCACCAAGCACAACTTTCAAATCGTGGCGAGAGCAACGCTCATAAATGGCATCTTTGGCCAAATCGTCCTTCTCAATACTTGATTCCTCCTCCTTTGTATGGTCGCTGTGGTAAATGTCACAAGGACCTACTCGTTCCCATGCTTGTCCCATCCAACGCACTTCTTGGATGTCAGCATTTATTCCTACGAGGGCTTCAAGCAGCTGGATAGCGGCACCTTCCCTATTAAGGGACCGAACATTCCAGATGCACACCCTCGTCCGAGGCGTTATAAATTTTTTCCTTAGAGCTGGTGTCTATGGAAAACGCAGCGCACAACATCGCTAGGCGAGGAAGTTTAAAGTTTTTATACATTTATATAGCGAGCCGGTTGCTTCAAGACCGAGTTTCCATCTGCGTATGGCTGCTGAATTGTAACAAAATTAAACCATTCCTGAAACGAATGATGATGGGTGATGAAAAGTGGATCACTTACAGCAACAACAAATGAAAATGAGCATGGTCGAAGAGCAGTGAGCCGGCACAAACAGTCTCCAAGCCAGGTTTGACAGCCAGGAAAGTTTTGTAGTGTGTTTGGTGGGATGGCCAAGGAATCATCTACTATGAGCTGCTCTACTACGGCGAAACTTTTAATTCGAACCTATACTGTCAGCAAATGGACCAACTGAATGTAGTAGTCGCCTAGAAGCGCCAAGCTTTGCCTAAAAGGAGGAGAATTGTGTTTCATCAGAACAACTCCAGACCACATACATCTCTGGCGACCGAACCGCCAAAAGTACCAAAAGCTTGGTTAGTTATACATCCACCATAAAGTGCAGACCAGATTGCTGTCAATGGCGAATGATTTGGTTGGTGAATAATTGGCCTTAAAAGAAGCCCCATTGTTGCAATACAAAGTTTTCTATGAAAGAGACATAATAACGTTATTTTTCGAGATTTTTATTTCATGTCAGAAATACCCTATGAGGGCTCCCTACCGAAGGGAAACCTCATTTAGGAAAAGCAACTTTCTATAATTTCATATGATGGTCGAACCAGGACTCGAACCAAGGACTTTCGAGTTTGAGTATGCAATGCCAACCACTCTGCTATTCTGACCGATATGTATCAGCTGTATACTAGTTGTATACTAGTGCAGTTAGGCATTTCGATTTATACTTAATAAAAAAAAAAAAAAAAATCATAAGACGTATGAAAGTTAAAGGAGGAAAATACAAAGTATCGAAGAACATAAAACTACATTGCTTAGCACACCAGCTGAAATAGTAAAACTACAAAGGAATTTTTTAATGAATTTTTCACTTGTTTTATCTCTTGTCGTTTTCCTTTCATTTATTTATTTTTTATTGTATTTTTTCTTTTCTTTTTTGCTTTCTACCAAGTGTACACTTAAAAGCGCTGGAAAATCCAATTTCTCAGTAAAAAAAATACAACACGAAAAAAGTGATATTTTTTAATCGCTTTTACTCATCGACAACTATTTGATATTCCTGTTATTTTTCCGCTTTTTTTTTGTTTTTTTCTGAGAGATACGAAATTCGATTGAAAATGACAATTCAAATTAATACCGTTTCTGTGCGGTCTCGTTTACAAAGTATCAGTGAGATTATTTTTCATTGTCATTCACTTTGTAAGCTGTCATTTAGCGAGTTTAATGGCGAGCGTGTAGACAAGTGGAAGCACACATACACGTACATACATACTCGTACGTATGTATAAATATGCTGACAAAAATACATTTTAGTCAGTTATAAATACTTTTCTACAAACTTTTCAGCACTTTGTTGAATTAGACGTTGATCAGATCAACATGAGCGGAAAGATAAAAATAAAAAATACAGAAAGTGATGGCGAACGATGAATGAAGTACGTAAAAATTGTATAAAAAAAAACTCAAGTAGAGTTAAATAAAAAGTATCGAAAGACAAATTCAGCGAAAAACTAAACGGATGCTAAGCGCATCGAGTCCATATCCTTCTTTTACAACTACAACTTCAAGCGCTCAATCTTTTGTTAGTTGCTCACACAAATCCTGCTTGGTGTGCGTGTGTGTGTGTGTGTGTGTCTAAATGTGCGCGCATTTCATTCGAATAATCCATTTATAAGATATTTTATAGTTTGAGTGTTGTAGTCATTGTTGGTGAGCGCGTGCTTTGCCGAAAATCTTCTTCTTCCCTACAAATGTATGCATATATCTCTTGCACAGTGTGTCAGCTAAGTTCACGGCAGCACGTGAGGTCAACAATATGAAGACTCGTTTGACTTCCCTCTAGCTCTGTATGTATGGGTTTTGAGGAACTGAGAGAGAGAGAAAGAAAGAGAGCGGAGCAGAGAGAGAGAGAGAGAGATATAAAGGGAGAGAGACAGAAATAGCGGCAGAGAGAAATATTGAGAGGGAGAGGGAAATATAGAGGGATATATATAGAGAGAGGGATAAAAAGAGAGTGAGAGAGAGAAAGAGAGAGTAAGAGAAATAGAGATAGAGGAAGAAAGAGAGAGAGAAGTAGAGAGAGAGAGGGGGGAGAGTGGAAGATATGGATAGAGGGAGGGATAAAGAGAGAGAGAGAGAGAGAGAGAGGAAGAAAGAGAGAGAGAGAGAGAGAGAGAGAAAGAGAGAGAGAGAGAGAGGAAGAAAGAGAGAGAGAGAGACCGTATATAAAAAAAATAAAAGCTTTGTTTCGGATGTTAGTGGAACTGGACATCACACCCACAATTTTTCGCATAACAACACTCACTGATAACCCACCAGTCGGTTATAGCAGCCGCTTTAGGGATCTGTTCGCATATTTTCCGACGATGACTTCCTTGTAAAAAAAGCTTGGTACTGTAGATGCTTTCAAGTCAACCAAAGCTCTTTGCGAGTTGCTTCTAATTAAGAGTGCATGTAACGAATACCCATTTCTTTCGAGATCCAGAAGTCGGCAAGCTATTTGTGATGTTGTTGTTGTTGTGAACGACGAAGTCGCCCTGTTTAGGAACAATAAAAGCTTCTTGGGTCTTTCGAAGACCCCCGAAATTTCCAGACAACGAGTTATTCCGACGAGTTTGAACCAGAGGAAGAGGGTTCCCTGATAACAGGAGCACCAGAAGCTCGTTTCTCAATTAACGTAACTAATTCATATCGTGAGAGCATTTGAAGAGCTGACTAAATTATTACAAAGATCAGCTTTCAATTCAGACTCAAAGACTTTTCCATGAACCTCAAAATTATTCCTGTATATCCAGCGGTTTATAAGAAATATTATAACCTAAATTATAGTACTACTAATGATAATGAGTCAAGCCAAAGTTCTTTTAGAACCGTTTCAACAAAAGCGCAAAGATCAGGATGACCTATATGTCCCGAGAACAAGTGACCACTCACTTTGTTTCGTGTTAACTCTCATAACGTAAGATCACTTGCAGGTCTGAGCACATTTTGGTAAGCAGTCCTTACATAGAAAAGATGTGCTCCATATATTCGAAATAAAGAAGAAGAAACAAAATAGATATGTAGAGCCCAGGGAAGTCCCGCTGCTAGGAATACAGACGTCACTTTGCTAAAATCAAACACTTCGGACCCGCTAGTGGAACCAGAGAAAGATTTTTGATAGAATCTGCGTACGAAAACCTAAAATTCCTACTAAGTAGTACTTCGAAGCCAAGTCTTAGAGATATTTCCACAAAACGAACTTAATCTAAACAATCGTACGGAAACATACTTCATACACTGTACTCATCCCTGAGTACTTGTGGGAGTAACTACTCTCCACTTTCAGTCTGCGCTCATCACTCACTTATTCATTTTTCAATCAGTAGCGGTATTGTGTAGCAAAGGAGACTGTCACGCCACGAGCAATGAAAATATACTCACCGTTGTATGTACCATATATAGGTATGTACAATAGACAATGTAGTTATGTGCGAGTGATTGTAGTGCGACAATGAAATGGAAATGTGCAGCAATTTCAGCTCAATTGCATTAAAGTGATTTCCGCTTTGCACACAAAAGAGAAAAAAGTATGTAGAGCAAACGTCAAGCAAGAGGGAGCTGTAGACGGAGATATTAGAGCTTGACTGGGAGAAGTGAAAAAAAGAGACGCAATGCGACGGTTGTAGCTGTGGAGTGCCGGTAGTTGTGTCCTCGAATTTCAATACAAGTCATAAAACGAAACAAATTCGTAAAGCGGAATGAATGCATGAAGTAAGACGAAGCGGAAGTAAACAGCGAGCAAACAGCGTTGGAAATATCTCAACTGCGTTGTTCCTGCTTTCCGTTCGGCTTATAGCAAACTCGTCTCCAACACTTACTCTGCCCAAAGCCAAAAGTAATGTCCAAATCTACTAAATCTTGGCCAAGAGCAATTCCACGGATGTCAAATGGCAATGTCAGTGATGCGCTCCAAGCTTTAGCAAAAGCGTATTACAGCTGTCTGCTGCTGGTTGGGGAGAACAATAAATTTTCGACAGTGGGTGAGTGTAAGAGAGTGTGTATACGAGAGTGAGAGAGAGGGTGGGGGAGAATAGTCTCACAGTCAAGTCGGCCAACACGGCTTGACGGGTTCACAAAAGAGGTAGTTATGATAACGATTTTTTGTAGTTACTGTTATTGTTGTTTTTGTTGTGTGTGTGCGTGTTGTCACAACTATCTACTGCAGCTAATTCCACTATTTGTTGTGTCTTTGCTGCTCGCTGCCGGCTATTTGTGGTTATGTTAGTATTAGTGCTACTTTGTAATGGTACTTACCGCTATTGTTGTTGTTCACCCTAACGGTGCTGCCAAGAGGCAACTGTTCTACCATTCATTGTAGTCCGAGTGCACACGCATACAGAGAGTGGGAGAGAAAGAGGTCGAGAGAGAGATAGTGTGGGCGAGTGGAGTCGTATAGCAAAGCCAGACGCATGCGACTTTGTAGACTTATGGCAAATGTTGCAAATGCAAACGAATTTCACGCTTGAGCTATGCTGGAAACTATGATAAAATGTCGAATTAATGAATCAGCAACGTGGAAATAATGCAAAGTCGTGGAGTCAACGGAGCAAACACACAAAGAAGTGGCGAGTAGCGAGTAGTGAGTAGCGTGTGGTAAATGCGGAGTCATATTTAGTTGATTTGACCATGCCGGCTCCAGACAGTCACAGAGTTCTGATGACTAAGCGGATAAAAGTTTTACGAAAATATTATACCAATAATAAAAACAAAATGGAAATGAGAAATGAGAAATAAGTCCAGACAAAATTTCAAATAAAATAATTAAAGCTTTGCGTGGATTTGCTTCATCCATGGCAGAAGCTCGTCGTTAACTCGAAACTCAGGTTTCGGCGTTGATGTACCATATCTTAAATTGAGTGCCTTATAGCTGGTGAGAGAGGGAGAGACAAAGAGAGAGAGAGAGAGATGGGAAAGAGATGGAGAGAGAGAGAGAGAGATGGGAAAGAGATGGAGAGAGAGAGAGAGATGTAGACAGAGAGAAAGAGATGGAGACCAAGAGAGGAAGAGAGAGAGAGAGATGTAGACAGAAAGAGAAAAAGAGAGAGAGAAATAGAAAGAGAGGGAGAGAGATGGAGACAGGGAGAGAAAGAGAGGGAGAGAGAAAGAGAAAGAGGGAGAGAGAGAAAGAACTAGAGAGAGATAGAGAGAGAGATGGGCACAGAGAGAGAAGGAGAGATAGATGGGCACAGAGAGAGAAGGAGAGATAGATGGAGACAGAGAGAGAAAGAGAAAGAGAAAGAGAGAGAGAGAGAGAGAGAGAGAGAGAGTTTCACTGCCATCTGGAGATCGTTGTTCCTCATATTAGCTACAGAAACATAAAATATTTTTAACTTAGACCTTACTAAATCAAACACTTTACTAAAAATAGCAACAAAAAATCTATTAAAAAGTCCTTAATGTCTTTTCTCAAGGAGCGGAATGGTTCCAAATCCATGAGCTTTGAGATTTCTTTGGTAAAATTTGACCTCTACAATGAAAGCAGTCTGAAATAGAAAAGTCTACAATATAATCTTTTATAGCATGAAAAATCAGTACAGGAAAGTATTGTATTTCTAGCTACTCTCTGCTGCAACACTGCCCATCATCAGCTCAAGGTACGTATTTTCGTTCGTTTCGTTACGAAGCAATCTCGATGCCAAAATGTTATAAATGCTAGAGCAGACTAACAATCGGGTACCTTACTCTCTGCCAGATACATAAATATGTGTATGTACGTAATGTGAGTGCTAGTGTCTCTCTTTGGTCATGAACCTACATTGAATTGATGACAGGAAGAGAGATATATGATATAAGAGAGAGGAATAGCCAACAATAAATATAACATATAGAACCACGGGAGAGGAAGAGCGAATGGGTGCGAGATATGGAGATGTTGTTTAAGAGAAAATTTCTGGAGAACTCAAAATTATGGACAGTGCAACTGATCACGAGTCTCAATTGGTTCGACGTAAGCATGTCAACGTCTGTACTCAAAACTTTTCTGAGATTTTTGAAATCGGTTATTGAAAATTAACCCTTAGCAGGTTGCAAGTTCTCATAATAAAAAAAAGTCAAGCACATTTCATTCCAAACAAAGTGCAAGACTGAACAGTAGCAGCTGAAGTGTAATTGTGCATTCCATTTTATATCTAGCAATCCACATTTTTTTGTTCTTCTTTTTATATATATTTTTTTTTTTTGCCAACCGCAAGAAAGCATTTGTCTGAGCAGCAAATCGATTTCATAGACTTCTTCGTGGCAAATAATTCTTTATTATCTACTTTAAATTTTTTATTTTCTATGTTTTTTTTTTTGGTAATTTTGTAATGTTTCTTTCATGACAGTAACATAAATCTTTCTGCATGCTGCTGCACACAGATTGGTTTGTTTGTTGTTGGATCAACACACCATAAGTATTGATTTGAATGCCACAAACACCAACCAAGCCATCCATGAATTGATGATGGAAAATTTTTAGTTTTATGAGAATGTCTGATGTGCCAATCCAGTCGTCTCAGCATGTCCGAATCGAAGTGAATTCTATTCATCTTCTTTTAGTGCTGACGCTAGCAGCGGTTGAGAAGTTGCAAGGTATAGTATGTATGTATGTGGGTATAGTATGCTTGCGGGCAGTCAATTCAGTTGCTCATTTCACACACAGCTGAAGGCCAAGAGTATGCCAGCAAGAGAGGGTGGAGTGTACATATAATGTAAGCGAAAGCTGTTGAGTTCTGCAGTTTTGCTCGCCACCAGCATATCTGCTTGCATTGAAAATTCAATTTGTCCAGCTGTCAATTCATGCTTACATAAATTTTTCTTCGACATTTCGCTTTTTATGCGCAGATGTGGGAGGCGCTAGGGCCGGAGGCATAAAATTAATACATAGTAGAGTGAGCTATGGTGGGTTGCTGTATTACCAAAATGACGGCTGCCGGCCGCCAACCCAACAAGTAATCTACTTCAACACCAAGCGCAGCCGATATCCGATAACAGCAGACATTGACAGTTTTCTACGAAATCAGAAATTGCTTTGCAAAAACTCACGGCAATTTTATATACTTTTTCGTTAGTACTTTTCTGAGATTTCTAAAAGATTTTTGCGCTTTTTGAGTATTTATTTTATTATTTTAAATTTTATTTTGTCAGTCTTTTTATTTTATTTTATTATACTTATTTTTATATATAAA
>JAWMAG010000001.1:9940000-10005000 GCA_037013455.1 Ceratitis rosa | reverse complement strand
CTTTTAAGCGCCACTTGGCTGGTGATAAAAAAAACAAAAACTACAACATTGTGGGTTAATTTTATTTGTTAGTATGTATGTACATACGTACATATATACATAAGTGTAGGCGAGGGGGCGTCACTACAAAATGTAAACTTTCGGGTGTTACATGGACAATTGCAATTGATTTATGTTTGCTTTGCGGTTTTTCGAATTTACAAAATTTAAACACTCAAAATACATATATACACATATTGGTTGTGTGTGCGTGTGTGTTTTAGTGCGTTGTTGTTTAGACAGCAAATCCGCTCTGTTGGTGACGCTTTGACTCCCCGCGGATTTTAAACGAATTTGTCGTTTCATGTTTCCAATTAGTATTAGTAATTTATTAGTGTACACAAGGTGAACAAATTTATGCACACACACATACGTACGCACACAAAACTCATAGACAAATACAAATACCTGCGTAAATATATGTATGTATGTATGTATGAACATGCACACACTCTATAATTTTCAATTAATTAAGGATTTTCATAATATTACGCGCAATCACTGCCATGACCCTGGAGAGATATACTGAGAGAGAGTGACAGGGAGATACAGAGAGTGTGGGTGTGTGTGTTTGTGTGATATAAAAGTGTGGTGACATGCAGTGTGCGAGTGACTGAGAGGTGTTTGAGCGCACCGCATCATCACAGCCGCGCTAAACCATTTCGAACTTTGAGTAATTTTCATAAAATAAATTACTAAAATGTTGTTATTAATGAGTGCAGGCAAATATTTGATTATAAATACATTTTTATTTATTTATTTATTTTTTATTTTAATTCACTAAATCTTAATTGAGTTGCGTTTTAATTATAAACTATAAATAAAATAAATTACACAAAAATCTCAAATAAGCCATGGCAACTGTGTGGTACTACATGTTCATAAATATTTACATGCTGCCAATTTATTATTTATTTTTGTAATTAAAAATTAAAATTTAATGAGTAATAATTTTATTATGATTTTCAAGTACAAAATTTGGTTAGTGTTGGTTTCGTTATTTATTAGTACTAATGGAAATGAGATTAGTCATTTTTTTATTTACTAATTTTTTATTTCATTTAATTTTTTATTTTATTTTCTTTATTTTTTTTATTTTTGTTTATTTTATTTTTTATGATAAGAACTGATATGAGTTTTAATTGAGTTGCAATAATAATTATTATTTGGCATTCCATGAAATGGTATCTTTGGCTGAACAGTCGGATGGAAGCTGAATATATGACGAAGCATTTTAAAGAGAGCTCAGTTTGGCTGATTTCGAGAGACACTAGTCTTTTTAGTATCAGATATTAGTAGAAGGAAATTCATATAACTATTACATACTCTAAAATCATGAGCAACTCCTTGCCGCAAAAAAACCCGTGTGAAGCCACTAGGCGGCTTTAGTGGAGCTTCTCTGACATGTATTCAGTTTAAGATCTCACGAGAGTCTTTTTGTAGCGTTTGTTCAGCAATAGTGTGGTTGTTTATGAACTCTCTAGTATTCGAGATATATGTACTTACGCCCCAAAGACCCAAAGGAAAGCGTGACTTATTTCCGGACAGAAAAAGCGGCGGAAGGCTAGCCAAAAAGTGTATCCCGAAACGATAAAGATGGAACAGCACTGCCCACCTAAGGAACAAAAAATCAGCGACACTAATGGTCGATCAAGATCCATAGGTTTCTCATAATAGCACTCCTATTGTATGGTGGAGAAGCTTCAATGAAATCGAAATAGAAGTTTTCAGAAGAAAGACGTTGCGGAAGATTTATCTTCTACGCTTAAATACAATATATTATATATACAAATAATATAAACGACAGAGTGATGAACCCAATGAGATATACGACGACGTTAACATAGCTTAGTGAATCAATATATATCAGCTAACTGGTCTAGGTTATGGGGTCTACATATACGACCCATATATGTATATACCCGGTGGAGGAAGCAGAGGAAGAAAGTTTGGAAAATTAGTCGGCGAATTATCTGCCTACTGTGAAGAAAGGCATCACTGACTGACGTGCTCTTATTACCTTAGCCGAGTTACACAAATTAAAAAACCCTAATATATTTAAGTAACTGATAATTTGATGACGTCAACAAAAATAAAATTTCCAATATAAAAAAAAAAATTAATTGACTATTTCAAGGAAAAATCACTAATTTAACTTTTAGCGGCCATATTTTCTAAAAATAATAATAGAATAATGACGTCAACGCGAATTTCCATTAGTCAGAGTTTTTGATGGGCATAAGTGTATGTATTTGTGTGTATAAATATTTGTATGTAGTAAATTTCTATTTCTATTTATAGCCATTAATAGGCAACTCTGATTGAAATTTATAACCATATTTATGTACTCACATATAGCGGTTAATTTAAAAAGAAATTGATTATACCATTTATTAAAAATTCTTAAATATCTCAAATTATTGGAAAGGAGAAAATTTAAAATTTATTATTTTTTAATTTTTTTATACATATTTTGCCTTGTTTTAATTTTTTAGCGAAATAAATATTAATTAAATTACCGCAGTTTTTTTTTTACTTGTTCGCTCAAGACAAATACTGTCCTGCGGATAAGCCCGAGACGATTAACGCCGTGAAAGAGAAAATTCGGCAAGTTATTGCTGGCACACGGTCACAAATGGTGGAAAAATTGATTTAAAATTGGGCCGCTTGGCTGGAATTTATTGGGACACTTGTCCGAAATAATTTTTAAAATGAAATGGGAAACACTCGTCTTTATAACAAAGCTAACATTAGATTATATGCGCTTCATTTCTAATTGAAAATCAAATGTCTAAGTAAAAAAAAAATGTTTTCCAATAAGAGTTGTTATTTTGATATTTAAAGAAAATTGGATTGGATCGCAAAGTGACTGCTCAATAGCTTCACGAATTATATCTTTGAAGTCTTAAATCGATGTTGGTCTGTTGACGTTGACCTTAACTTTCACGTGGCCCCAAAGGAAGAAGTCGCGGGATGTTAAATCAGAAGATCTCGGTGGCCAGTTGCCATCACCTCGGCGAGAGATAACATGGTGCGGAGACTTTTCTCTTAGAAGTTCGATGGTTTCGTTGCTTGTGTGGCACGTAGCGCCGTCTTTTTGAAAGTAAACGTTGCCCAAATTAATATCATCCAATTCCAGCCGTAAAAAATAATTTATCATCTCTCGATAGCGCAACCACTCACCGTAACTGTTGCTGCAGCCTCATTTTCGAAAAAGTGAGGTCCACTGACCCCGCCGGACTATAAGCTGCACCAAACAGTTGAAGATGGAAAGGCTAGTCAACAATAAATCTTGGGGTTTCTGAGCTACAGATCCGACAATTTTTCTTATTGACGTAGCAATCGAGGTGGAAATGGGTCTCTTCAGTCCTTTATTTTTGCTGAAATCTTGTGAGTTTCTTACGCATTCCTTCGCTTTGATTTGGGGCAGTAAGTAAGCATACTTTTTAATTTGTCATTTTAGGTATAATTTTTTTTTTCATTTTCGCAATTAAAGCGCGTGTTTGGCTCTCTGCTTCATTTATTTTATTTTATTTTTTGCCGGTGTAATACAGCAGTGCCTTCTCATTTGGTAGCAAATTTTTAGTAGCTAATTAACTTGTGATTTTAGAGAACTTAATTAGTTGTTTAGCGCTGCTTGTTTTTCTTCAAAATGTAAAAATGAAGTAAAACGAGCAGAACAGAGAGAAAAATGAAGAAGAACTAAAGTGAAAAATTGGGTTTAAGTAAGATTTTCGTTGGTAATAAATTAAGGTTGCTTTCTAGAAGGCGGAGAAAAGAAATAATCGAGAAAAAAAATCTTTTCCAATCTGATGCCTTTTTTTAACCAATTATAGTAAATAATAAATTACTTAACAAGGACCTTAAAATTAACACAGAACGAAAGAAAATATTTTAGACAAATTTAAATTGCTACTTTCCTATAAATAAATTTCAAATTAATTTTAAACTCACCATTTTGCCTTATTTTTGTTCTACAAATCGTGTTAAGTGAATTCTGCGTAAATCTGTAAATTAAAGTAGAAAATAGAAAATTAAAAATATTGAAATAAATAAATAAATAAATTAGTAT
Organism: Ceratitis rosa; assembly: GCA_037013455.1. Lineage (NCBI taxonomy): Eukaryota > Metazoa > Arthropoda > Insecta > Diptera > Tephritidae > Ceratitis > Ceratitis rosa. Next base: position 10,000,889 of record JAWMAG010000001.1, on the reverse strand, counting down.
TGTGGGTTAAAATACACAATTATTCAATTATATTCAAAATATTAGTAAGCAAATTAAATATTCAACAAAATCCATACATTCACACTTTAGTTACATAGATTAATACATATTTAAATATACATATGTATGTGTAATGAATATATTGCACGCCCTTAGATAAATGCAATTAAGCATTGTTGACGTTAGTAGATGCATATATACATATATGTACATACATACTATATAATTGTATATAAATCAAATGAACTTATTATGCAATTGTCATAACAAATGCAAATGTTGTAAGTAATTAAGTAGTTTAAGTGCATTGATTTTTGTAATTAAATTGTTTAAATCTGTTTGATTGAAAGTGATTTCATAGTCAGTGTTTTATAATGAGCTTATTGCTCCTGAAAGCAGGAAGAGAAAGTGTTAGAAATTTATTGGTAATTGTAATAGCAGTTTGGTAATCGTATTGGTAATGGTAATGGTAATCGTATTGATAATGGTAATGGTAATCGTATTGCAAAAGATAATGGTAATCATATTGCTGAAGGTAATGGTAATCATATTGGTAATTGTAGAGGTAATCGTATTGGTAATGGTAATGGTAATCGTATTGCTAAAGATAATTGTAATCGTATTGCTGAAGGTAATGGTAATCGTATTGGTAATTGTAATGGTAATGGTAATCGTATTGGTAATTGCAATCGTATTGGTAATCGTAACAGTAAACGCATTGGTAATGGTAATCACATTGGTAATTGTAATAGTAATCGTATTGGTAATTGTAATGGTAATCGTATTGGTAATGGTAATCGTATTTTTAATTGTAATGGTAATCGTATTGGTAATGGTAATGGTAATCGTATTGGTAATGGTAATGGTAATCGTATTTGTAATTTTGTTAGAAATTAGTTATTAATTAATACCAACTGTAACATTATAGTAATGGCTATCATGCACTGCTAACTCTCTTCAACTTCCTTCCTCTGGAACTGAATGGCATACTGTAAGCGAGCTTCAACGCAATCAGACTGAAAGCAATTCAACCTTGTAGGAATTGCCATATGGGGCACGCAAAAATATTATCTTTTGCGGATGTGTCGAAAGAGCTGGTTTACGCAATCTCTAGTTTGTGCTTCTTCATCTTTACAGACGGCTCAAAACTCGACGAAAATGTATGCTGTGGAATCCACTTTCCGATGGTTTCAATAAATATGAGCATCAGATACTAGACCATTGCAGCCTCTTTCAAGCAGAGTTCTTTGCAATCATGGAAGCCGCGACGTGACTTCTGAAATCTCTGGTAACAGAATAATCAGTTATGATATATTCCAACAGTCAACAGCAGTCATCAGATATGTATATACAGAATAAAATTAACACTGATTTTTGGTCGCAGCTGTAGGAGCGAAAAAAGGAAAAGTCTCTTGAACACTACTTCCGTCACAATCGATCCTTGAGCTAGCCTCAACAAAAATTGTTAATCTCATTGCTAAATGAGTCGAACACCAAGAAGGTGAAGGTAGAAGCCACAGAGCGTTAACACTATGGGCCTATAGAATGAGTGCGTTGATCACTCACCAATAGCCGCCTCAACTCAACCCAATTTGGGTCGTAAATTTTAGTTCATATCCACATTTTGATTCAAAATGCATTTTTAAAAATAAACTGCTAAATGTAGGCAACGTTTCATTTTTCTTACGGACAAACATAGTAACCAGAAGCAGCACATTGCCTATATTTAGGCGCTATTTTAGCAAAGCCTCATACCTGAAATATAAATGTAATGTCATATGTATTAATAATTTTTAAAATCACTTTTAAACAAAACATGAACTAAAAACTTTCGTCAAATTTCAAAGCAAAAAAATAATTTGAGTTTAAAAAGATTAATTCCATTTTTTTGCAAATAAATAAATGCATCAGCGTGTATGTGATACACCAGTCAGTCATTTTTGTGATTAGCAAATTACCATATAATACAAACAATTATAAATAAAGTGATTTGTTAGAAATTTGTTTAATTTTTTTGTAAAAATAATTTAATAAAAATATAATAATAATTTAATACTATACATAGCGAGAAGCTATCGCTAAGCTCGTAGCCAATTACTGTTTAATAAAAAGTACTATGAGCTGAGAATTCAGATACACGTAGTACAATAATATTTTCAAACAGAGATTTGCCAGATTGCGACGGAGATTGATGACCTTATAAATCATTTTATTTTCGTACTAAATTTTGTGGTGATAACAACGCACCCGCATACTAGCCTACAAAGTAAATTGGAATCTTACACAAGCTAGAGTTGATTAATAAATATTAAACTTCGAAATAACGAATCTTATGTTTAAACAAATTCAAATGGAATAAAACGAGAAATATTGAATATTTATTTTTGTTGTTTTTTTTTTGCATAATTTCCTTCAACGCGTGAGCATACAATTTAAATAATTCAATTAATCATTAATGGAAAATATACTTTTGGTACAATACATATAGGTATAAATATATATAAATTAATGCTACTTTAAATTGATTTACAATCAGTAACATTTTGCAAATATTTTATATTAATTACATTATTTCATGGTAAATTAATTAGCAAGTGCGTAGCTCAGCACTTGTGATTCTATAAATTGTGCATTTAATTTAATTAATATTTAATTAAACATACAAAAATTGAGCTCTTTTGAAACTGAGCGCGATTAAATTGTGGCATGCCACACAAAACGACCACGAATAATTATTTGCATGAGTTGCTGGCTTTGTAACAATGATAAATGTACGCGAGTATGAATGATATGTGCTTGTTATACAGGCAAAAATAAATATATATATTTTTGTATGCTAAAAATATATAGAGAAAGTTGTAATCTGAGGAAAGAATTCCATTTATAAAAAATATATATACCACCACCACCCTTTTCTGCGTAAAAATAAGGTCTTGGCTGTATAAAATCCGTATCAAACCCGGTGGATCTCTCCACCCCAGTAGCGGAGCCTCTTGAGGCCTTGTTGCTCCCATCTTCCGCACACCCACTGAGTCCAGCAACACATCAGTGTGGTTTCTATAAAGCACCATAACTGCATTTAACGCCATAAACACCCAGATAGTCAGTGGCTGCAGCCAAAACCGACTTGCCTGTCAAAAGCTTTTGACACTGTCAATCATTCAGTGTTACTATCAGTACCGCTGGGTTGACGAGGTGGTGGACAATTATAAGTAGAATTTCGTGTCTCATATGCCGATGATTGTTTGGCAATGATATTTTTGAACTCATCTAACTCTCCTTTCTCTTTGATCTGAACTCGCCGAATCAGTTCGTTTCCTGCACTCCCATTTGATGACCTCGATGACTTAGACTGATCTTGTCTGCTCCTAAGCGGAGATAGTGAACCGCTGAAACGACAACAACAACAACAACAACAACAACAAAAACAACATAAATACAATTTTTGCGAATAAGTCAGTCCCTCCTTCACTTTCCGAAAATGTTAAACCTTCCAGGAACCATAGAAACGAAATTTCAAATCAATCGGTGGATAACTTTTCGAGATATACAAATCTCTATAACCAAAAATGAGTTTTTCCGACAAAAAGGAAAATTTTTCTAACATAAATTGTTTTCCTAGCAAATAAAGATGAACTTGAAAATAAATTTAAAAAAAATTAAAAACAATAAAAAATAGTTCCTAATGGCGAAATATAATTTTCCCATATTTAGAATTTATTTTACCTTTTTTGCGCGGATACAAATAAAAAAAGAACCTGAAAAGCAAGCAACATGCAAATTCAATTAGCTAAAGCTCAGCTAATATAAGAAGAAGCATTAGCAGTTACATTATACATTCGAAGACTACAATACTCCATACAAATACTTTGAAGTGCTTAGCAACTGAGCTACTCCACTGTTGGCGTGCGTTAAAAAGTAAATACAAAGTATAATGTTATATATATATGGTATGTATGTAGTACAAGCATTCTGGAAAAGCAGCCAACACTGGTGGCATCGCTGTACAAAGATATTATTGCAATTGTTGTCATTAGCATTTATTTCAGCTTTTGTAGTTGTTGCATAAAGTCTTAAAATTCTTAATTACAGTGTGCAACATTTCCAAGTTGTACCAAAGAACGAGTGAGCAGAGCAAATTATGCGCACTCGCTTAAATTTCTCAATTTCCCAAAACTACTTTAATGACTTTTCGCAAATTATAACTTTAACAGTTATTTTTGGTATTAAAAAAATGCATTTTCTTTTTAAAACTCATACAAACCTCAATTACTTATACATAAGTATGCTTTTGGAACGCAATTCCATTATACTAATAACTCCATCAACCATCATCAGGCATAAATGCATCCATCATTTCAGCTCAAGCACACACACATACACGTGTACCTAAGTATGAAATTTGAAAATAAGCAAATATGCAATCAATAACTCAATATTCAAAATTCCACTTGAACATTTCGCATTTTACATTCTGACATTTGCTTGCACACAAATAATCTACAACATACAGTACATACCTATGCGCATACATACAGTTAAACATTTGTATATGCAGTTGTAGTATTCCGTAAACTTCTTAGCGTTCAACGCAATTGCTCATTCGGCATTCGAAGTTCAGAAGCATTAAAGTTTCAGCACATAATTGATTAGCTGATTAGATTGCATCAGATAATGGCAGCATTTCGGTGCAAGAGAGACGTAAGACATAACTCAAGTTGCTGCTGGTATGTTTAGTATATCGATAATTGCATTGGTTGCAGCGGTTAGAAGATAAAGTGAAATATTTCAATGAAGAGAAAAATACCAAGAGAGAGAGAGAGAGATATAAATACGATTATGTGAATATTAAGTGAATACATAATCTAACTTTCCTAGAAGAAACGAATATTCTAGCAATCAGTTCATAAATTCTAACGAAAATAATTTCGAAAATGCAAATTGCAGCAAAATACCTATAGGTATACAAAAATTTAAAAAGCAAAATAAAGCGCAGAAAAATTCATTAAAAAATAAAAATAAAAGAAAATTAAGATAATTAAGCAATCAAATATATACAAGTATAAAAATAAAAAGTAAAATTATAATATACAATAATAAATTACATACAACATATCACATTAAATTAAAACAAAATATACTGAAGTAAAATAAAATAAAAAATACATTATAAAATAAATTAAATTAAATTTAAAAAGAAATAAAAACTAAATAAAATAAAATAAAATGAAATAAAATAAAAAATATACAATAAAATAAAATAAGATAAAATGAGATACAAAAAAAATAAAAAAAAAAATAAATAAAAATAAGTATAATAAAAATAAATAAAATGAAATAATATAAGACAAAATAAAAAAAACTAAGATAAATAAAAATTAAATAAAATCAAATAAAGTAAAATAAAATAAAAATCAAAAAAAAAATAAATTTATTAAAATGAAATAAAATATTACCATGTACAATAAATAAAATAAATTAAACCAAATTATTCAAAATAAAATAAAATAAAATAAATAAAACAAAACCAAATAAAGCAAAATAAAATTAATTACCATAAAAAATCATAAAGTTATATAATTAAAATAAAATAAAGAAAAATAAGATGGGTTAAAATGAAATAAAGTAAAATCAATAAAATAAAATAAAATAAATTTCTTAAAATCAAATAACATATTATAATGTACAATAAATATAACAACTTAATTAAAATCAAATAAAATAATATCATATACAATAAAAAAAATTAAATTAAATAATATAAATTAAAATAAAATCAAATAACATAAAATGGGAAAAAAAACAAAAAAATAAAAAAATATTAATAAAATAAAATGAAATAAAAAATAATAAACTAAAACAAAATATAATATATTAAACTTAAATAAAATCAAATGAAAAAATAAAATTCAACAAATGAAATTAAAAATTAAATATATAAAATAAAATAAAACGAAATAACTCAAAATAAAGTCAAATAAAATCGAATGAAAAAAATAAAATAAATTGTATTAAAATAAAGTAATCTAAAACAAAAACAAATAAAGTAAAATTAATTAAAATCAAATACAGCAAATTAAAGTTTACGTACAATAAAAAAAATCATAAAGTAAAGTGAAATGGGTTAAAATAAAATAATATAAAATTAATAAAATAAATAAAATTAAAGAAAAATAAATATCTAAAGTAAATCAAAAATAAATTAAATTAATAACTTGTAAAAAAAATATTAAATAGATATAAAGTATCATAAAACAAAAGAATTAAATAAATTGAAGTAAAATGATATAAAATAAAATAAAACACCATAAATAATTGAATTAAGTAAAAAAATGAGTTTTATTAAATTAAATTAAACAAAATATAATAGTATAAAATAAATAAAATTAAATAAAATAAAGTTAAATAAAATAAATAAAAATAAAAAAAATAAAAAAAATAAACAAATAAATGATATAAGGTTAAAACAAAATAAAATAACTTATTAGATCAAAAAACTAAAAAATTAAGTAAACTAAATAAGATAAATAAAGCTAATTAAAACAAAACAATATAAAATTAAGCCAAACAAAAGAGTATAAAATAAAATATAAAAACACTGGATAACATAAAAAAAGATTATATTAAATTAAATAACAAAAAATATATAATATATGAATATATAAAAACTATAAATAAATAAATATAAAACAAAATATACAAATATAAATAAAGCAAAATGAAATAAAAGAAAATAAAATAAAAATAAAATCAATACATAAAAAACTAAGGTAATATAAAATAAAAAAAATAATAAAATAAAAACCTAAAAAAAATTAAACTAAGTAAGGTAAACATAGTAAAAAAATAAAAGGATATATGCTTGTCTAAATTAAATTGAAAAATATAAATTAAATATATATATATAAATGAATTTATTTAAAAAAAATTAGACAAAACAAAAAAAAATAAAAAAAATAATAAAATAAAGTAATAAAATAAAATGAGATAAATAACTGAAATAAATAAATAAAGTAGAATTAAAGATAAATAGATAAATGAAAAAGCGAAATTCATCACCACAAAACAATTCATCAAAGCTCAAGTTCCATTTAAAGGAAATTTAAAATAGCTTTTTTAATGCAACGCCTCCAACAAAAAAAAAATACAACAAATATGTCAGCAAGTTATCTCTTAAATAAAATATTTAGGTCATAAGAGACATTTTTATTGCATTACTGCATATAAAAGGCATTTGCATGTCACTCATACGACATGTCGTACCAACACAGCGTTAGAATGTCTGGTACGTTGAATAACTGTGGAATTATTTCAGGAAACAAAATGAAAATGCAAACAAAAAATTAAGAAAAATAAATAAATAAAGCAATTAGAACCAACGCAAACACATAAAGTGCATAATTTCATTTTACACACTTTTACACTTAAAAGCTAGATCAAATGAGAAGGAGCACTAAAATGGACCCGCCTTGAAAGAAAAATAATAATAAATAAATAAAATAATTTTTGAACTTGATATATAAATATAAATAAAAAATATATAGATGTATTTTAAGTATAATTAAAAAAAAACATAAATGCATTAACAAATATGAAATGCAAAGGAAATGCGATTAAAATTCTTTTATAGCGCATAAAGACACTTTCCATTTCAAAAAAGTACCACTGAGCCAGCAATAGTGGCCGACAAAGAGTAGCGAAGAACTTTACCGAAGTAAAGATGACCACTGCATGCAGCAATATTAAAATGACAGTCACGAGATAAGATATGATGTGTGCCGCGACACCGCGTTCGCCAGCTCACTCACACATAAATGCATACATACATACATACACACCCGCTGAGTTATGGGAATCATTAAGTTGCATGGCACAAGGGAGAGTCAGCAACAACAACAACAACAACAACAACATAAAGCGTAAGCAATAATAAAGGAAACTACAGACACACTACAGGCCTTCATGGCGGTAACATTAAAAGAATATATTGTGCGCTTTAAGTGTGCGAGTATGTGTGAGTGCGAAAAAAAGAGTACGTCAAACGAAGGCATATGGAAGTAAAGTGAAAAATAGCGGTGAAAAAGATAATGTGTGCATATAAGAGAAAGCATATTTAAATATATTTACCTGCAGCTGCTCTTTAGATGACAGTTTTCCGAAAAAAAAGGAAATGAAAATAAAATAAAAATTATTAAAATAAATGGACACTGATGTGTTACCTAAAGTGACGTTTGGATAAGCGACAAGAAAGTGAATGACAGGCAACCGGGGCGGTACAATACTATTGTAACGGTAATGGTAGCCATTGCATAAGTGCCATGTAGATAAGAGATAGATGCATGTGTATGTATGTATGTGTACGTGTGTAAGAAGCAGATACAAAAAAATGTTGTTAAACAAAAATAATCACAATCCTACACACATACGCATACCTGTGGGTATTATGAGTATGACTGAAACTTTTACCGCCAGCAGCAAGCGTTATAATGTGCTGTTGACCCAAATTTTTTAATGCTGGTATCAACATAAATGTGGCTCAAAGCAACTGTGGACACACAATAAATAACTGGGGAGGAATTACCCAGTGAGAAAATTTAAAATAAAAAAAGATATTAACATGAAGAATACGTGTTTTTCTAAATCGCCACTAGAACTAGTTCTTTTCCTTATGAAGTCTCAATAAAACAAGTTGTAGCTACATATGGTACAACCAGTGTTTTATAATCCGAGTTCAAAGAGAGAACGTACATAAATATGTAGGTAAATTTTTTATTTTTTCACTAACTAAGTACGCTCTACCGAAATTCGGTACTCTAAATTCGGCAAACACGGTACATTTTGGTTATTAAAACACTAAAACTCGTTTGCCTTTAATATAATACGATTTATCTAAATTCGGTACTCTGAATTGCAAATACGGTACAATTTGTTTACTAACACGGTACAAATAACAAATGTCAGTTGCTTCGGCAACATTTTTTTCACAAAAACTTCAAAAATGAGATTAGGTACAAATTGGGTACTCCTTAGGTACATATACGGTACAAATATTTTTTTGTTCAAGGTTTTGCACAAACTACAAAGCATTTTAACGATTGTTTTAAGTTTTTACAACACGAGTTCGGTACTCTCCAGTCATGCAATACGTCCCACACACACACAAACAATCAAGCCAAACCCTTATGAACTGTAGTCATTTCAGGATATACGCATTATCTATACTTGTGTTGTCTCCCCCCTAAAGCAAGTACAGATATACACGTATATTTGTGTGCATATGTATGTAAAATGCGTGTATTTTTAAGTCTGTTTGTATGCAAAAACACTACCCATCTTCGACGCATTGTCCCAAAGCATCACTCAGCGTTGAATTATCTTTATGAATATTTTAAATATATGCAAATTTCTTTATTGTTTTTTTTTTTTGTTTTTTGTTTTTGTTTTTGTCTTCTTTATTTTTGCTCACTTACGACTTTGTGCTTCCGCTTTTTTTACACAATTCACTGTGCAAAGTCACTTGAGAATCATTTTAATGAAATTGTTCAGCCTCAGCTGAGTTTATGTAATGAAAATGTGTTGAAAGAAAATATTACACTGTCATTGCGAGTGGGAGTAAAGTAAGTATTTTTATCTTTTTTTGTTTAATTGTGGAAATAAATAGGTATGCACATATGTTCAACAGCGAAGTTAAATAAATTTATCTATAATGATCAAAAATACCACAACGTAATTTGATAAAGCGAGCGTGTTAGAATCAAAAGGAAGATGAACAAAGTCATTTGGCCGCGCTCATGTGTACGCTTCAGGAGTTCATAAAAGGCATCCGTGGCCATATCGTCCCTCTTTTCCGATGTGGGCATGATGCGGATTGTACCAAGACGTTCAAGGTGAATGCCAGTATCCTGCGACGAAGTCTCTCATCCACAACGAATGCGATACCAAGTTTTTGCTCATTCATATCATCTGTTAGAGTATTTTAATTCATGAACTGACCAATATTAATAATTGTTGCTGTATTAGTCAAGAATTAATTAACTTATACGTAAATTAATCATAGTGTATTTAGTGAGTCATAAATTAAAAATTAAATTAAAAAGATTTTAATTTTCCGAAAAAAAAGATATAATATAAATCATTGTTAACTAAATATAAATTCTACGATTTTTATTGGTCTACTTTTATTAAAAAAAAAATCTCAATTAAATAATTTAATTTAGTTTTCCATGGATTGTATATAATTAGCGCACATGAAACACTTTTGTTTTACATACATTACATACATTACATACACATGTGTACAAATATGCAAATTTACAGTGAATATCACCTGTCAAATGCATACACACAGCTGACGCATGACAGTGACAGACGTTATCGCTAATATAAACATTAAAATTGATATTAAAATTTGTATGTAGGTACTCGTCAGAAGTGGTCGAACAACACTTCGTCAGTGTTTTCTTTTTTCATTAAAATATTTGACATTTGTAAACGCAATACATTGACAACAGCTGTCACAAGCAGACACAAACACTCCTACGAGCGATAGCTGAACAGTAAGTGACAATGGAATTAAAATCAAAGTCTCCGAAAATTAATGTTTAAAGAGCAGGCAAATGGCAAAGGAATAAGGTGTTAAAAAGTTATGAATAAAATAAGAAATTTAATAAAGTTCTAATATTTTTTATAATATTTTAATTAAATACTAATAGATACTTAAAAAAATTAAAATCATTTATTTTTTATTTTATAATAATTCCAGCTGTAACTGCGGTGCCTACCATAAGGAAGCAAAAGAAAGATTAGCATGTGCGGTGTCATTAGTTTATTGTTTGTTTATTGATTTTTATATTTTTTTTTTTTAATTTATATTTCATTTTATTTTATTTATATTTTATTTTTATTTTATTTTTATTTCTATTTTATTTATATTTTATTTTTATTTTATTTTTATTTCTATTTTATTTTATTTTTATTTTATTTTATTTTTATTTTATTTTATTTTATTTTATTTTATTTTATTTTATTTTTATTTTGTTTTTATTTTATTTTTATTTTTATTTTATTTTTATTTTATTTTTATTTTATTTTTATTTTATTTTTATTTTATTTTTATTCTAATTTTAATTTTTATTTTTATTTTTATTTTTATTTTATTTTTATTTTATTTTTATTTTTATACTATTATTTTTTTATCTTTTTTTTATTTTATATTTTTATTTTGATATTATTATTTTTTTATCTTTTTTTATTTTATATTTTTTTTTATTTTGTTTTTTTAATTTTTTTTATTTTATTTTATTTTTATTTTTATTTTATTTTTATTTTTATTTTATTTTTTATTTAATATTTATTTTATTTTTATTTTAGTTTAACTTTATTTTGTTTTTATTTTATTTTAATTTATTTTTTATTTTAATTTGATTTTTTTTATTTTAATTTGATTTTATTTTATTTTGATTTTAATTTGATTTATTACAATTTTTCCAATTTTCATTTCATTTTGTTTTAGTAACTTATTTTATTTTATTTTGTTTAATTTAATTCAATTATATTTTATTTTAATTTGCGTTTTTTATACTTATTTTTAATTTTCAATTATTTTTTTATTTGCATTTATTTTATTTTGATCTTATTTTAATTTGTTTTTACTTTAATTTATTTAATTTAATTTTGTATTGTTCTTATTTTGCTTCATTTTATTTTAATGTTTTAATTTTTTTTTAATTATTTATTTTATTTTTAATTTTAATTTCAATTTCTTAATTTATTTCAGTTTTTTTATCTTATTTAACTTTTTTATGTAATTCTATTTCATTTTATTTTGGTTCATTTTATTTTATTTTATTTTTTTAATTTTGTTTTTTTTTATTTTTTAATACATTTTTCTTAATATAATTTATAATCTAGCATTAGTTTAATTATTTATCAACTTATTTTTTTCATTAATATATATTTTCAGTAAACTTAAACATATATTCTACACTCAGCCATAAATTCATATACCATTCATATACATACAAACTAATATATACTCGTACTTACATTAGGAATTCATTAGTTCTCTTCTCTAAACGACACATAGCTACATATGTGTATATTCAAAGCCAGAAAGTTTTAATTGAAGCTATACAAAATACACCCACACACATATGTAAATACTCACCACCATTACACATCTAAATATCCATTTCTCTTTTTTTTTGTTTTTTGCTTCATTGTTCGTGGTGACACATTTATGAACTGTTTGCGTGTTAATTGTCAAATGACACGCCCAAGCGCAACCCAATCCACCTGTTCAATTCAGTATAACTCACAATATATATTATATAATTATAAATAGATAAATAGATAGATGTCAAAGGCGTATTGCTGCAAAATTGCAAATTGGAAAACTTTTTGAGACTCTTTAGGCACAAAGGGGGATAAGCGTGTCGAGAGTGGAAGCGATGGGGAAAGAGCAGTACCGTTATATTACTAGGGGGACATTAATGAAAGACATGTTTAGTGCAATAAAATTGTTAATAATAAATTATTTTAATATGACTTTAGATTGCGAGTGAATAAGATAATGAAAAATTGATAATAGAGTGAATAATTCGAACATGGTGGTAATTTATGAGAAGAATTGATAAAATAAAACAAACTGTAAAGTATAGCGACAAACGAAAGATAACATAATATGAAGTGCGAAAAAAAATGATAAATTAATTTTAATATAAAGGAAATATAAAATAAAATAAAATAAAATTTAAATTAAAATTAATGATTCGAGTACCAAAATTTTATATACTATTTTATTTACTTTACTTTATTTTAAATTATTTTATTTTAATTTTATTTTATTTTATTTGATACTATTTTATTTTATTTTATTTTTTTTAAATTTAATTTAATTCAAGTTAATTTAAATTAAGTTAATTTAATTTAATTTACCTTTATTTTATTTTATTAAATTAAATTAAATTAAATTAAATTAAATTAAATTTTATTTTATTTTATTTTATTTTATTTTATTTTATTTTATTTTATTTTATTTTATTTTATTTTATTTTATTTTATTTTATTTTATTTTATTTTATTTTATTTTATTTTATTTTATTTTATTTTATTTTATTTTATTTTATTTTATTTTATTTTATTTTATTTTATTTTATTTTATTTTATTTTATTTTATTTTATTTTATTTTATTTTATTTTATTTTATTTTATTTTATTTTATTTTATTTTATTTTATTTTATTTTATTTTATTTTATTTTATTTTATTTTATTTTATTTTATTTTATTTTATTTTATTTTAATTTATTTTATTTTATTTTATTTTATTTTATTTTATTTTATTTTATTTTATTTTATTTTATTTTATTTTAATTTATTTTATTTTATTTTATTTTATTTTATTTTATTTGATTTTATTTGATTTTATTTTATTTTATTTATTTTATTTTATTTTATTTTATTTTATTTTATTTTATTTTATTTTATTTTATTTTATTTTATTTTATTTTATTTTATTTTATTTTATTTTATTTTATATTTTATTTTATTTTATTTTATTTTATTTTATTTTATTTTATTTTATTTTATTTTATTTTATTTTATTTTATTTTATTTTATTTTATTTTATTTTATTTTATTTTATTTTATTTTATTTTATTTTATTTTATTTTATTTTATTTTATTTTATTTTATTTTATTTTATTTTATTTTATTTTATTTTATTTTATTTTATTTTATTTTATTTTATTTTATTTTATTTTATTTTATTTTATTTTATTTTATTTTATTTTATTTTATTTTATTTTATTTTATTTTATTTTATTTTATTTTATTTTATTTTATTTTATTTTATTTTATTTTATTTTATTTTATTTTATTTTATTTTATTTTATTTTATTTTATTTTATTTTATTTTATTTTATTTTATTTTATTTTATTTTATTTTATTTATTTTATTTTATTTTATTTTATTTGATTTTATTTTATTTTATTTTATTTTATTTTATTTTATTTTATTCTATTTTATTTTTTTATTTTAGATATTTTATTTTATTTTATTTTATTTTTATTTTTTTTTTTTTATTTTATATTATTTTATTTGTAAAATTTTATTTTGTTAAATGTCATTATTTTTTAATTAATTTTATTCAAGTCAATTTAATTTAACTTTGATTTATTTTATTTATTTAATTTAAATTAAATTTAATTTTATTTTATTCAATTTTTGTTTATTTTATTTTTTTATTTCATTTTTGTTGATTTTATTTTATTTTATTTGGTTTTTGCTTATTCTATTTTTTTTTAACTTTATATAATTTATTTTAGTTTAATTTCTGATATATAATTAATATTATTACCTCTTTTTTCAAAAGCAATAAAATTGTTTTATGTAATCAAAAAATGCTATAAATTACATTCAGACATCTGCATTTCTTGTCGTTACTAATGTCTTACCAATATCTAACTTTGCAGTCAGCAAACTTGTCGTACACTAATGAGATTTTAATGCACTCTAACATATCAAGAGTTCATGTCTCTCTGCATACTTCCCAAGGGAATAGAATAAGCTGTAAAGGAAAAACAAGCATATGAAACTTTTTGTGTTGTAAACTAGTATTTGGGGAATGAATTTATACCAGTTCGTTAGTTGTTAGTGATTCAAAATCTGTTCAGAAATCGAGTATTCTGAAAATAAATTTAATTTTTTTTTCGAGAAATTCTGTAAAGATTTCAATAACTTTTTAAGCTCTTTTGTATCTACAAGCTTCCTTCCTCTCATTACCTCTTTTAAGCCACTTTCTTGATGTTTTGCTAAGTCACTTGTTCGTATTTACAACGCAACTCTTTTACTTTGCTTTTTTGTGCTGCCATTCAGCAATTTAAGTTTTTGTTGCCGTTTTCTTCTTAGGGTGTTTTTTCTTTTTCTGTTTTTTCTTTTTGTTTTTTTTTTTTTTTTGTTTGTTATTGCTATTTCTGTCGCCTTCCTTACTAGCTGCATAACCATAATTGCTTACAATTCCTGGGCGTTGCTAAGAAATGTGCATTTGTTGCATGAAGTTTTTGCTCTTGATATTGCCACTGAAAAAGTGTTTCTTGTTCCGTTTTTATTTTCTTTGCGCGCTGTATTAGAGAAACTGTTGTTTGATAAACGTATTTTTTTGTTCTTATTTTTCATTTATGGTAGTCACTTCTTGTAGTAGCATTGCATAAATATAGGAGTCATTAGGTGAAAGACTTTGTTCAGTATTCACATATGTTTTAATGCATGAAAACTTTTTTCTTAATCTGTGCAGTCTACTCTTTAGTTTTTCAGCAGAACTTGGAATGAAATGTAAAAAATTCTTGGGAAAATATGAATTTGTTTGAGTGGCTTTTTCTTCTTGAATACATTTAGGTTAGCATTTGGTATGTGTCTCGGATAAAATGTGCCTAAATGTAGGCAACAATTTTTTATTTTCTTTATTTTTGTATTGGCATAAATTCGACAATTTTGCAAATTTAAGTCCATCAATCAGATGATATATAGACTTCAGCGCTAAGAGTGAAAATTTACTATTTCAAGTTCATTTTGGAATAATTGTTAGGTATAGATTTCGGTATTACTTATTAAATTTTTTTTTCATTATAGTCTAGTTAGAGACTAGTTTTCAGAAAGTTTCTGGTTTTGGTGCTGATTTAGAGGCATTTTAAGAACACTTTCGAAGCTGAAGTATCCTTAGACTGACTCCGAATACACTAAGAATTTGTTGGGTAATATTTCAGAATGGGTTCGGTTAAGTCAAGCAAGATGAAGAGTTAGGTCAAGTTAAGTTATGTACTGATATGTCAGATCAGAATGGATTAAGTTATCACTCTCCATTACATTACATACATTTCATTCATCGAGGTTAAGTTAGTTTAGGATCGTTTGGGTCAGGTTTGGTAGCGCTTGGTTAGGTTAGGTAAGGAGGGTTAGACTAGTTGAGGTTAGGTTATATTAGGTTAGGTTAGAAAAGTTACGGTAGGGTTTGATGAGATTAAGTGAGGTCAGATAAGGTTAAGTTGGGCAAAGCTCAGTTAAATTATGCTCAGTTATATAAGGATAGTTTAGACTGTGTTCAGTTCACTCATAATGAGTTAAATAAGGTGAGATTCAACTGGTTGAGGATATTTTAGGTTAGCTCAACGGTTATTTCAGGAGTTATTTCAGAACTATGTTTCAAAAACTTTCCAAAAAAATGGTTTTTTTCGCTTTTCGGTCAAGCTGTTCTTCCGATTTGTGGAATGCGTCTTGCTACTTTTACAACGAATGGGTGAGACCTACAATTCAATCCCGCCTCCGAACGGCCAATGGATATTTATGAGAAGTGTAATATTCCCTGTCGAGGGGGGACCGCAATTAGAAAAAATTATTTTTCTATATTTTGGTCGTTGGTCGAACCAGAACTCGAACCCTGGCCTTCCGAATGGCAATGCGCAATACTTTTTTGGTGTTTGTACATGTTCTTGCAACAACTAAGCGCTGTCTTAAGTACAATTATGTTGTTAATACAACAGGCTACGAGCGTCTACTTCGACAGCAACACAGGCGCAAGCAAATGCGCCAAAGAACAGTTCTGGTTTTCACACTTCAGCTACGTACAAGTGTAATCAGACAACATGTTTAAAGTAGAAGAAGTAGAAAAAGAAGAAGGATAAAGAAAAACAACAAAAAAATCAAGAACAAGAAGACGACAACACTAAAACGCAAAAGAAAATATGAAGCAACGCAATAACATATAAAGTTAGTAACTCTATAAGCACAACAACAACAACAAAAGCAAACTGCAAAGCAACAATAATAACATTACTAGCATTTGAGCAACACTTAGACAACAACAAAATCCCCTTGCATTCCTACTCCCTGGTATAATATATTTTGTCTGCCAGCTAACGCAATATCAGTAACCGGCTGTTTGCTGCCATTCTTCACAGCTGCTTTGGTGAATTACTTGCGGTAGATGCGACAGATGTTCAAGCCTTTCACGCGACTGTGTCTTCTAAGTACTACGTGTGTGTCTGTGTGTGTTTGTGTGTATGCCAACTCGTTGGTAGGTAATCATATCATCTAAATAATAAGAAGATATGGAAACCACAACAAAACGGTGCACATATGGAGATCATGAAAAGAAGCAGCAGCAAGTACAACCTGAGTCATACACCGTAAAGACAAAATAAAAAAGCAAAAAACAACAAAAGCAAAATCAAAAAACGCCTGAGTGACGGACAAGTGGTACTACAGTGTCGTCTAGACTCTAGACTAGATGCGCATGGCATACAATGGTAATACAAAATTTATAAAAATATGTATATATACATAAATATACTATATGCTCGAACACATATGTAGTGTACACTGCTTTAAAAAAGTCCATTGAATGTGTTGGAGGTAGAAAAATTAAAGCGAGTTGGCCGCTGTTGGCTAACCACCCCGCGTTGATGGCCGGTGAAGAGCAAGCCATTTTATTAAATCATAAATTTAAATTGTGCATTTCCGTTTTTCTCAATTTTTTCCATGCTTTTCTGATATTTTTTTTTAATTTTTTTATTTTTATTTTTTTTTTATTTTTTATTTTTACATTTTCCGCTGAGTGCGTATTTTCAGCACGTATACGACCGGGTGCACCGTATGAACACACTTGAGGAAGCAAGAGGATGAGGAGACACGCTAAACATACTTCGTTACATACAAACATACAAGTATTTAAAGGTTTAGAAAAAATGTGCTTACAAATCAGATTGTGATTCATTAATGAGCGAGACCGGAAGGAAGCATAGAGAGGTAAAGGAGAATAATGCCATAGAAGGACAGAATAATTTATATATGTACTGTACTAAAGAAGGGGAAAAGAATATTAAAAAAGTATGTAAGATTTATGTTGATATTTGCTATGAAAAACTGTGCTTTAATTTAAAGCAGAATTTGAAGTGAAAAGCTTAAAGGAACGGAATTCTGCTGAATAGGTGAAATATAATTCCTTCAATAAGTAAGGTCTCTCCTCCATCTCTGACACCACCAGCTTGTATTGAATCGAAAACTTGCAAAGCTGTATAATTCTTATCCATTCGGATCATATGACCTACCCAGCGTAGCCGCTGTTTTTTCATTCACTGAACTATGTCAATGCAACCGTATATCTCGTACAGTTCATCGCTTAACCATCGCAGTTGAACCTTGAAGCCAAAGAAATTTTTTTGGTGAAATTTTTTTAAAATCAAATTTTTTTCGGGTTATCTTTTTTAACGCAGAACAATTTTTCATGCGCATCTAAGTTCCCAGCATCGCATAACATGCATTAAGGCACAAAAACTCATATACACGAAATAAATATTTTTTTTTCCCAAAAAATTCAATTCTTTCACCAACTGAGCATTTCCGTTGACGCAAAGTATATTTTGAAATTTTTCTTGAGTCACCGACATAGAATATATGTATGTATATATTCAAATTAGCGGGTGGGCCATAGATACAGTGTGTGAGAGAGAAAGAGAGAGAGAGATAGAGGGGAAAAGAGAGCAAACTAAGTATGTAAAAAATTATTTCTGAAATGAGTTAATGAGAGATTATATATTATTTTAACGATGAAAAAATGGAAATTTTGCTGACAAATGTGACAATTTGGCGAAAAGCGAAAAACAAAATTATTATAACAAATATAATTATTTTAAGAATTTAGTGATTTTTGCATGAATCCTTTAATGACATTTTTAATAATTTATATATGGAAAAAATTTATGGTTACTTACTTATATGGCTTAAGTGTAGTTGAATATAAAATATATGTATATACATATGTTGAGAAAGGCAATAAAAATTAATTGTTTATTTGTTTAAATATATATTGGGGTGGTTCGAACTTGTTCTTCTTTTGTAAAAGTGATGATGGAAAATATTTAGCAATTTAATCAATATAAGCTGAAATATATAAAAGCATTACCTGGGCAAAAATTCTTTTTTTTTTTTTTGCTTTGTCAAAAAAACCAAAATTCTTAAAGTTAAATTTTTTTTGGCGCAAAGGATTATTTTTATAAAAATTAAATTATAAAATAACAATTAATTATAAAAAAATAAATATCAAAAAACTTTTAATTAAAATAAAATATAAGTTTAACACGAATTTTATTTATTTACTTATTTAATAATAAAATAATATATACAAATATTTTATGAGAAAAAAATTCTAAAAACCATTAGAAAGCATCAAAATCCAATAGTATTTAGTTGTAAAAAATTTCGAAAAATTGTTTATACTTTTATATTGAATTTTTTCCGTGAAATATTTTTATTGCACCCTAACAAAGTAGAAAAAATATTAATTACAAAATGTAAAAAAAAAATACTAACCGTTTTTTTTTTCAACACCAAAACTCTTAAATAACATTTTTTTCATACTTGCTGAGCAATATAAAAATTAATTAATAAAATACTTCAAGTAAGTTTTTTTTCTCAATTATTTCATGGAAAATAAATATCACAAAAACAGCAAAAAAAAACGAATATGTTTTCTGATGAAAACATTTTTTCTTTTTAGTTAAAAAGGTTTGTCGTTAAATATTACATATATTTTTAGTCTTTAAATTTTTTTATTTTTTATAGCACTAAAATTAAGAAAAATATATTTTCAATTTTTTTCACCCATTCTGATATACAAACTACAAAACAAAACAACATCTGCGTGCATAATCATAGCCTAGTTGCTATGCTCTAGTACTCAAATGCAACAAAATCGCATAGCTTTCTTGTAACTGATAATTACGACTACCGTTAATTCCACATCCTACGCATTCCTTGCAAATGCACATACATACTGTAACATACGCGTACGCTAGTAAATATGTATGTATCAATATATACCAATTGTAGTCTCTTGAAGATATCTGACTTACTTCTGATGCCACCCAACTATCGATGGTGACATGTGATTAAAATGAGCTGCGAGAGGGCGAGCAAAAACAACTAACAAATTGTTTTTAATTAGGTCGAATGAAGGTGGAGATCACGAAAAGTGATAATAACTCTGTAGTGTGGAGTGCGTAGTGCCGGCAGCAGGTTTAATTAATGTACTTCGAGGATGGAGTGTGGGGGTGTGTGTGTATATGTTGATGCACATGTATGCACGCATATTGTGGTGGAATATTAATTCGATTTCTAATTACACCGTTAAAATAGAGTGTAATTAGCGGCGTGGGATTTGTCACTCAAACAATAATTTTGCTTCAATAGTTGCATAACTAGGGAATCAAAGGGTTTGAATAAGTAATGCTGAAATAAGTGCATTTACAATATCACATAATATCACATATATAAGCTGACTTTATTTTTACGATTACTTTATAAGTATGACAAAAGAAAACGCAAGGAAGGTTCGACATCAAAAAGTCTGATGGTTTTCTATTTGACTCGCACATCTGCTTTCTGAGAGCAGCCATCAGCAACTTGATAAAAGGGAAATGTGGCACGGCATCTAAAACTCCCTAAGTACACCTGCAAAAGAGCTATTGGTTTTCTGATAGGCCTAAAATAAAATAAACACCTGGTACAATGAAGAATGCCGAACTGCAGTGGACTGCCTATCTCGCAACCTTGCGATCGGCCCCAATACGTGCGGAGTGGGATAGATACCGAGAACTGAAGAGAGGAAGCAAGCCGAATTTGAGTATTAAGAGCTTGAGAAGCTGGCTTGAAAATTCTACGAAAGTATGGCGACTTACAGAAGGTTTCAAACCGGAGCAAACTCTTGTAGAGCTCAGAGAGGTGATATAGTGACGGATACCCAGAATGTACTGGTATGGTAGTACCCAATGCTAATCATTCCGCTACTGCGGCCACCGAGGGATAAGCCTCCAAAATATCGCATATAACGTTGCGTGTTGTGTGAAAGACTATGGCCCACTGTCAACAAAGTGATTGGACTTTATCAGTATGGTACCAGACCTAAAATTAACAATTAACCAGATATTCACCACAGAAGCGCAGTCAGATAGAAATAAAATAAACTAAAATAAAATAAAATATAATAAAATAAAGTAAGATAAGTAAGCAAAAATAAAATAAAATAACATAATATCCAAGAGAAAAAAATAAAATAAATTGACATAAAATAAAAAAATAAAAAATATATCAAATAAAGTGATATAATATAAAATAAAATAAAATAAATTAAAATAAAATATAATAAAATAAAATAAAATAAAATAAAATATAATAACACAAATTAAAATAAAATAAAATAAAATATAATAAAATAAAGTAAAATTAGTAAACTAAATATATAATATCAAAGGGAATAAAATAAAATAATTTGATATAAAATAAAATAATATGCTATAAGATAAAATAAAAACAAATATAATAAAATATAGTAAAATAAGTAAGCCAATTTAAAATAAATAAACATAATATCAAAGAGAATAAAATAAAATAAAATAAAATAAAATAAAATAAAATAAAATAAAATAAAATAAAATATAATAAAATAAAATAAAATAAAAAAAAAATAAGAAAAAAATAAGAAAAAAATATCAAATGAAATGATATAAAAATAAAATTATAAAATAAAACAATATAATATAATATAAAATAAAATAAAACAAAATTTTATAATTTAAAATAAAATAAAAAATTAATATAATATAATATAAAATAAAATAAAATAAAATAAAATAAAATAAAATAAAATAAAATAAAATAAAATAAAATAAAATAAAATAAAATAAAATAAAATAAAATAAAATAAAATAAAATAAAATAAAATAAAATAAAATAAAATAAAATAAAATAAAATAAAATAAAATAAAATAAAATAAAATAAAATAAAATAAAATAAAATAAAATAAAATAAAATAAAATAAAATAAAATAAAATAAAATAAATAAAAATAAAATAAAACCAAATAAAATAAAATAAAATAAAATAAAATAAACTAAAATAAAATAAAATAAAATAAAATAAAATAAAATAAAATAAAATAAAATAAAATAAAATACAACAAAACAAAATAAAATAAAAAATAAAGTCAATTAAAATAAAATAAAATAAAATAAAATAAAATAAAATAAAATAAAATAAAATAAAATAAAATAAAATAAAATAAAATAAAATAAAATAAAATAAAATAAAATAAAATAAAATAAAGTAAAATAAAATAAAATAAAATAAAATAAAATAAAATAAAATAAAATAAAATAAAATAAAATAAAATAAAATAAAATAAAATAAAATAAAATAAAACAAAATAAAATATAATAAAATAAAATGACATAAAATATAATAAAATAATTAAAATTAAATAATGTAAAACAAAATAAATTAAAATAAAATAGCAGAAATAAAATAAGGTAACATAATATCAAAGAGAATAAAATAAAATAAATTTATACAAAATAAAATAAAATAATATAATATGAAATAAAAAAAAATATTTAAATATATAAATATATATAAAAAATCAAATATGATATAATATAAAAAAAATAAAATAAAATAAAATAAAATAAAACAAAATATAATAAAATAAAATGACATAAAATATAATAAAATAATTAAAATTAGATAATATAAAACAAAATAAATTAAAATAAAATAGCAGAAATAAAATAAAATAAAATAAAATAAAATAAAATAAAATAAAATAAAATAAAATAAAATAAAATAAAATAAAATAAAATAAAATAAAATAAAATAAAATAAAATAAAATAAAATAAAATAAAATAAAATAAAATAAAATAAAATAAAATAAAATAAAATAAAATAAAATAAAATAAAATAAAATAAAATAAAATAAAATGAAATACATAAAATACATAAAATAAAATAAAATAAAATAAAATATAAAAACATAATAAAACAAAGTAAAATAAAATAAAATAACACAATATCAAAGAGAATACAATAAATTGATATAAAATAAAACAAAACCAAATTAATAAATATAAAATAAAAATAAATCAAATAAAATGATATAATATAAAATAAAATAAAATAAAATAAAATAAAATAAAATAAAACAAAATAAAATATATAAAATGATATAAATAAATAGAAAAATATTAAATAGTTATTGTGCCGGACTCTTTTCTACAGTTCTCTATAATCATTTTAAAGCTCAACATTTTTTTCCAATATCATTATATTTGTTCTTCTTCCTCACTTTCTTCAACACCAAACCAATAAATTTTCCCTTATTTTTCATCGTTACAAGCAAATCTTTTGATTTTGTCGTAGGTCCCCTAACACTAACGGTCTTCCTTTGTACAGATTACTAAGTATTTACCACAGAATTTTCTTCATTGCTGCAACCTATAAATCTCAATTTTCTTTCATAGGTATATGTATGTAAACACACTATCAGGTCGCAGACAGGCAAACAAGTTTCTTACATAGCCTTATATACTACAAATGCACGTAAATATATTTTTATACTCGTACATATGCATGTACATATATGAATGCAAGAATTTTTTTTTGTTTTTTTGTATGCAAGTCTCTTTGGCTGTGTCTAATTGTGCCTATACAATGTCGCATATGCACAAGTCAACATTATCAACATTTGCATGAATTTAAGATCAGAAAAGCCTGAAAAGCCAAAGTTGGTCACATCAAAAAAAAAAAAGAAAAAAAATTAATAAAAGCTCATAAAAGCTTAAGCATTCAATTCATTGCTTAAAAAATTGCTTTAGAAAATCCATTGCGCTCCAAAAGCAAAAGTGAAAGGAAATTTTATGAATATCAGATGCAGTTGTAAATAAAGCAACAACAACGCCGAGTTGTTGTATACAGTCTGTGTGCGTTTAGTACCATGTAGATCGACAAATTCAAAAACAATAATAAAAGTAGAAAAAAATGGAAACAAAAAACCTCTAAGAATTGAGTTGCAGCAGCTCAGACCTCCGGCCTAGAAGGTGTTGCATACAAATATTGTGGTGTTGCAAGTGAAGAACATTGAATGGCAGAAGGAAGTGAAGAGGCAACAGCAGCTCTAGAAGTTGAATGTTTGCTTGTGTGAAGAGAAAGGGAATTTTCGCTCCGTAAACAAAAGACTTTTCATGTTACTGCCATTTTTTTGAATGTACACGTATGTATGTCTGGTCTGTATGTATGCATGTAAAGTGAGTGAATTTTAGTGCTAAGTAAAAGGCGCAGTTGTGTAAAGTAGGTCAATTAATTTTCGGTTACACGGCAAAAGTGGGTGTCTGTGTGTGTGTGTGTGTGAGAGTAAAGGAGGGGGAGAGAGAGTGGGAGGAAGAGTGTGCGAGTACTAGTCTCTCTGTTGAATATTCAACTCTGTTTCAGCAGTTTTTATGCATTTTTTTTTTTAAATATGAGCTAGTTGTACTCACTAGTTAGCCAGCACACGACCATTCTCTGTTATTTTTATTATTATTTTTTTCACTTCAGTCTTATTAGTTCTCACAGCTATACCGTAATAATGCATAAAAAAGTGCTTAATTAAAATTTATGCCATGTCCGCAACATAGAAGTGGAAACTTTGAGTTCATTAAAGTTGCTAAGACAAAAGTGCGAAATATTTTAATTAAGAAAAAAATAATAATAATAATAGTAATAGTGTGCAACACGAAGTTTGGCTGTAGGGTATGGTGATGAGGAAGACGTGAGTAAGGTATAATTAATTGGTTGCTCTATTTTCACATTTTAAATATAAAAAAATATTATAATGAAGTCAATGTAGTGGAAGTGTTTTTCGTGTTAAAAAAAAAAATAATTAATTAAATCAATAAATAAATTTCATAAATCTATAAAAATTTAATTTTTATTTAAAGAAATTTTTTGAAATCATAAAATATTTTTTGGTTCTCTGTGTCTACAGTTTTTGTTTAGGAGGCATAAAAAATATGAAGTGGCCACCTGTTGGAAATTTTCTTAAATAAAGCTATTAATAAAGTAAAAAATACACAAAAATAGTTAAAAAATATTAAAACGAAAATTGAAAATAATAAAATTGAAATTTAATAATTTTAAATATTTTAAAAAGAGTTGCCACCTGTTTAAAAAGGATTTTTTGCAGGGAATGTTAAGCCCTCCGAGTGTATATTTGACATTATATAAAAGCTACTCCCCATCAGTCGTTAGGAGGCGGCTTAGTATAAATTGTAGGTCCCTCCATTAGTTAGAAAACGTCAAGACGCATACCACAAATTGGAGGAGGAGCTCGGCCAAAAATCGCTTGAGCGGTTACAAAGCACTTATTTTATATAAAAGGGATTTTCTATATAAAATTCAGTGTAGGGCGTTAGTAGAACTGAGAACTAATTTTTCTCGAAGTTGCCACCTTCTTTTAAATTCCTGTTTAAAATTTTTTTTTAATAAAATAATAAAAAAAATTTGTTTGAAATAAAAATGTTTAATTTTAATATAAAATGAATGGAGGGCTTATTGATATAATATCGCAAGTTTTACCTTTCTATATATATTTATATGCATTTATGTATTTAAAAAAAATTTACAATATATAATTTTGGAAATTTCTATGAAAGCAAAACAATACTTTGCTGACCCGCTAAACTTTATTGGTTTAAAATATGTGACTAAAATATATATAAGACAAAACTGATGAATAAAAACTTCGGAAAATAGAGGTTTAAAATACACAAAGTTGCCACATGTTAAAAAAAATAAATATCAAAAAACAATCAAAGGATAAAGCACGCTAATATTGGTTAAACAGTTTCAGTTTATTAATTTTGTATTTCACTCAAATTTTTAATGGCGTTGCCACCTGTGAAAATTAATTTGTCTTAAAAAAAAAGTACTTAAAAAAAAATTATTTAAAAAAAATTATATTAAAAAATATCAAAAAACAATCAAATGATAAAGCACGCTAATATCGATTAAACAATTTCCGTTTATTAATTTTGTATTTCACTCAAATTTTTTAGTGGCGTTGCCACCTGTTAAAATTAATTTGTCTTAACAAAAATTATTTTTCTGATTTTAACAGTATAGGTGACAAATGTATGGCTTTAGAACAGCAAATAAATAAAAAAATATATTCGAGGCTGCCACCCTTTTTATTTTTTTTGTACAATTAATTTCAAAGAAAAACAAATCAAATTTAAATAAATGAGACTTAATTTGAACTTGAAACGAATTAATATATTAATACTTCAATATTTAGAATTTTAAATTATACATCTCAATGAATTTGACTTTTCCGAATTTTTTTATTTTGAAAAAAATTGAAAAATTTAACTCAAAACAAAACTTAAGACTGCAAAAAATTTTATTGATATTTTTGTTTTCATATTTATTTATAATTATTATGTTATTGATTGTTAATTATTAATGATAAAATTTAAAGTTATGGTTTTGTATTTCAAGTTTATAAAAAATATATATATTCAGAGTTGCAATTTATACAAAAAAAAATATTTTTTATTTTTTCAAAACAGTAATTATTGAAAAGATAAGTCGCATTAACATATATATGTTGAAATTAGGTTAGGTTATGCCCATAGTGATGCCAGATATATTACAAATTTTAATTTCAGTACAAAATGATCATCAGTTTTTTTAAAATATATCATGATGCCTGAGTGTTACTCACTCACGTTGTCTGAAAATTTGTTCTAGTTTTATTACTCGATATTGTAGTTCAAAACCAATACATGAACTAGTATTTAACTAGTATAAGGTTGATGCATAAGAGAACTACAGCTATTTCGCAGAACTTTGCCGTGTTCAAAATACAAATTGAGTCGTTAAGGAGGGAAAATGATGGAAAATTAACTATTTAGTTGAAAAATGTAAACTGATAGTATTTTAGTTACAATTTATTTGAAAATTGTTTAGAAAACAATTTTAAAATTTTTATTTAAAGTCTTCATATGCATAAGGCGAATGTGAAACGTTGAAATATAAGTACTTATAATCAAGAATAAATTTAAAAAAAAAATAATATTTTAGAATACAATTTTTATTTATTTTTTAATTATAATTTACCAATCGCCAGACACTTTGTTTTCCATGCATACAATTTACCTGCAATAAGAAAGAAATAAGAAATATTATAAATTTTAATGTGCTTTAACAAATTTTAAATTTATAAATATTTAAGCAAATATATACATACATATATATACGCACATATAAGTGCAAATAAATGTAATTATAAACAAAAAAGCCTTCACAATGCAATAAAAGCGGAAACAAGGAAATTTAATTACAAAGACGAAGCATAAAAAGCCGAGAGAGAGACACTACGTCAGCTAGTTGTTGTTTTTATATGCATATACTTGTATGTATGTATGTATGTGTATCTATATAAACTGGCTGAGCAATGCTGAGTCATGCACTGACAAGGCAAAAGAAAATATTTTTCTTTACCACTTATAAATGTATACGTATATGCTTATATATATATAGGTACAGGTATATATATAAGCATGTGTATAAGTAAATATGTCTGAAAGTATTTATTTATTCTTTTTTTTTTAATTTTATTTATTTATTTTATATTTTTTTTTGCCATTAATTTCATTCTTTAATATCTTGTGGCATCAAGGCACAAGGCAAAAAGTCAAGAAGTGCCACAGACAAGAGAGAATAGCAGCAAAGACAGATACAACTAACTGACTTCATTGCACCACAGAGTGTACAAATGTATGTAGTAAGTATAGGTATAAAACTGCGGTGGGAGCTCTAGTATAGAAACATGCCATTTGCGGTACTTATGTGTCACATGGTAGTAGACAAGACGCTTAGAGGCTGACTAAGAAAACACCAATACATACATACACGTACACATTCATGCAAATTTAAACTAAATGTACATACATATACATACATACATATGCAAAGCTATGCAGGCAAATTTATAAGGAAGAAGAAAGAAACTTAGCCACAGCATCAATTTGAGGGAAGCATAGTTGGTCGGGGGGGCACACCACCGAGAGGAGGGTGCTCACTTAGCTTCTTGCAACTACCATCCCATGATAGTCAGTGCTGGGTTGCACATAATTGTATTGCATTGTGGTAAGGCAGAAGATTTTCCACAAATTCTGCACACATTCATACATACGTGTATGTACATAAATGTATAAATGTAGGTAGATTTGTGTGTTTTCAGGGAAGAGAAATGTATGCACGAATTTCCATTCGATGCGCTATGAGGCATACAACAGCTGCCGCATACGTTGCAACATTTGTTGCAACAGTTTGCCAACCACAATGTTTTTATGCCGTCTACAATACACTCGCACACAAGCACAGATTCATACAAATACTAGTAAATACAGGCTTTGTTGCAATGCTACTTTTGCATGTTAGTGCTTTGTTTGGGTTTTGTATGCGCGTATGTCTTTCGCTGCGAGGCTGTTGCGAGTTTCGGAATATTTTGCTCCTTAGAAATTTTTGTATTCGATTTGCCGAACAAACGAAAATGCCACACAACAACCCAAAGCTGCTCAAGCAAATGGTATTAACAATTGGTGTACGGAATAAGAAGTTGAGGGCTGACAGGAAAACAGATATCACAAAATTAAATCAAAATAAAATAAAATAGAATAAAATAGTCTAAAACAAAATAGAAAAATTTAAATAAAACTAGATAGAAGAAAATGATAACAAAAACAAAATAAAATAGATAAGATAAAATAAAAAATTAAAATAAATTAATATAATATTAAATGAAAAAATTAAACCTAAATTAAATTAAATAAACTAAACCAAAATAAAGTAAACAAAATTAAATAAAAACTAAATAAAATAAAATAAAAAATTTAAATAAATTAATATAAAATTGATTAAAAAATTTAAAACTAAATCAAATTAAATGAAATAAACCAAAATTAAATAAAACAAAATAAACTAGAAAAAAATAAAATTAATCAAAAAAAAATAAGCCGAACTAAAATAAAATAATAAAATAAAACCACACACAAGAAAATATATAGAAAAAATTTAAATATATTAAAAATGGCATTAATTTAAATTTAATTATGTATGTGAAACTGAAGTCAAGGAAAAAAATCAAATAAATTGACATCATATAAAATTAAATAAGAACAAAATTAAAAAAAAAATTAAATCAAATAAAACACAATAATATAAATAAATTGTAATAAAATAAAATAGAAAAAAATGAAATAAAATAAATATAAAAAAATAAAAAAATAAATAAAATGAAAGAAAATAAAATAAATTAAAATAAAATAAGTAGAATAAAAAACAAAGTAAACTAAATTAAAACTAAACATAAATAAAAATAAAATAAAAAAACCAAAACAAAACAAAATAAAAAAATATAACAAAATTAAATAAACAGAACAAGATAAAATATAACAAAAAAAGGTAAATAAAATTAACATAGATTTAAATCACTGAAATAAATAAAAATAAATTACAAAAAAAAAATAAATTACAAAAAAAAAAATAAAATAAAAAAACAAACAAAGTTAATATAAATAAAATAAAACTAAAAAAATAAAAAAAAATTAAAACTAAAATTATGTAAATTAAATTTAATTAAATGAAATTAATTTAATTTAATAAATTAAATAAATTTAATTTAATAAATAAAATAAATTAATAAGAAAAAAAATAAAATAAAATAAATTAAAACTAAACATAATTGGAAATAAAATATAATAACATAAAACAAAATAAAATAAAATAAAATAATATAAAATAAAATAAAACATAATAAATTAAAATAAGCAGAATAAGGGAGAATATAACAAAAAAAAAGGAAAAAAAATTAGAATAAAATTAAATAAACTTTTATTAAGTAAGTTAAACAAAAATAAATTAAAATAAATTAAAATAAACTAAAAGTAAATAAAATAGAATAAAATAAAAAAATAAACAAAATTAATATAAATTAAATAAAAGGACAAAATAAAAACTATAATTTAAAAAAAAATTGATAAATAAAATAAAAAATATAAAAAAAATAAAACTAAATTAAATTAAAAAAAATAAAATAAATAGAATTAAAATAATAAATAAAATAAAACAATATCATACAATAATATAAAACAAATTAAAATAAAATAAAATAAATTAAAACTAAATATAAGTGGAAATAAAATATATTTACATAAAACAAAATAAAATAAAATAAAATAAAATAAGCAGAATGAGAGAAAATATTGTCAAAAGAAGTTAAATAAAATTAAAATAGAATTAAATCAAATTTAATTAAGTAAGTGAAACTGAAATAAATTAAATATAAAAAGAAAATAAAATAAAATAAAATTAAAGAGTTTATAATAAAACAAAATAAAATAAAGCTAAATAGTGTAAAATAAAACGAAATATAATAAAGCTAAAATATTTAAAATAAAAAATTAAGTAAATTAAACCAAATTAAATTTAAAACATTTATAAATATAATCATGTAGTTTTACTATATATCTTTCGCAATGTTTTAAACAAAAGTTCTCTTTATCCCATCGAAAAGATAATCATTTCATTTTTTTATAAAAAAAAAATCAACTTTCCCATCGGCCTGCTTTGGTTTCAGAAAAGAAAAATCTTCACATTCCACAAATGTCTATACACAATTAAAGGCAAGATCTACTTTGTCTATTCGGTCCATGGCCGCAACATGTTGGTCGTTTGAACGTTCGGTTTGTTTGGCTGAGTTTTGGTCTGAGGTTTGTACTTGGCCAACAATTATTGGTACACACACACACATACAAGTCTTGAGATAAAAGACTTTGTTTTGCATTTACAAAATCAAACCACAAACCAGCAAACTTAACGAGTAACCATGAGAAAGTGAATTTAATGCATTTTAAAGGTAAATACTTAAAGTGCGCAACAGAAAAAGGAAAAGTGTGGTATCTTCATTGAGATTAAGGGATTATTATTTGTGATGATTATGTGGGATTTACTTTATTACTGTGTTTATCAAAACTTAGTTCTCTGATTTAGTACTTATTTACAATAAATTTATGTATATATATTTTATGTTGTTTTACTGGCATTTGAAGGGTCATTTTTTGAACCAAAAATTATTATTATTATTCTTGTTTTTTTTTTAACTTTACTTTCCACTTTATTTAAGTTGAAATACAACTTTACCACTTCCGTAGCCAAAAAGTGCAGGAAAAGTTGCAAATAAAAGTGTTGTTGTATCGCAAGAGGACAAGACTTGTTCTTAGCTTGTTTTCTGTTGAGGTTGTTGCTTTATATGCGGCATCCTGCCAAAGGCTTTCAGGCGTCTTTTTAGCTGATTTTGTTGTGTGTTTGAGTCTGTTGTGGCAACAGCTGTTCGGAATACAATAAACTTGTAGAATGTTTGTAGTTGGCTAAGAAATGTTGTACTCACAACGTACGCGTATGTGTGTAGAACTTCTTTGCTTTACACATCATTTTTTTTTTTGCAGCAGAGCCGACAGACATATTTACATAGGTGTATGTTTTAAAAAAGATATTCTCAGTGGAGAGGATTTTTGAAAGCCGGATTTTTTCGAATATTCGATTAAACTTAATTTAGTTTGAATCTTCTTGGATTTTTTGACAATAAAGTACATAAAACGCTAAATTTGTATACCAATTTCACCGAATGTTAATGCTCTCATAAACATGCCTGGTTCTTAGTAGTTTAGTTCTACATGACTCGGAACAACTTCTGAATAGCCTGAATGGTATGAGGCAGTCGATGGTGACAGTCTCCTCATCGAAAACCAGCTCGCTCGCCTTTTAATTATCTTCTACAACCATGTGACCTGGGACTCAAGCGAGCTACCTATTAATATGTTATACGTACCATGTCACTCTCAGTGATTAGATCGTGCACAGTATTCCAAATATGGGTCGCTTTTCTGACCTTACTTTTGACAAGATCCCTTTCTTCAGTTGAATCAAGAGATATTTGCCCGGGTATGGTATTTCCCCTTAAGTTTGATAGGTTGAATTGGTGAATTTTCTTCTTCCAGGTAAAAAAAGGCTGGACTTAATTTCTTCTGCTTTCATACCGAGCCCTTGATTCTCATCATGTTTTGAACAAAATTCCAACTTCCGAAGATTACAGAATTACCTTTTCCTGTAGAGGACGATCCCCGGGAAGATCGACCAAAATCTTCCACTGATGACGTCACTGTAGTTCTAGTGAAGTCCATTCGACGAAAATCCACGATATACACAAGAAATGATTGCTAATGAATTGGACTTGAATGCCATGGCTGTAGAGCGTATTGTATGAAGTAATCATCTGAGATACACGAAGAAATCTCCTCGATGGGTACGAGGAATTTCAAATTAGTCCATTTTCTTCACTTTATCCTAAACAAATTCGAAAATGGTCAGTCTAGCAACTTTAACAAATCCCTTACTGGTGATGAGTCTTGGTTCAAGAAGTACGATCCAGAAACCAAAAAGCAGTCCATAGTATGGAATGCAATAGGAGCAAACCCACCCGTAAAATCCACACAACAAAAATCAGCAGCAAAAGTAATCATGTCAGTTTACTTCGTCCGATCTAAAATGGTAGCTGCAAAACGGGACACCGAAGAATGCTTACTAAAATTTTTCAAAAATTTGTTGGAAAACAGGAAGAAAGAGGATTTGTGGCGCTAATTTTTACATCATGACAACGCGCCATACCAAGAAATATGTCCAGCACCATATTCCCCGGATATAGCACTTTGTGACTTTTGGTTATTTTCGAAAATTAATAAAAAAATAATTAAAAGAAAAGGTCTTTAATAGCAACGAGGAGATAATTAATACGGCTTAAGCTTAATAAGCAGGATTTTGAAGACTGTTTTTAGAAGTGGGTCTATAGGCTTAAGAAACGCATTGCAATCAATGCCGATTAAGTAGAGGGGATAAAAAAGGACAAAGATTGCGAATAAATACAAAAATAATTTTTTTCATTTTTTTCTGGTCAACTAACCGAACTTTCGTTAGCCGCCTCGTATATATAAATATATACATTTTTTTACTTTATATCTTAACATCTGCATTTTCCCAAGGGAGACACACCTACACAAATATAACAATATGGTTGCAAATAACTGTGTATACGTGTATATATTTATGTAGTATATGTGTATATTAATATATGATTCTCAAGTATCCTTTGTGACATGCCTCCTTTAGACTGGCTTTGTGTTGCACCAGATATTTTTGAATTTTCTTTTACTATTTTTTCTTCTATATAAAATGAGAGCTTGCGTTGTGCGCCTGCACTGAGGCGTACTATTTGGCTTCTTGCTAGCAAATTTTCCTTCACTTACAAACATACAGATATACATACGTACAGATAAACATTTGGCTTGTTGTCTTTAGTTTTGCGAACATAATTTGCTTCAGGCTCACATGCATAAATATGTAATAAATATAAATATATCCAGAAATATTTATATACAATATATGTACGAGTATGTACGTGCTTATAAGAATCTGTATACGTTTGTTTGTATTTACATATATGCAATAATGTGCAATGTGACTTGTCTGTCTATCCACTTGTCTGCTTGCCTGCTTTGTCTTACTTTACTAGACTCCTTCAAACGTCTGCTATTGCCCCTGCTCTTTTTTCCCCTCGTTCTAGCGGGCAAACAAAGTCTCTAAATATTCTTCCTCATTCACGTGCATTCTGTTGCATTGTTGACGATTTCAAGTTTATATAAAAAATTATTTACGCTTTGTTGAAAAGTTACCGCTTTCCGCCGCAAAAGCTTACCCACATGACTGCGGAGGGTGCGTGAGTAAGTATGGCGCTTCCCATTTTCCTCATGTTTCTTGTTTGCTTCTCAATTTAGTAAAATAGTGGTTTTTATTTGCTTAAGCATATAATAAAATTAAAGATAATTTGTTAAGTTTCAGTATAGAGCAAAATTACTTATACGAGCATATAGATGGTTATATACTCGAATATATTAGGTACAATAAGTAAAAAGTTCATTCGGCTTTTTTTATTGCTTTTTCAAAATATGATAACTTTGTTTATATTTGTCCGATTTAAGTCAAATATGCGCTGTTTTGATCGTAAACTTGTTGCCAACGAGTTGCCCATTCATTATACCCCTCTTGTGGAATGCTGCGTCCCTATTGGCAAAAAACTTGAAGAGCCCATTTTCACAGGCCTCTCTTGAGGTCAACTTCTCACCATTAAGCGCGTTTGCCATGGACAAGAAAAGATGGTAATCACTTGGTGCCAGGTCCGGACTATAAGGTGAGTGCATTAGGAACTCCTGGAGCTTCTGGCGCGTCATCAAAGACGTGTATGGCTTGGCGTTTTCCTGTAGTTTGAACGCTTTCAATTTAAGATCTCATCGTAAAATGTGCCAAGTCCTTCCATATTGCAGTCCGAGTTGCTGCAAACGTCGCCAAATCGACCCTCTATAGCCTTCGTGTACACTCTCAGCTACGGCCACTATATTTTCTTTACTAAGTGCTGAACGTGGTCTTTTCGGTTGAATATTATCCAATCAATAATGAATGCTGGGTCTCAAGATGGATGATGGTGTTGCGAATAGTTCCCCCAGTAGGCCGATTATGTTGACCATACTTTGAGCGAAGCGCGTGACTTTTCCTGATAAAGTTGAACGATTTCTAAACGTTGTTCAGGCGTAAGTCTTTCCATGATGAAATGCTGAACAATAATAACATGACAGCTTGACACTAGTCACGCGTGATCTGCCAAAAAAAAGGCTATTGAATAAAATACCTCTACTTGGATCATCTTATAAATGTAAAGGACTTTTCAGCATAAAGTAAATTATAACAGAGCTCGGACTAAGCGTAAAATGTGACCGAGAAACGGAGCTGGTTGTGGGTAAGAATGGGGGTGAGGGCTGGTGGGAGTCATGCGGCAGGCAGCTCCGGAGACCGTAGAGGTCTGTGCGTTACCTAAAGTGAGTAGGGGTGTTGAAGGCTGGGGGCGCACTTAGGCTCTGGTAGCATGGGGCCATATGACTTATGGCCTCAAGATGACTCCAACCATTGCACTGGTTGCAACTAACCGAGATGGAGGAGTGGTGGAGTCTTTTATGGCACACTCAGTAGAAGTAATCCGTCGGACCAGGGTTGGTTTCGACGCCAGCCCTGATGAGAAAGATTTGTAGCAGCCCAGCTGCGACGTGTTGCTCCGTTGGCGTACCTAAACTAATTTTACCTGTTGACCTAAACGGGGTTAGATCGCCGAAAGGGTGACAACCCTTGGCCGGATAATATACGGGTCACGCGTGACTCTGGCACAACTTAGGTCTAGATATTGTAGCAAGTTAAACTCCTACCTATCCAGACTCGACTCTAGCATACCCAACGTATGCGATGCATGTGGAGAGCCTCCGTACGACACTAACCACCTCTTCACATGCACCCTTAAGCCGACACATCTAACTCCCCTCTCCCTTTGGTCCAATCCCGTCGAAACGGCACGTTTCGTGGACCTCCCATTAGATGACCTCGGCGACTTAGATTTATTAAGCCTGTCCTAAGCGGGATTAGCGAACCGATACCACAACAATAACAACCGAGAAACGGAAACATCCTGCCGAGTGAATGTCACCTAGCATGAAGTATTGGCCGAAAGGCAAGGATATCAGTAATTGTGAAAATATTTTTGATTTGTTTAATTGTGGGAAAGGCACAAGAGAAAGCTTCTTCTGTGATCTATCAAATAAATTAATTAAAAAAATAAAATAAGAACTATAAATTAGTAAAAGAAAAAACTGCCGACTGGCTGAGATCTTTCAAAGCCCTCAAATTTTTGTCTAAGCTAGTAGACCCTAGAAGAATACATTAGATGCTGGAGCATTCCCAACGCAGTTATTTAGATCACGGAACCCTGATCAAGTGCCTCTGGGTCTGCTGAGAGGCAATCGGAGGAAAAACTACCTTGAAACGATTAGGCTCTGTGCTTAACTCACATTCAGATGTGAAGATTAATACACCGGTAGTTAATGGCATTTCCGCGAATAAACTTGACTATATGAAAGATTCAGAGTAGAAAGGGGTTTCTTTAAGCATTTCGAAAGGGCGGAAAAGTTTTTTTCAGCTTAAAAATTTTTCTAGAAAACCTAGGTACATTTACTTATATAAATTATATAATAACAGTTTTCATTTTTCCTTTAAAAAATTCTAGTCTTTAACTCCGTTTAAACACATTTATTTGCATTATTTTTTATTTTTTTTTTACCTGACCTTAATGCCCATTCGGCGTACTTGAAAAAGTCAGTTGCCACAAATTGTTGCCACTAAGAGAACATACAAAACAAATAGCAGGCTTCTTTCTCTCTTCTCCAGTGAAGATAATTCTGCATGAATTCACAATATTCAGTTTTTTCTTCTTCATGTATTTTTCTCTTTTATTGGCAGGAATTTACCTTGACTTTTTCATTTTCCACAGAAAAGATTTTACTTTATTTTTCTTCTTTTTATTATTATTTTTTCTTTTTGTGACTTTACTACGAACCAATGATCGCCACTTTTGGCGCTTCTTAAGTCTCAGTCTGATGCGAAATTTTTTACTTTAAATATGCG
This sequence comes from Ceratitis rosa, assembly GCA_037013455.1. Taxonomy (NCBI): domain Eukaryota; kingdom Metazoa; phylum Arthropoda; class Insecta; order Diptera; family Tephritidae; genus Ceratitis; species Ceratitis rosa. The sequence continues at coordinate 9,964,412 of JAWMAG010000001.1, read as the reverse complement.
AGGAAAGTATAGGTAGGAAATTCAACTGAGAAGTGCAAGAAATAATCGATTGAAGAAGTGAAATAAGAAGATGAAATGAAAAATAAAAAGTGTGAGTAAAAGTTAGCTTAATATCACATATATTCGTAAATACAGGGTTATCAATTTTGCGTTCTGGAAAATAAACGCAAATGAAATGCATTTAAAATAATATTTTTCTTGAAATTGCTTTTTTTATAATAAAGTTTGGGCCTTGGGATTATATGTATGTGAACCACATATCATTTAAATGACCGCCTCGCCATTTTTTTCATTATTTCGAGCCGTTTGATGTAATTTTTGAACACTTTTTGGCACATATTGGGCGGTATGTCAGCCAAAACTTTACTTTGCAAAAGTATTAGGAGTTGATGAAGCAACCGTTTCCAGACGATTAAAATCATTAGGATTCATCCAGAAGCTTGGAAATTCGGTGCCTTATGAATTAAAGCCAAGAGACGTCGAACGTGGATTCTGCATGTCGGAAATGTTGCTTCAACGCCACCAAAAGAAGTAATTTTTGCATCGGATTGTCGCTGGCGATGAAAAATGGATTCATTATGATAACCCAAAGCGCAAGAGATTGTAGATGGAGCCCGGCCAACCATCGACATCCACGGCAAAGCTGAATATCCATGGTGCCAAGGGTATGCTATGTATTTAGTGGGACCACAAGGGTGTGCTCTATTATAAGCTATTGAAATCGGGTCAGACGATCAGACGATCAATGGGACCTCTACCGAAAACAATTGATTCGAAAAAGGCCATCGCGGAAAAACGATCAGAATATGCGACCAGACACGAATCAATAATTTTTCATCATGACAACGCCGCTCGGCCACATGTTGCAAGGCCAGTTAAAAACTATTTGGAAAACTGTGGATGGGAAGTTCTACCTCTTCTTCCGATTACCTTTTGTTCAGATCAATGCAGAATGCCCTCTCCGGCGTACGCTTCACTTCAGAACAGGGTATCAGAGATTGGCTCGATTCTTTCTTGACCTCCAAGCCGGAGAAGTTCTTTTGGGATGGGATCCACAAACTGCCAGAAAGATGGGCAAATAAATATCGTAGCTTCCGATGGGCAATACTTTGAAAATTTAATGGGTAAAAATTTTTTCAAAATAAAGTATAAATTTTCGAAAAAAAGCCGCACGAACTAATGCACACACCCAATAAATACCTGACTTTTAACTCACCCATAGCATGTTTGGTTTGACAGATGTCAAAATACAGCTCGGTACTTTTAAAACTTCGAAATGGATACCCTATACATGTAAAACACCGAACATCGGTCTTTTCATATTGAAGAAGCCTCATTAAAAGCCTACAATTTACAGTATATAGATAGTTCTGTTCTCAGTATTTTTTTCTTTTTTTTTCATTTTATAAGCAAAGACTGACACCGGCGTTTCAAGGTTTGTATCGCTAAATGTTTTTTTATGCATAAACCATTAGTTAAGCTTTGTCATTTTAATTGTTCTTGACTATTTTTAAATATCCTTTTCTCTTGATTATTTTACCTTTCATTTTTATTACGTTGGTAGATACTATTTTAGTTATATTTTCCTTTTTTTTTGGGAATTTTTAATTGTTTTTTTTTTCAATTTAAATATTTTTTTTAATTACGTTATTTTGAATTCCTTTTTCACGTTCATTTCTCCAAACATATCACCGCTCATTACTGTCATTCTTTTGCTCTTTTGCCAAATGAAAATGACTAAATATAAAATTATCTGCGAAATGCGTCCATTTAATTAAGATTGTGTGACAAGCAATGAATTCCCATTCCTCTTCTGAGCAGAGCACAACGGTCGTGTGAGGTATGGCGAAAAGTCCGCTACGTCAATTAATTACTGACAATCACCACTTCACCACTCGCTGCTGATTGCATTCATTTGACAGATTTATGCCGACCCTTTTGATGTTTTAAAAAATTACTGCCACCGTGTGAAGAATGTTAAAAGTAGAGATTGATGGACTCTACGGGCTTGTAGGTATGCATATGTGTGTGTATAAAGGAATGCGTGGCTGAAAAATACAGTGATATTTTCGCGGAATTCATTATAAAGAAAATCCGCTACAGCCGAGTGGGCAAGAAAGGCGAAAGTCCCTGGACAGCTGAGCAAGAAAGAAAAAATAAAGATTCGACTTCCATATGTCCTTTGAGAGCACTCATTAACAACTTGGTATATGGGAAATATAGCCTTTCAAGCCACATATGTATTGGCGGCCCCAGTAGCCAAGTGATTAACATTGCGTACTTACATTCGGATTTATAGGGTTCAAGGCCTCGTGCTTTCCCCAGGAAATTTCAACCCCTCCAAGTGCATTTCTGATATAAAATGAAAGCTCCTCCTTAGACAATCCATCGACCGTTAGGGAATAGCTTAAAATAAATTGTACGTCCCTTCATTTTGTGGTAAAAAGCAGCAAGACACACAAGTTGGTGGAGGAGCTCCGCCGAAAATCACAAAGAAACAAAGTTAGATCCATTCTTGTCATTTCATGTCTACCTAAAAAGGATTCTAAGGCGATCTTCAGAGAGAATTTCATCTAAACCATCTTGTAAGGACTTCAGAGTCTCATAATAATCTTTTCGATTGCTCAAATTAAAGCGAGGAAACCTTTATCAAGCTCTTGGTATAGTACCCATATGTCTCAGGGTTGGCTTCTAAAGGACACTCAGATTTCAAGTGAAGGAGTATATCTATGTTTCAGATAGAAAATTTAATATATTATATATAGAGTCTTATATTGACTTACTAAAAGGTATGTTAAGGCCAGAGGAATGCAATTGCAAGCTCCCACCAATATTGAAGTCAGAAGATCAAGTTTTCAAAACCCATACGTTGTGATTCTGGGGTTGAGAAATACCTAACCCAAAAGAGATTTCAATTATTTTTTGGTTTGAGAGAAAATATATTTAGTTGTACTCGAAATAAAAAGTACAATTGTTGAGAAGCTAAACTAACCTTATCTAACATAACTTTACCTAACCAAACCTAGTTTAACATAATATGAGTATAACCTAATGTGACCTTAAGTAAAAGATTCTAAGGTAATATAAGTTGACCTAACCTAACCTTACTTAATCTAACATAACCTAACTGATGGCGGAAGCCGAAAGACAGACTTTTCTAATACAATTTTATTTGGTCAGTTCTCAAAAGATGGATCTATCTACAAGCCATTGCCGATCTTGGAATAAAAGTGCAGCTGAAGCCCTTTGAATGCTTATGGAAGTTTATGGGGAATCTGCGCTGACCGATGTGTCATCAAGAGAGCGGTTTCGCCGTTCCAAAATTAGAAATTTTAGCATCACAGACAAAGAGCGTCCAACTAAAAAGGTATGAATATGAGAAATTGGAGACTTTAAGGGATCAAGATCCGTGCCAAACGAAAACTGAACACGCAGAATCGTTGAGGTTTGACTGATCAAACAATATCCGTGCGGTTAGATCAATTTGGATTTATTCAAAAGCAAGGAGATTGGGTGCGGCACGAGTTGAATTCAAGAGATGCTATTAGAAAGACATCAAAGGAAGAGATTTTTGCACTGGATCATAACTAGAAATGAAAGGTGGATGTAACCTCAAGAAGAAAAAATACTTTGCCAAGCCTGGTAAGCCCATTCCGACATCATCTGCATCGACGCCAAAGAAAAACATTCACAGTTCTCTGCTTATGGTATGATAGGACCAGACGATTCTGTTGTACGAAGAACTGCTAAAACCAGGTGAAAACAATGATGCCAATGACGTTGTCCACTACAACTAAATCGCTTGAGCTATGCATTGCTTGAAACACTGGCAGAAATTAAAGAAAGACATGTCAACGCTCGACCCCACGTGGCTGTAAAGCTTAAAAGCTATCTAGAAACGCTGAAATAGGAGGTCTCACCTCACCCGCCGTATTCTTCAGACCTTGTTTCAACCGACTACTCGCTTTCTCGATGGATGTAAAACGATTTGAGCGGTTATCGGTTCGAGTTTTTTGAAGAAATCGAAGATATGGCTCAATGATTAGATTGAGAGAGTGAAAGAGAGGACTGATTTAATAGAGATGTACTCGAAAACTGCAAGAAGGATGGGTAAAAATAGTCGTTTTCGGCAAAGAGTACTTTGAAAGATGTATTTTTTTAATTTTATTCAATAAATAAAACTTTTTGAACAAAAAAATACGAAACGAATTAATTTTTACTCCATATCAGGATGATTTATTTGCTCCACAACTAATTTGTTTCTTTAAAGCATACTTTCAGGCGTATGTATTATAAATTTTTCATTCCCTCAGCTTGGAATTCTCAAGAGGTTAATGAAAAGGAAAGATTATGAATATGGCACAGTAAAGAATTTTTAACTTCGAAATAGTTGTCTCCTTTGAAAATTATTCGAAATTCTCTTTAACTAAGGAGCTAACTACACCAACTACATCTCCAGTTGAGCCTTGGCCTCCGTCTGTTCAACGTGTCGTCTGAGTAATAAATGTCACCATGTCATTTTTGTCCTTTCACCTATAAAATACACGAACAGAATGATAATTTGCATGTGTTTGTATTTTTATCTCTCCAGCTTTTATGTTGTCTTTTATGAATATTTTGCTTATCGACAACACCTGTCTGCATGTTCATTGCTGCACCAGTGCCTCAATTATTGTCATTCACAATAGTTATAACAACAACAACAACAGCAAAAAGACTAACCAGAACACAAAAGCGAATTTATATATGTATGCTAGAAAGAGAAAGAGAGAGGGGGAGTGACAGAGTGACAGAGAAGCAAGCAAATAATGGAAAATCGCAACAAACATATATATACTCGTATAATAACAATTTGGTATTAGTAAAACATACATTTAGTAGTATTTATACTGGAAATTCTTAGCACATATCGATGGAGAGTGAAGTTCGGAGTAAGCGGGCGAGTGGAGTTCGCGCCAGCAAAAGCAACTCTGTTATGCACAACAAATAAGCAAGTCAACAAGCAATGATGCATAAACTATGAGCTCATGGCTGACGGCTGACGGCTGACGGCTGATAGCCGATAGCGGGTTTGCTGAACTAACTGATTGACAGTATGGATTAGGGTTGTTTGGTAGAAGGCGGTAGAGGACAAACCGACTGGGTGAGCGTCCATGTTGTGGTGGTATTATGTGCACAACACCCAATACATAACTGGGCTGACTATCAAATAGCAATCAATGACTTACTAACTCAGTGACTGAGTGACACAAGAGCTGAATGGACTGACTGGCTTATTGTTTTCGGTTAGTTCGTTAGTTAAATGTGGAAATAAGTGACTGACTGACTGACCGGTGGGCTGGTGAACTGGTGGACTGGTGGACCGGTCGTCTAGTTGACGTTAACTCCTCTTTGACTTGTGACCACAAACAATATAGAAGCTTCGTGCCTGTTAATACATTCACCCAGAAAATCACTGAAGTTGAAGTGAGGCGATTGTATTGTAGTAGTACGGAAAGAGACAGAGGTCATTTGCCTTTCTGATGGTAATGCCGCAGGCAGGCATTTATGTGAGCTTAAATGTGTATTTATGGAAAATGCGTGACTTTTGTATTTAGTAACGATATTAGAAATTTGTAAAATTAAATGAGCAATTGGTGTTAATAAAGGTAATAAAAAGCTTTAGAGCTGGTAAGAAAAAAACTTTAAAATTTAAATTAAATTAAGAAATACAGCAAAAAAGTTAAACAGGTCAAAATTAATCTAAATCTCTTACTAAAATTATTTTTTAAGTTTTTTGCTCATATTAATTGAATAAATCAACAGATAGGTGGCAACCTTGCACTGAAATTTTTCCGTTCTAAGCCATCTTTAACCACTTTGATTTAAAGAACACACAGAAATAATGAGTTCTTCTTCAAACTTTTTATTCCACCAATTTTGAAACAGCTGGCAACTCTACTCATTAATGTTTTCCACCATAATTCACCGAAAGTTCGTCAATTTGATGAAATAATTGATTTGATGTTTGTCTTGCAACATTTCAATATTGATAATTGAAAAATAAAGCAAATGGTTGGTAACCCTACCTAACATTTTTCCCCTATAAACCATCTTCACCCATGCCAAAATTACTTAAATCCCTCTAATAAACATATTTTAAATTTTTATGCTCATACAGTAACATTTCAATCATATTAATTGAATAAGGAAACAAACAGGTGGCAACCATGCACAGAAAGTTTTCCGCTCTAAGCCGCCTTTGAGCACTTTGGTTTGAAAAACATACGGTAATAATTCGTTTAACTGCAAATTTCCTTTTCGCCTAAATTTTCCAAACAGTTGGCAACTCTATTCAATAACAGTTTGAAATGTAAGCTACCAAAGGTTACTCCAGTTTGAAGGAATTACTGATTGTTTGTCTTTTTCAATCTTGATAATTGAAAAATAAAACAAGGTTGCCACTCGTAATTAGTCAAATATAAATAAATAAGTCAAAAATATGTAAATGCTTCTAATAAACATTTTTTGAAGTTTTGTGCACATATAGTAACATTTCCATTATATTAATTGAATAAGGAAACAAACGGGTGGCAACTTTACCGAGAAATTTTTCTCTAAAACCACCTCTAACCACTTTGCCTTAATAAACACACAGTAATAATTCATTTAATTTCAAATGTCAACTTCAACAAATTTTTAAAAACAGTTGGCAACCCTATTCACATTTATTATTAAGCGTTCGGATGCATACAACTACTATAGCTTATTAGAATTTTTTGAATCTTCAAAATTGGATAGTTTGAAATATTGGTTTTATTAGTTTTATTTTTAATTATATTATTAAATAGTTATATTTTTTTAACAGTTAGCAGCTGCAAAATAAATCATATTTTTAGTTTCTTTTTCCTTTCTATCGTTCAACCCGTTAATTTTGTTAAAAAAAAATGTTAAGGAAAAGTGACAACACTACTCAAAATTATTATTAACTATAAATTTTGTTTAACTCTTTTAAATCGGCACCAACATAAATGCTTATGCTTGAAAATTTTTTATTTCGTAAAAAAAGATATAAATTTTTCTTCGACGGGAACAATTACATTAAAAATAATATTAAATTTCTTAAATTATGTTACCATAAATGATTCGAAGTTGTTTTCCAATACTTAAAGTGAGTTATTATTTAGAACTTACAAAGTTTTAACTATTATAAGGCTTATTAATCACCCTATACTAATATAATTAAATTTAAGTTTACATGAAACACCCTGTTATGTCAAACGGGCCAGCTAGCCTTCATATATGTATCGGCCAGTTACCAAAAATTCACTCGACGAAGAAAAAATATCTTACAAAATAAAAATTTATTAAAAAATATAATAATATTTTCTTTTTTATACCGTGTGTATTGTAAAATTCCTCGAGTATTACACACTGAGCGCCATTATCTCTGCCAACGCGCTACACTCACACGCAAAACCCAAACAAAATGTCGGCTGCGGCTGCTGTCAAAGGAAATCAACGTCGAAAATAATAATGGTTAGAGAAAACAAACAACAAGCAACAACAAAGCTATTCAAACGAACAAAAAAGGACACAAGCGAAACATATATATAAAATATAAAACAAAAAATGATATAAAATAACTTTTTATTGAAAGAGCGTTGGGAAAGCCATTTGAAGCGGAGAAAAAAGTGTGAAGAGAAAAAGAAAGAACTCACTCATATGACTGGCGTATGCCAAATTGAAAATATTTTGTAAAACACTTGTTTGCGGACGTTAAACTCTGAAAATTGTGTTTGTTTTATATTTTTCTATTTTTTTTTTTTTTTTTTTTTTGTACACGTAGCAGCAACAATTTTTTGGCGTAAATTCAATAGTAGAACTTTCGTGAAAGTGTGAATGGCGCCGGCAGGCAAACTCTAAAATGCCCACACGGGAAGTGTTGCACAAAGCATTTTGTATACAGTTAGTTTTTATTGTGTTTAAAGTGAGGTATTTTTTTCTTTTTTTTTCTTTTTTTGAATGTAGGTATGTAAGTGATCTAAACATTTTTCTGTATGCCACTTGTAGGTACGACACTTTTTGTGAGCCTCTAACGCTTTGCTTTTGGGGAACTTTTCACATTCAATTTGTGTTGATGGGTGACACTCGAGTAGCAAAATATGATTGTTATTCTTACAACGGCATGTTTACATATATACGTGTATGTATATGTATATGGAGTAGCAACAGGCTAATAAATATAAAAAATTATGTTGACCAAAAAAAATGGTGGTGTCAGAGGCTTGGCTGGGAAAAGCTTTCACCTCATTTGCTGTGTGCGCCCAGCTCAAACTGTGGAAACAATTAAATTGCAGAGTAACTCCACGCAGCCTAGAGTTCTCGCACTTAAAGCCATAAGTAACCAAAAAAAAGTTTCACTTAGTGTGCGCCGGAGTCGGTCCAATCATACGCATTTCTAGTAAATATTTAATTAATAGCTAGGAACTCTATTCCAAAATAAGTTTATTTTGACTTCAAATACATCGACCGCGGACTACTTCGGCAAGAAAAAGTATTAAACATATTAATTTAGGCCAAAAGCTACTACAGTACCAAAATTTTATGTAAATCAAACTAAAATGGAAAATTTTGGTCTCTGGTCCCTTTCTCGGAAAAAAAAGTGCTAATTTCGACTTTTACGAGTAGATTGGTCCCAGGTCCACTTCCCGGCTTTCATCAGCAAAAGGCAACCTTCAAGTTTGAGATCTCTGCGAGCAGTGGTTTAGGCAATGGGTTGATCAGTCAGTCATTCAGCACACTGCCTTATATACCATATATACCATATATATATATTTATATAATATATCAGGTGTAGTAAAAAGTAATCAATTATTTCTGCCTGAAATTGAATTCTTTTATTACCATAGTTAGAATGATCCGTTTTAGGTCAAATATGCGCCGTTTTGTTCGATAAGGTAGTTTCATTACACCTCTCTCATAAAAGCCCTCGTTTCTATTGGCAAAAAATTGAGACAGTCGTTTTTCGCAAGCCTCTCTTGAAGCAAAATTGTTCGCCATGGACAGGAACAGTTGGTAATCATTTGGTGCCACGTCCAAACTATGAGGTGGGTGCATTAGAACCTCCCAATCAAGCTCCCGGAGCTTCTGGCGAGTCACTATTCATGTGTGTGTCCTAGCGTTGTCCTGATGGAACGCATTCCTCTCCTATTGATCAAAGCTGGCCGCTTCTGGGCTATAGTTTTCTTCAGATGGTATAATTTTTGACAGTACAGTTCCAAGTTAAGAGTTTTACGGTATGGGAGCAACTTATAGTAGATAATTCCCTACCAATCCCACAAAACACACAGCAAAACCGTCCTGGCGGTCAATCCTGGCTTAGCTACTGTATCATAACAGTGCTTACATGACGGTCGGACTCGACAATGTCCTTGCTTTCACCGATATTTTCGACAATTGGCCTTCCACTCCGTGATGCATCTTTTACATCAAAATTATTAAATATTTTCTCCCTGCTAGTGTCCATCTTTGACACACGCCCAAACAAAACTGAATCAACCAATCACAAAACTGTCAGAAAAGTTTTTTTAGTACGAAATGTCAGCCTTCTAATGCCATCTAGCCGAACCCGATCGGACTTATACAACGCGAGATACATATAAATAACGCCATCTGTAGGAAAAATAATGGATTACTTTTTACTACGCCAATATTTTGCTGATAAATATTTTTTTTTATTTCACATAAAAAGCATTGCCTACCTTTAGGCTGATAATAAATAAAATATTATGCATAATTTGCAAAATAAAATTTAGTGCAGTCCTACCATTTTATTTAGACATTTATATAAAAAATTAATTGATTATTTCATACGATCTCCCATGATCAGCGGTCGGAACCTTCAAGTGAATGAAACGAGCTCACAACAACCTGAAGGAACTTAATTTAAATAATACTAACTGGACCGCCAGTGCTAATGGTGCAGATAACAGCAAGACTACCAGAATATCCACTCTCTACGTACCACCACCCTGTATAGTGAGAATACAGCCGAGCCGTATGAGATCACAGTCATCCCAGGCGCACCAACATAGACCACTTAATGAAAATATCCATAGAAATCCAAATTACTTACTTACTACCCTTGCAGAGAGCAACACTGAGCGAGCCAGCTGCTCATTCCTAGCCATAAAATATTATATTTTAATTTAGTTTTTAAGATTTGATAACTTATTGTGAGGCTTCTAATTTTGAAGCAGATTCAGTAAATTAATACAAATGTTTTAACAAAATATCTCAGACCGCTGCTCAATCATTACATCACTTATAGAAACTGATAATATTCCTGGCCGAGAAAACGCCCAAAATTGCTTACGAAATTGATGAACCTAATGAGCCCACATGAGGCATAATTTCAGGCGCAATATATTTTCTACGATTTAAATTACTAATTAGAGAAATTGAGGGACAGACGCTACACTGGCTTTAGCTCATGCCATCGGGATGGATGAAAATATTCTAGCTTTGAAAGTTTTCGGTAAAATAGACGCCACTGGGAGCGTATTAAAAGAAAGTGTGCCACTGATTTTTCATCTAAATTAAAAAAGTGGGAATTCCGTATAGCAAAAATCTAATTTCGTACACTCTAGAAACTACAAGTCTTGAAAAAAAAGCAGTTTCGGCAGATCGTCTCATATATAAATCGGCAACTTCAACAACGCCCCAGAGATAAAGATGGAAATGCGCAGGTCATACCAACTGGGAAATTTTGATATCTACAACATATAAATAACAGATCCTGAGACTATAGCAAGGGGAAGGGGAATTCGAGTTTAAGAACTGCATTTAGCACCATAAGAACCGCTGGACAAGACGGCTTACCGAAAGGCTTTGAATCCTATTCACCAAGAGTCCGTCCCTTACCTTCCTGAACTCTCTTCAAGTAAATGGTTTAAGAGGCGAACCTTACTAAGCTCTTGTCAGCGGCAAAGAGGACAGAGCGGCTAGTAAGGTTGCTTTACAGGACCTAGAAACACGTGAGGTAGGGTAGCAGTACAGAGCTTTGTTCGCGATTTATATATCTGGTAAAACACTGTGGATCTCAGACTATCGAAATAGTCGATCAGCGACCAATTAGAAAATGAAAAAATATTCCAACAACTGAAAATAAAAATAAAATTTTAATAACTAAAATTGTTTTTCGAACAGCAAAAATTAAAACTATTTGGTATGGGAAAAAATTTATAATTTTTCTCCTATTAGTTTTGTCAATTGCACTTTATAAATAATTTCACTTACCCAAAATTCTTATTGCTTGACGCGCACTCGTCCGAGTATAACACGTACTTTTCTTCAAGAAAGGAAAATAATTTTTTTCTTCGAAAAAAAAATGTCAAGAATCTGGGTTCGAAATGACCTCTTCGACACAAATAAAACCAAACGTAAACCACTGCTGCTTGGACGTTTCAAAGAAAAAAATGAAGACGAAGATAATGAGCAGACACAGACAAATAATGGACAACGTTCCCAGATACGAGAGGAGTGTGAGGATTTTGTGGAAAGTGACGTCTACAGGTACAAATGGCATCAGCAGCCAAGAGTAGAAGTACAGCATAAGAAACCCAATGAAAAAAAGCCAGGAAAACAGAATAAGTCTTACAAAGGAAATGCTACTAAAGAATTGCCTACGAAACAGGTAAGCGAAATAGTTGAGGACAAAAACGAAATTGGAAACACCGCGCTGCTGGTTCTTTTTTATTATATAAATGGTTGGCACTTGTTTAAAAAATTTATGTAAAATTATTTCAGGGAACCCCAGATTATGACTAGAAAGGTGAGAAAGCTTGAGACGAGTTACATTTTTCTCAGAAGAGTTGCCATATATATTTATGTTATATGTATTATTAACTTCATGAGAGAAATTAACATAGCAAAACAGAATTAAGAAATCTTACATTAAAAATATAATATTTTGAGCAGAGTAACGGCTCTTTTAAAATTTTAAATTCCAAAATTTCTAATTGAAAAATAATTTTAATTTATATTTTCAGTGACGAAGAAAAAAGCTCAAAACAACCATATGCCAAAAATCAAAAAATAAATCAAAATTAAAAAAATTTATGGGGTTGCCACTAGCTTAAAATTTAGGTAAGAAAATTTAGAAAAAAAATGTTATGCAAAAAAGTATCAGGAACCAAACAATACGGCTATAAAAGTGAGACAGTTTGAGAAGAGTAAAATTTAAAAATTTTCTTCAGCAGAGTTGCCACAATATTTATGCGTTTAAATTCATTCTAATAGACGAATTTATTAAAAAATTTAAATTAAAAATAAAATTAAAATTAAAATTAAAATTAAAATTAAAATTAAAATTAAAATTAAAATTAAAATTAAAAATTAAAATTAAAACTAAAATTAAAATTAAAATTAAAATTAAAATTAAAATTAAAATTAAAATTCAAATTCAAATTCAAATTAAAATTAAAATTCAAATTCAAATTCAAATTCAAATTCAAATTCAAATTAAAATTAAAAATAAAATTAAAATTAAAAATATAATTAAAATTAAAATTAAACTTAAAATTAAAATTCAAATTCAAATTCAAATTCAAATTCAAATTCAAATTCAAATTCAAATTCAAATTCAAATTCAAATTCAAGTTCAAATTCAAATTCAAATTCAAATTCAAATTCAAATTAAAATTAAAATTTAAATTAAAATTAAAATTAAAATTAAAATTAAAATTAAAATTAAAATTAAAATTAAAATTAAAATCAAAATTCAAATTCAAATTCAAATTCAAATTCAAATTCAAATTCAAATTCAAATTCAAATTCAAATTCAAATTCAAATTCAAATTCAAATTCAAATTCAAATTCAAATTCAAATTCAAATTCAAATTCAAATTCAAATTCAAATTCAAATTAAAATTCAAACTCAAATTCAAATTAAAATTAAAATTAAAATTAAAATTAAAATTAAAATTAAAATTAAAATTAAAATTAAAAATAAAATTAAAATTAAAATTAAAATTAAAATTAAAATTAAAATTAAAATTAAAATTAAAATTCAAATTCAAATTCAAATTCAAATTCAAATTCAAATTCAAATTCAAATTCAAATTCAAATTCAAATTCAAATTCAAATTCAAATTCAAATTCAAATTCAAATTCAAATTCAAATTCAAATTCAAATTCAAATTCAAATTCAAATTCAAATTCAAATTCAAATTCAAATTCAAATTCAAATTCAAATTCAAATTCAAATTCAAATTCAAATTCAAATTCAAATTCAAATTCAAATTCAAATTCAAATTCAAATTCAAATTCAAATTCAAATTCAAATTCAAATTCAAATTCAAATTCAAATTCAAATTCAAATTCAAATTCAAATTCAAATTCAAATTCAAATTCAAATTCAAATTCAAAATCAAATTCAAATTCAAATTCAAATTCAAATTCAAATTCAAATTCAAATTCAAATTCAAATTCAAATTCAAATTCAAATTCAAATTCAAATTCAAATTCAAATTCAAATTCAAATTCAAATTCAAATTCAAATTCAAATTCAAATTCAAATTCAAATTCAAATTCAAATTCAAATTCAAATTCAAATTCAAATTCAAATTCAAATTCAAATTCAAATTCAAATTCAAATTCAAATTCAAATTCAAATTCAAATTCAAATTCAAATTCAAATTCAAATTCAAATTCAAATTCAAATTCAAATTCAAATTCAAATTCAAATTCAAATTCAAATTCAAATTCAAATTCAAATTCAAATTCAAATTCAAATTCAAATTCAAATTCAAATTCAAATTCAAATTCAAATTCAAATTCAAATTCAAATTCAAATTAAAATTAAAATTAAAATTAAAATTAAAATTAAAATTAAAATTAAAATTAAAACTAAAATAAAATTAAAATTAAAATTAAAATTAAAATTAAAATTAAAATTAAAATTAAAATTAAAATTAAAATTAAAATTAAAATTAAAATTAAAATTAAAATTAAAATTAAAATTAAAATTAAAATTAAAATTAAAATTAAAATTAAAATTAAAATTAAAATTAAAATTAAAATTAAAATTAAAATTAAAATTAAAATTAAAATTAAAATTAAAATTAAAATTAAAATTAAAATTAAAATTAAAATTAAAATTAAAATTAAAATTAAAATTAAAATTAAAATTAAAATTAAAATTAAAATTAAAATTAAAATTAAAATTAAAATTAAAATTAAAATTAAAATTAAAATTAAAATTAAAATTAAAATTAAAATTAAAATTAAAATTAAAATTAAAATTAAAATTAAAATTAAAATTAAAATTAAAATTAAAATTAAAATTAAAATTAAAATTAAAATTAAAACTAAAATTAAAATTAAAATTAAAATTAAAATTAAAATTAAAATTAAAATTAAAATTAAAATTAAAATTAAAATTAAAATTAAAATTAAAATTAAAATTAAAATTAAAATTAAAATTAAAATTAAAATTAAAATTAAAATTAAAATTAAAATTAAAATTAAAATTAAAATTAAAATTAAAATTAAAACTAAAATTAAAATTAAAATTAAAATTAAAATTAAAATTAAAATTAAAATTAAAATTAAAATTAAAATTAAAATTAAAATTAAAATTAAAATTAAAATTAAAATTAAAATTAAAATTAAAATTAAAATTAAAATTAAAATTAAAATTAAAATTAAAATTAAAATTAAAATTAAAATTAAAATTAAAATTAAAATTAAAATTAAAATTAAAATTAAAATTAAAATTAAAATTAAAATTAAAATTAAAATTAAAATTAAAATTAAAATTAAAATTAAAATTAAAATTAAAATTAAAATTAAAATTAAAATTAAAATTAAAATTAAAATTAAAATTAAAATTAAAATTAAAATTAAAATTAAAATTAAAATTAAAATTAAAATTAAAATTAAAATTAAAATTAAAATTAAAATTAAAATTAAAATTAAAATTAAAATTAAAATTAAAATTAAAATTAAAATTAAAATTAAAATTAAAATTAAAATTAAAATTAAAATTAAAATTAAAATTAAAATTAAAATTAAAATTAAAATTAAAATTAAAATTAAAATTAAAATTAAAATTAAAATTAAAATTAAAATTAAAATTAAAATTAAAATTAAAATTAAAATTAAAATTAAAATTAAATTAAAATTAAAATTAAATTAAAATTAAAATTAAATTAAAATTAAAATTAAAATTAAAATTAAAATTAAAATTAAAATTAAAATTAAAATTAAAATTAAAATTAAAATTAAAATTAAAATTAAAATTAAAATTAAAATTAAAATTAAAATTAAAATTAAAATTAAAATTAAAATTAAAATTAAAATTAAAATTAAAATTAAAATTAAAATTAAAATTAAAATTAAAATTAAAATTAAAATTAAAATTAAAATTAAAATTAAAATTAAAATTAAAATTAAAATTAAAATTAAAATTAAAATTAAAATTAAAATTAAAATTAAAATTAAAATTAAAATTAAAATTAAAATTAAAATTAAAATTAAAATTAAAATTAAAATTAAAATTAAAATTAAAATTAAAATTAAAATTAAAATTAAAATTAAAATTAAAATTAAAATTAAAATTAAAATTAAAATTAAAATTAAAATTAAAATTAAAATTAAAATTAGAAAAAAAAAACAATAAAATTAAAATTAATTTTTTTTGTATGAGTGGCTGTTTCTTATTTTTGGCAGCGCTTCTGCCTCACTATTTACGAGTTTCGGCTTTCTTTCACAGATTTTGTCATATACATTTCGAATTTTTTATTTATTTAACACATTATAACCTGTAACCGATTTCTAGTTTGCCACTAAATATTCGCTATCGTTCACTATTTATAGAAATCTAGCTTTAAAGTGCTATAATTAATGTTTAATGAGGTATTAACTACAAGTTTCATACATATGTACATACATAGGTACATATTTAATAGCATTTAAATATATATTATATGTACACTTATAGTAGGTTATGCATATATGCGTGTTGTTCCATTTAGCACCATTAAAAGTCTCAATTAAATAGATTGACGTACATATATCTATTTAAAAAATATATATGTATGTACATATGTACATATGAGTATGAGTGTAATTGTACACTCGATTTCGTTAATTATGATTAAATAATTAAATTTGACATCATTCAATTAGCAATGCACAAATGCAAGTAAAATATTAATTGATTGCGATTACGCCTCTGTGATTATAATGGCTTAAAGCATTGAACAATATACACAATATATGTATGTACATATGTACCTACAATTATAAAAGTGTTTGCCTGTAAACACAGAAAATTAAATGCAAATAAATTGAAAAATAATAAACCGAAATAAAAAAGATTAATTAAAATTTAATTAATAAAAAAAGAATAAAATAAAATAAAAAGGAAATAAAAACAAAAATTATAATATAAAATTAAATAAAAAAAATAAATTAAACTAAAATGTTAAAGAATGTAAAAAATTAAAATAAACAAAATAAAATAAAATAATTTAATATAAAATAAAATAAAATTAAAAAAACAAAATAAAATAATATGATATAAAATAAAATGAAATAAAAAAAGAAAATAAAAACATAAAAATTAATATAAAATTAAATTAAAAAAAAAAAAATTAAACTGAACCAAATAAAATTAAAATATATTAAAATAAATGCAACAAAATAAAATTTAAAAAAATAAAAAAACTAAAATCAACAAAATAAAATAAAAAAAAATATATTAAAATAATGAAAAAAATAAAATATAGTAAAATAAAATAATATAAAATAAACTAATATAAAATAAAATTTAAAAAAATATAATAAAATAAACTATATAAAATAAAATAAAAAAAAAAATAAAAGAAAATACAGTAAAATAAAAAAGGAAAAGGAAAAAAAATAAAATAAATAAAAGTAAATCAAAATAAAATTTAAAACAAATGAAATAAAATAAAATAAAATTTGTTTATTAAAATGGATCGTTTATCAACCGCACAATGCGTTAAAACTCCTAAAATTTACTACAAAAATGGTGAATCACACGTGGCCTGCTTGAAATTTACATCAAGCAGATCGAAGCTTGCAAAAATTCACTAGGAGGTGATTCGAATGATGTGTTAAACATATAATGTCAGGTCCCAAACTTAAAAATGAGAATGAAATTTCCTGAAAACAAATGACTTTAAATGCATTTCATTTACAAGAAAAAAAAGTAAGAAACTTTCAGCATCCAATTTCTACATTGAAAAGTTCTGCTCAGATAAATTTAACACTGATTTCATTTTAATTATTAAACATATTTACTTTGTAACAAATAACTTTTCAGTGAAATAATTTGCTAATTTATACTTTTCGATTACGACCGAATTCGGAAAGATGCACACACACAAATCAATATTCGGCTACTCAAACATGCTATTAGAAATGAATAATTTACAAAGACAATCAGTTAAAGCGGAGAAACTTTTCTGTAAGTAAATGAAAAACTAAAAGTAAAACAAAAATGAAAGTTTCAGCAAAAAACAAAAAAAAAAAGTAAATTCATTTTGCAAAAAGTAAATTCATTTTGCCTTGCAACAAAATGACAAAAATGCAGAAAGCAATATTTTCAATGAAAATAGAGAATTTTCGTTATTTGAATTTATAATTTCAGAATTCTATATACATACATATGTGTATGTGTGTGTGTAGTTTGCACAAACTCTCAAAATGCAATTAATAACTAAAATAGCAGAAATTTGCTGTATTAAAGCGAGTAATTTGTTAGTATAAAAAGAATATGAAAATAGAGAATACGAATCACCAGCATAGAGGCGTTCGATTTTATCATATGTGAGTTCAAGATAAATTGTCAAAGCATCTCCACGATCTGTATAGTGTTGTTGAGGTTCTTAAGAAGTTCATACAAAAAAAACTATTATTGGTGTTCCAACATACGCCGTTGTTGCTGTTAGCCACTAAGTGTTGCGCTGAGCCTAAAAGTATGCCACCATTTTGCTAATGTGTATTTATTTAGCACAATTTTGGCTTTGAGTAATGAAAAGAACGTGATATATCATAAAAAAGTATATGAAAAAAATAACAGTAAACCAATAGTTATGCCGCCTCAAGCCATATAAAATGAAAGCACGAAAGACTTTAGTCTCATTACTTCAATTCCAATCGACTTGAACACGACTTGTTTCTCTTGCTAAGAAAGTGGCGGTCGAACATTACAAAATTTATATGAATAATAAAAAACAATGAGGCCGAAATGCGTGAGTATGAAAAGCGTAATGCTCGAAAATTCTACGAAAACATACGGCGGCTTACGGAAGGTATCAAGACCGGAGTAAACTCTTGTAGGATCCAGAATGGTGATCTAGTGACAAATAACTAGAGTATACTGAATTAATGTAGCACTTCTCCAGCCTACTGAATGGCAGTGAAAATGAAACACCCAGAGAAGGTGAACCCGAAATATTTCCACACATTTGTACTTAAAATGACTAAATTATGAATCACACTTTTAGTTTACACATTTTTTTAATTTATTTCAACTGCCCATATTACTTGCATATTTTTGGGCTACTAGTTCAGGTATATCGATTTAACAAAATAAATATTAAAATAAAATAAAAAATAAATAAAATAAAAAATTAATAAAAAAAAAATTTAAAATCAAAAAATGTTCTTTATTAATATAAATGAATACTAAAAAGGGTTTTTAAATGAAATAAGGAATTTTTCAAATATTAAATATTAAATTTTAAATTATTTAAATTATTTTTATTTTTTTTTATTTTTTTTTTTTAATTTGCTCCCTACACGATTAAATCAACACCCGTACCTAAGGCACATACATACACCATTTATGACTAAACAATGCAACTGCATCAATTTGATTTAATTTTATCTAAAACAAACATTTTTTTCACGGTAATGCACTAACACAAATTGAGTATGCTTTTCTTTGGTCAGAACACCTCTTTTTATACGTGTAACCAAAAACATGATACTAAACAAATATTTGGCAAAGTCAACAGCGGGCGGATTTATGCAAAACTACAAACATACATATGTTTATGTGGTGGCAACCACAATATTTGATTGTGTCAACTGCAAACTGCCATTTACATACATTTCTGTGACAGATCATGAAACTAAAGGAGTATTTGAATAAAGTTGATTTAAATAAATAGGGCATAAAAATCAATTTGTGCAAACAAAAAAGATATAAAAGTACGGCTGAAAGTGCTGAATCGTATATAGATATGTAAACATAAAAAAAATTATTTTACTTCATTTCATTTTAATTAGATTATATATTTTGCCCGCGACTTCATTTAAATTACATGAAAAATCACTCATTAAATTTCTAAAATAGCACATACGTAGAAAATACTCTCCCAGTTTTAGGTTCCACAATCAATAATTTGGGCTGTGGGTTGATCTGTCAGTCATTAAGGACAATAAAAATAAAATAAAATTAAATTAAATTAAATTAACTTAATTAAATAAATTATTAAATAATTTTAATTTAATTTAATTAAGTTAATTTAATTTAATCTTATTTTATTTTATTTTTATTGTCCTTAATGACTGACAGATCAACCCACAGCCCAAATTAATACTAATTATTTTAATTTTGTTTACTTTAGTTTGATTTAATTTAATTTTAATTTAATTTAATTTTAATTTAATTTAATTTTAATTAAATTTAATTTAGTTCAATTTAATTTAATAATATTTTTATTTAATATAATTTCATTTCAATTCATTTTATTTTATTTTACAATTAATAATTTTTTATTTTTTTTAATTTTATTATATTTTTATTTTATTTTCTTTAATAAATTTCATTTAATTTAACTTCATTTCATTTAATGTAATTAAATTTAATTTAATTTGATTTAAATTAATTTGATTTAATTTAATTTGATTTAATTTAATTTGATTTAATTTAATTTGATTTAAGTTAATTTAATTTAAGTTAATTTAATCTAATTTTATTTTATTTTATTTTATTTTATTTTATTTTATTTTACTTTAATTTATTTTATTTTATTTTATTTTATTTTATTTTATTTTATTTTATTTTATTTTATTTTATTTTATTTTGTTTTATTTTATTTTATTTTATTTTATTTTATTTTATTTTATTTTATTTTATCTTATTTTATTTTATTTTATTTTATTTTATTTTATTTTATTTTATTTTATTTTATTTTATTTTATTTTATTTTATTTTATTTTATTTTATTTTATTTTATTTTATTTTATTTTATTTTATTTTATTTTATTTTATTTTATTTTATTTTATTTTATTTTATTTTATTTTATTTTATTTTATTTTATTTTATTTTATTTTATTTTATTTTATTTTATTTTATTTTATTTTATTTTATTTTATTTTATTTTATTTTATTTTATTTTATTTTATTTTATTTTATTTTATTTTATTTTATTTTATTTTATTTTATTTTATTTTATTTTATTTTATTTTATTTTATTTTATTTTATTTTATTTTATTTTATTTTATTTTATTTTATTTTATTTTATTTTATTTTATTTTATTTTATTTTATTTTATTTTATTTTATTTTATTTTATTTTATTTTATTTTATTTTATTTTATTTTATTTTATTTTATTTTATTTTATTTTATTTTATTTTATTTTATTTTATTTTATTTTATTTTATTTTATTTTATTTTATTTTATTTTATTTTATTTTATTTTATTTTATTTTATTTTATTTTATTTTATTTTATTTTATTTTATTTTATTTTATTTTATTTTATTTTATTTTATTTTATTTTATTTTATTTTATTTTATTTTATTTTATTTTATTTTATTTTATTTTATTTTATTTTATTTTATTTTATTTTATTTTATTTTATTTTATTTTATTTTATTTTATTTTATTTTATTTTATTTTATTTTATTTTATTTTATTTTATTTTATTTTATTTTATTTTATTTTATTTTATTTTATATTATTTTATTTTATTTTATTTTATTTTATTTTATTTTATTTTATTTTATTTTATTTTATTTTATTTTATTTTTTTTTTTTTTTTGTCACTTTATTTTCGTTTTTTTATTTAATTTTAGTTTATTTTTTTATCCTATTTTTTTACTTATTTTTTATTTTTTTTTTTATTTTATTTAATTTTGGTTCATTTATTTTATTTTTATCTTTTTCATTTTTTTTTCGTTTTATTTTATTTAAATTTTTTCGCTTTATTTTATTTTTCATTTGATTTTCTTTTTCATTTTTATATTTATTTTATTTTAATTTATGGTATTTTATTTTATTTATTTTTTTCATTTTATTATTATTATTTTTCTAAGGTATTTTTGGCAGCATATAATGCAAATATCAAAATTAGGAGTCATACTATTATTAATAATTGCATAATAATATATTTTTATATTTTACATACGCACTTACATATGTAAAACGTTATTGCGGTTGAACTAGAAACTTATCTTGCCTTAAATGGCACAACTAAAAATTATATTGCCTACTTCTAGGCGCCAGCAAACTCATCTTGACCATTATTGAATTCACAAACATAATAAAATGCAATTTCAATTTTCTCTTTATTTATCTATGCGTTGAATTTAGAAATATTGCAACTGCAGTCAATAAAGGAAGTCTTCAGAAAGATTATCGTAAAATTTTATTACACGAGAAATATTTATTTATTTAAGCAATGTTTTATTAACTTAAAGAGATAGTAAAGTAAGGAAAAAATAAAATTTTGTTTTATATTAGGTATGTATGCAAAATCTAATAGTTTCCCAATTTTTAAAATAAGAAAATTCAAAGCAGATTAAGGGTAATGTCCTTAAAGAGACGAAAAAACCTGTGAAGTTTAGTAAGTTACTTCTAAAATTTATTAAAAACAATACCTAAATATTAAAAAAGTTTCCGAGTCGATTATAGAAAAATTTAAGTTTCTTTTCATGCAATGAAATATTTGCGCAGGGCCTACTGCCGCTAGCATCGCAGTAAAAAATGTCCACAGCAACAAATAGAGCACGAAATCCTTAAGCCTTAGCATTAAATCCCGTTGTTGATGACTGAGCTACATTTACCTACAATACCACAGAGTAAAGTGTGTACACCTATATATATGTGTAGATAGACATGTGTATATGTATCAATACAGTAATACAAAATATACCAACCACATCACAGAGGAATCGAGCGCAACTTGTATGGCTCGAGTAGGGTGGACTTAGCAACAAAAAAAAAATAAATAAATAAAAAAAATCAATTTAAATTTAAATAAAAATAAAGACTGAAGAGATTAATTCGACAGCGCAATTAAATCGTAAAGAACATTCAATTAACCATTTAAATGACGCAACGAACCAAACGGCGATTTAAAGTCAAAACCCCAGCCCAGCCAAGTCAAGCCCAAACCGCATCGCAGCGCACCGCGACGCATTGAGTGGGTCAAATAAAGCAGCAGCTAGCGGTGAACAGGCTTAGTGGTCCACAAACGCCGACTGGCCGCCCAGATGTGCGTTCATGCATACAAATCCCAATTGGCGCATTTCACCGCATGGCGACAACGGAGCCGGCAGCGGCAGCGGCAGCAGCAGTGACGATGTGACTTTGTTTCGCCTAAAGTCATGTCGGTTTGGTGGCTTAATTGTTTTGATTAAAACCCAAATGTGTAAGCGCCGTGGTGATAATCAATGCGTAGGCATGTGTATTTGTGTGTGTGTGGGTGAAGTCTTGTTAAAATTTATTTAATTCAATTAAAGCGCGGAAAAAAAATCATTTTTTATTAATAATAAAAATAATAGTAAATATTTTGCACTTTCGATAGCACGACGCGGATGTTCGTCCTCCACTTTGCAGTTCATTTGCTAGGCATTAAGGTGCCGCTGTCCAGCTGGTTGATGTACTCGTAAGAATAAAGGCTGACATCACCGCCGTCCAACAAGTGTGCCCCTAACGGGTTGAGGCTGATCGACTTCGTCGGGGCCCGAAATATGGTTGTCTGTGGTACTAGATTCCAGCACAAAAAAAAATACGTCAATCCACTTGGCTGTTCCCTGATCGAAAAACACAAAACCAGATCGATCATGTGTGATTGACGTGCGTACACTCCGAGGACCCAACATCGACTCGGACCACTATCTTGTTGAAGCGAAGATACGCACGCGCCTCTGTGTATCGAAGAACGCCCGTCAACAAACACAAGGAAAGCTCGACGTCGACAAGTGCAATCACAACAGACTGCCGAGCGGTTGTCGACTCGACTTGCACACCTGCTCTCTGAGAGCACTCATCAGCAACCCGGCACTGTGGGACGGCATTTCAAGCTCCCTACGTACAGCTGCAAACGAAACTATTAGATTTCGCAAAGGTCACAAAAATTGTTGGTACGATAAGGACTGCCATGTCGCAGTAGGGAGAAAACCGACTGCCTACCTCGCAAGCGAACGATCGACCACTACACGTGCGGGATAGATACCGAGAACTGAAGAGGGAAGTAAGACGCATCTGCAGACAAAACAAGAAAGAGGCCGATATGCGTGAGTATGAAGAGCTTGAGAAGCTGGCCGACGAGGGTACGACGACTTACAGAAAGTTTCGAGAAAGGAGCAAACTCTTGTAGGATCCAGGGAGATGAGCTAGTGACAGATGCCCAGAGTATACTGGATTCATGAAGGAAGCACTTCCCCAGCCTGAACCCGAAACCCCAATCGATGTCGATGGAAAAGACGTTCCATTACCTGACTATGAAGAATTTCGAATTCTTTTCAGATGAAATTATGCCCGACTATTGGAATTAAAGTGTGCTCTGCCCAATCCATAAAAAAGTGGACTCCACAGTCTGCGCCAATTATCGTGGGATAAGCCTCCTTAATATCGCCTACAAGGTCCTGTCGAGCGTATTGTGTGAAAGACTAAAACCCACCGTCAACAGACTGATTGGATCTTATCAGTGTGGCTTGAGGCCTGGCAAGTCAAGCTTTGACAAGTGACCAGTGTGGAATATTTTTTTGTAGCTACGGGAAATCGTAAAAGCACCGGAAAGCTTTAAAAGCACGCATAAGAGAACTTTCGTAAATTTGATCTACAAAGGCCAGAGAAGACAATACAGAATTCGTTTCATTATTCTCTTTTCTCTTCATTGTAACTTGGTATACAAATAGTTAGTGATTTTTAGAAAATTTAAAGAAATTTTAAATAAATTTATTTTAATTTCTAAGTACTCACGATAAGAGAAATATGAAGAAGGAGAGACAGCTTACATACCTGAAAATAAAAAAAAAGAATTTTAATAAATTTTGAAATAAAAAATATATGTAATATAATATTAAGAGTTATTATTTTTTTTCTTTGAAGTTAAAATTTTAATAAATTTAAAGATTTTTATTTTTGAAACATTTT
>JAWMAG010000001.1:9932500-9935000 GCA_037013455.1 Ceratitis rosa | reverse complement strand
CCTACAAATGATCGTTCAAAAACTAAATTTTGGTCCACAACTTCTTTCAAAATGTTACTAAATTCATCAAATTCGACTATTCGTTTTCTTATTATTGTAGTAAGATTGACAATGAAAATCATTTTAATCGCTTAGTAAATACATATAGCTTCCGTACAACTTATCGTTCAAAAATTGAAATTTTCCCCATAACTTCTTCAAAAACGCATGTGAGTTTATGAAATTTAGTATTCCGTTTGTTTATTACGTTAAGGTCGCTGACAATGAAAATCATTTAAATCGCTTATTAAATACATATAGCTTCCATACAACTTATCGTTCAAAAATTGAGTTTTACCCCATAACTTCTTCAAAAACGCATGTGAGTTTATGAAATTTAGTACTCCGTTTATTTGTTACGTTACTAACGTCGACAATGAAAATCATTTAAATTACTTAATAAATACATATAGCTTCCATACAACTTATCGTTCAAAAATTGAGTTTTACCCCATAACTTCTTCAAAAATGCATGTGAGTATATGAAATTCGGTACTCCGTTTATTTTTTACATATGTAACGTCGACAATGAAAATTATTAAAATCGCTTGATAAATACGTATAGCTTCCATACAACTTGTCGTTCAAAAATTGCTTTTTTCGCCATAACTTCTTCAAAAATGCATGTGAGTTTATGAAATGTGGTATTACGGTTATCCATCTTGTTACAAATGGTTGAAAGCGAAAATCAATAATATCGAACGTCTATAACATATAGCTGCGGTATAAATTATTATTCAAAAACGCAAACTTCGACTATAATGGCAACTATTTAGCAATTAAAAATGAGAAATTTGTTATTCTACTTACTTTATTGAGAAAATCATCACAATCAGTTAACTAAAATGTCAAGCTATTAAGAAATTAATTATTATTTTATGACATTTCTGCGCTCAATATTGAAAATGAATTTAAATTTTATTTAACTCTTAAATGGTATTAAGCCCTCAGTGGTTGTTGTTGTTGCATTTTTTCTTATTTTATGTGCCTGCCACGCAATTTAAAGTGAAAAATAAAATAATAAATCGCTAAAGATAACAAAAGGCAGGTGAAATAATAAACGCAAACGGATGTAAGCACATTGCAGGCAGCATGGCATGGCATGGCAGCATGGCATATGCCAAGCGGTAACGGCAACATGTCGAAATAAATTAAAAACTTTTATTTTTAATTCTTTTTTTTCAACATTTCCAGAGCGAAGAAAATTGCGCGCGCTCCGCAGCATTTAATTAAGAAATGAACGAATGCACAAATGAAACTCGATTTTTTTTTTTTCCTTTTTTTTTTTGTTTGAAATATATTTTCACACCATTTTCAATAGTAATATTGGCAATTTATGGGCAAACCAGAAACGTAGAGAGTGTAGCCACCGCTAGGCAATACGGCAACAGTCGGCACACTGCAACCGTCAACACACACACACCCGCACACACTGAGGCATGTAAAATTGTTGCACTACCACTGTGCACTTTATTTACAATGTGCAAAGTTTTACGCGAAATCAAGAATATTTTCACTTTTGCCAAAAATCAAATTTACGAACTTTTCAACACCAAACCGCCACACCGCCTCGCCGCCCCTCCGCCTTACCGCACTTACCCACATTAACCATTGCCACTTCATGCACAGCCACAGTCTCACTACTCACTCGTACAAGCCACCTGCCGCTGTTGCGTATCGCACACTCAACTCACTGCAATTCAGAACGTGCTGTAGCGTAAATGCATTTGTTGTTTTGCGTGAAGTTGAGTTTTTTTTTGTTTGCCAAAAAGCGGGCAAAAGTAATACAATCTAATTGTTGGTGTGGAAATATTTTCGTTCAATTGCAAAGCGTAAGAGAGAGAGAGAGAAAGGGACCGAGGGGCTGGAGGAGCAATATTGTGCTTTGAATTTTCAAATTTAGGCAATTCTTTTTAAGGAATTTGTACAAAGAAACGAAAATTTATATTCGATTTCAGGCACATTGCTATGTTTACAATTTTGTTTTCGAACTACATGATTGTGTGTGTTTTTGTTGCATTTTTGTTATTGTTTGCAAAAATTCTATTTTTTTTTTGGACAACAAATTACATTTATTTCGCGTGAAAATGTGAACCAACATTTGTGTGTGAGTGTGTGTGCTAAGCGCATTCGGATATTAAATCTGATTTCTTCTTTAGAAATGTAGTGCCAAGCACTTAATTTCATCGAATTCCCAAAATATTTTGTAGCTACGATTAAAGAAGCGGGTTTTATTAAAACTTTAGAGCAAAAACAGCAAAATCGATTTGAAAATTAGCTGCTCTGCCTAGGGGCGAATAATTTCACTGGAACCTAGAGAATATATGCTTGTCAATAATATTTTTTAGTAGTAAATTCGAGAGAAAATAAAAAATTTTTAATTTTTTTTATTTACCACTCATTTTCAGTTATTTTACTTTTCTATTCACATCATTAAATTTTTTAATTTAATTTCATTTAA
>JAWMAG010000001.1:9920000-9930000 GCA_037013455.1 Ceratitis rosa | reverse complement strand
ATTTTCAATGTTGATTTTTTTACGTATTGAATTTTTGTTGTTGTGACATATCCGTAGGAAATAACAAGATGTTTTTATATATGGGAGTAGTTATACTAAAAATATATATAAAAAAGTTTGAGTTTATGAAAGGACATACAATTTGTACAAGCGATAATTATAGGGAAATTTCATTTACTAGATTTTTCAATTTTTTTATTAATTGTTTTTTATTAATTGTTTTTTATTAATTTTTTTATTAATGTTTGTATTAATTTTTTTATTAATTTGTTTACTAGAAGACCACGGCCACACGTTGTTATGACTTTATGTATTTTTTTCTGGACTAAACTTCAACTAATTCAAACCATTAAATTTCCCATTATAATATTAATGTGGCTACGTATATGTGTATATGTATAACTGAATTCTATGTTTGACTTACAGCTTTTCATTTATCTATTCATAGAGGTGCTTATCAGGTATAGTCAGAGATTATACGCTTCAAGAAGTCTTCCAGGAAAATCTAGATAAACCTCGATACACCTCGAAGTAAGCCACTCGCTGTGTATCAGTGATCAACTTCCGGAAATATAGTATATGCCTTAATCTAGGTCGGGGACTGCGTCAAATATTCCCTTGGCATAATCACCCAGTAGAGTCGGTAATTGGAGCATCACGATTACTCTAGTGGATAATATACATCCTAATGAGTCCATCCGCCATCAACAGTTGGGATTATAACCATCCATTTTGTGGAAGACTTTTCGTCAGGATCTTGGTTTGTCGGATTTGAAATGATGATAATCCACAAGCCATTATTGAGACGCTATTACAT
The DNA here is from genome assembly GCA_037013455.1 of Ceratitis rosa. Taxonomy (NCBI): domain Eukaryota; kingdom Metazoa; phylum Arthropoda; class Insecta; order Diptera; family Tephritidae; genus Ceratitis; species Ceratitis rosa. The sequence goes on along the minus strand of JAWMAG010000001.1, from coordinate 9,929,183 downwards.
TCTCAAAAATGCGGTCACTTGCCAAAAATATTATATTAGTATGTCTCTAATACACACTGCTTCTCATTCGGAATCGTGAAATTGCTTTGCTGTGGTGCATTTGAAAGGTTATAAGGCCAGACGGTCTTTTCTCTATGCCATACTTCTTAGGTTTGGGTCTATTAGTAGGTTGATGCTGTCAAATTGGTTCATTCTATAATCTTAATGTCAATCACTACCTGAAAGGATATAATTTGAAGATTGGTCATTTCGACTTTACAACTCGATAAACTTGTCCAGAGACAATTTTTTTAGAGCGATGTCTCACACTCTTTCAATATGTGGACTCGCCGAGGGGAAAATTAATTTTTGGTTGTGCTATACATCCGTCTCGAGGAAAGAAAATATCTGTCGCATTCTTCTTCTTTGGACGGAGACTACTCCCAATTAGTTCGAATCATTCAAATTAGTCCTTGGGTACTATAATTATAAGCGTAATAAATAACATCATTCTCTTAATGTATATGCAGGTTTATAATATTAAGAAATACTTAATAGTTCTCTATTATATATTTAGCCTAAATGTAGGCAATAATTTTTGGAATCTCAACAAATTTATTAAAATGTTGCCTACATTTAGGAACTTTTTAAAGTTTAGATTAAGCTGACTCACCAAGCTATAATTTTTTTTTTTATAAGATTATTCGGATTTTTAATACTTTTAATCACTTAAAATATTAATGACTAAAGGACTTTTTAGTATCACCTAAACATTTACTATGAAATTTACTGAAACTTGCACACATTCATTAATATTCTTATTAGATGGAGAAGTTTATTGAATTTTTTACTTATGATATTAATATTTTATTATCGAACATTTGTAGTGTCACTAAGGGCTAAACTTATATTTAGTTTGAAATTTTCAAAATTTTATTGAATTTTCCACAAATTTTTTTACTTGTTACGTTAAAAATTTCTTATAAAACCTCTGTAATAGCACTTAAGCCTAAGTGTAAGCAACATTTACTATGAAATTCAGTAAAACTATTAAACGTTGCCTACATTTGAGAGCATTACAAATTGGAGACTTAGCTCGTTCGCAAGCCATTACGTTAAATGCGAGAGCTAAATTTTTATATTTTTTAAATATGAAATTCGACTATTTTAAAATTTGACGAATATTAATTGCACCATTTCCTACACGCTATATTGCAAATTTTACTTACTCCCAATGCGATAATAAAAATCATTACCGAACACAGCTGACATTGAAAGTCGTAAATAAATAAAAAATAAAAACAAAAAAAACGCCGAAACCCAAATGAGCGCGTTCGTCAACACAAAAGAGCTGTATAGCTTCGCCGGCAATGAAATAAGTATTTATTCTCAAGTGAGCAATAATGTAACGTGTAGTGTGTAAAAAAAAAACAACTCAAACTCAAATTGCCATATGCTACTGCATGCTGATGAATATTGCAGCTGAGCGCAGGAAAAAAAATTAACACTATAAAATCGTTTAGCAGAAAATAAATCAACAAAAAGGTATTAAAATATTTAAAACATTCAGTTATAACAGCACAAAAAGTGGTACTGAAACATATGTGTGTATTGTATATACATAAATACATGCAGCATGTAGTTATAGTGTTGCATGAAGACATTATGTATATACAAATACAAACAGGGTTATGCATTTTTCGGTTACCAAAATAAATTCTTAATAAAATGCATTTGAAAAAAATTTGTGCATGAAATTAATTTTTTGTTACAAAGCTTGAACTTTTGGCACATATTTGTTGGTACCTCAGCTATATCCTGAAAAATGTTGATTTTCAAGTGAGGTGCGACGAGCAGACCTTACAATATCTGTAACCAATCCACTCTCTTCAAATTTCTTTAAAATTGCTTCATTTGTTTGATTAGCTGTGTACCTCTTAGAGCACCATCATTTGAACCACATTTTTTGTGGCAGGTTTTAACAATTTTAACCCACTGTGTGGTTGTTAAGCGATCCGTGCTCATAAACGCTTTACTTTTAATCAAAATAAAACATATTTAGTTGGACAGTTAAGTTTGGCAGCTGTCAAAATAGAGGTCTCTACTTTTGAAACCACAAAATGGATAGCTCAGTATATAAAAAAAATATACATATATGGTATATTTAAGCGCCTATATACGCAGCGTAGATTGAGCATTTTTCCAGTGCACGCATAAATATTTTTCACTTAAATTTTTACCACCGTTTTTTTGCACTGAAATGTTAAATATTTTCAGCATATACATATATTGAATTTTTTTTTTTTATGAATATTTCTCATTTTTCACACTGCTACCATTTATTTATTGATGCATTGATCTTTAGTTGCTATAAAATGTTGTGAATTTTTAAAAGTATTTTTTTTTCTTTTTTTCGTTCTTATTGTGCAATTGATTGTAGGATGTGTACACGTACATAAATGCAATTATAAATATACATACAAGAAGCTATATCAATATACTCCTACATATAAGCCAATCATTTATGTACATATGTATGTATGAATGAAACATTTATTGCACTGCATTTTGTTTACTGGCGAATTGTGGGAGAAAAAAATGTGTAAAACACTATTTGTTATTTATTTATATGAATATTGCTTTTCATCAGCATATGTAAGTATGTATGCATTTTTTTTTATTTTTTTAATGTTCATCAGCATGACGAGTTGCTACCACTCACCGATCACTCACAATTGTTTGTTGGTTTGCCAATTATTAATTTTTTTTTATTTTACTTCTTTTTTGAGTCATTTCTGTTTCATACCTTTTTGCTATACCGTTATAAGCTACAGTGCTATAAAGAGAACATAAAATGTTTTGCCGTAATTGAATTTGTTTGATTTGCACTATTTTTCGTATTAAACTTTTTCAATAAAATTGTCGGTATTTTTATTGTTTTGTTTTTATTTGATTCTTTTTTAGCTCTTTTCTTTTTTTAATTACAACTTTTTCACGCGATTTTGAGGATTAAGGGAAGACAAAAAGGGAGTGTGAGAAAGGGAGAAGTATAAGGAGAGGGAGAGAGAGATAGATATAGAGGGAGAGAGAGAGAGAGAGAAAAATAGAAAAAGGAAGAGAGAGAAAGGAGAGAGAGAGAAAAATAAAATTGGAAAGAAAACAAGAGGTACGTTCATAACTTCAGAGTGGAGATATAGGTTTGTATGGGAGAAAGGTAGAGAGAGAGAGAGAGAGGGAAAGAAAGAAAATTACGTTGGTGAGGACAGAAGAGAAAGAGAGAGAGTGAAAGGCAGAGAGAAAGAGAGAGAAAGAAATAGGGATAGAAAGAGAGAGAGAGACAGAGACAGAGAGAGAGATAGAAAGAGAGAGAGCAAGGGAGAGAGAAAGAGAGAGAGAAAGAGAAAGAGAGATAGACAGAGAGAAATAGAGAAAGAAGGGGAGAGATACAGAGAGAAAAAGAGAGAGAAATAGAGAGAGAAATAGAGAGAGAAATACAATAGATAGAGGAAGCGATATAGAAAGGGAGAGAGAAAAAAGAGAGAGGAAAAAAGAGAGAGAAAAAGAGAGAGACAGAGAGAGAGAGAGAAAAAGAGAGAGACAGAGAGGGAGAGAAATATATAGATAAAAAGAAAGAGAAAGAGAGAGAAAGCTACGTTCGTATATCTAATACGCAGGCATGCCTATCCTCCGATCTGATTTTGTACGCATCCTTATACTTACATTGAATTTTAGGCCTAGAGTCAAGTGTAGACCTATAAATACACCGTAGGAACGAACAAGCTGATGCATTTTATTTTTTGCTTTCTGTAATTGGTTTTTTACTTTACAAACATATATCTCAAATGGTGAGATAGTTTCCGAGTTTTGGCCTACGTTACACGGTTTTGAAAAAGACCTTTTATGGTAGCGAAACTGTGATAAAGAGAAAAGTGCGCGCGTGTATATTTGTTATCTCTTTTTCGCATTGCTCTTTCACAAACGGCTTAATAAACGGTAGTAAAAAATTTTAATTAAACACTAAGCCTGGATTAGTGTGACGTTCCCATAAGAAACTATTTTAACCTTCTTTTACTCTATTCAAATAAACAATTTAGGTATTTAATTAGCATCTTATCAAGGTGTTGAACTTGGCTAAAATAAGATATATGCGCCCAAATGTAGGCAACGATTTTAAGAAAAAAATCACCCTATAAAAAAAATCCAGTTTAATTAAAGACAGAAAGGAAAACAACAAAAATTGCATTCATTTTTATTGCGAATTAGTATATGCATCAATATTAAGATTATAAGTAGTATCACTAGACCACAAATAAGTAAGGAAGCGGACATATTAATTCTCTGTTTCAATAAGCGATTTTGATGCTGATTTTTGTATATCCTAAACTAAGATGTTTTTGAATTATGATTATTTCCGAACGATGTAGAAAAAAAACTTAACTTTTATAAAACATAAACAGCGGTTTTCTCCTCACAACCGGCACAAATAGTATCCAAGCCATGATTGACGGCCAGAAAGGCTCTGTTGTGCGTTTAGTGGGATTGGTAAGGAATCAGCCACTATGAGCTCCTCTGCTATGGCCAAACTCATATTTCGGACCTCTACTGTGGGCAATTTGATTGTTGGAAAAATGCAACCGCCCAGAAGCGTCCAGCTTTAGCCAACTGGAGGGGAATTGTATTTCATCAGTATAAGGCCAGACTACACACATCGATAGTGACTCCTCAGAAACTCCAATAGTTTGGTTGGGAGGTTCTTATGCATACACCTTATAGTCAGGACCTTGCACCAAGTCATTGTCAGCTGTTCCTGTTTATGGCAAATTATTTGGTTGATGAAGAATTGTCCTCAAGAGAAGCCTGTGAAAAGCGATTGTGTCAATTGTTTGCCAGCAGAGAAAAAGATTTCCATGAGATATGCATAATGAAGTTACCTTCAATAAAATAAAACTTTCACAGGCGACTTAATTTTAGTTTTATATACAAAAGTTGTCAACAACATAAATACAAAAAAAAAATATTAAAAAAAAAATAACGAAAAGCTGATCACGGTATTTATTAATTTTAACACTATCAAGAAGTCCAGGCACGTCTCACTTTACAAAGTTAACCGTCGCTCTGCAGTATAGCAACAAAAAATAAAAATAAATAATAAATCAAGAAAATAAAAAGTAATAATAAATGATAATAATGCTGAGCTTTCGCGCACAAAAATCAATATATGAAAAATTTCAATTGAAATTTACATATATATACATACATTCAAACGTATATGTATACCAGAGAAGCGTGGAAAGTTTATAATTTGGAATGATTTTTGCTCAGCGAATATTAAATAGATTTCATGAGAATTTCGACGCATTTGGTTCAATAATTCCGTAATACAGACAAAAAAAATTAAATTTCCATATGAAATCTGTACCTGTATCTATAAAATATTTTTCCACGAATTATACAAATTTAATTTAATTTTTAATTTCAGTATAAAATTAACAACTTGCTAATAAAAGTTTATTTATCAGCAGCCATTGAAAATATTTGCATATGAAAATGAAAATGAAGCGTACAACAAGTTGAAGAAGTGGTGTGTGTGTGTACACGTATATATGGCAAAAAAATCGAAACAAAAAAAAATCAGTTAAAAATATTCACACGCACATACCCACATTTACTGCGTGCAAAATATCAATAACAACAATGACGACATCATGTGTAAATTGAATAAAATTGTACAAAAACAAAAACAAAACCACTCAGAGTATATAAAATCATCAAAAAGCTATAAGTGCAAACACAAGCAACCTCATGAGATAAACAAAAAAAAAACAACAATCTATACGATTTTATTCAATCTTCCCCTGAGCTTTCGAAAAAGCAAAGGCTTTGTTGTTATCACCGTAAAATAATGCAAAATAAATGTGAAAATATATATAGATAATGTAAAAAAATACACATTGAGTATGAATATTACATATACACACATGAGATATACATGGCATGTGTATGTATTTATATATATGTGCGAACCTCCTCTTAGGTATATACAAGTGTAATGGGTAATCAATGTAAAATCAACGACCAAATTCAAGGTTAACGCTCAGCTACATATATATACATATACGAGTATATACTTAAAGACATTTAAATCTATAATCGAAACAAAAAAAAAATCTATAATCGTGTACATACACATATAATAAGCAGTCTGCACGAAAGTGAAAAAAAAATAAAATAAAATAAAATAAAATAAAATTAAATTAAATTAAAAAAAATGAAATTAAAAGAAACTAAATAAAAATAAATAAAAAATAAGTCAAATAAAATAAAATTAAATTATTAATAAAAATAAAATGTATAATTTAAAATCAAACAAAATCAAGTAAAGTAAAATTAAATGAAATTAAATTGAAGTAAATAAAACAAAATGAAATAAATTAAAATACAATAAAATTATATTAAATAAAATAAAACAAAATAAAATAAAATAATGTCAAATAAAATAAGAGAAAATAAAAAAAAAATTAAATAAAACTCAAATAAATTATCACTAGATAAAAAAATATTATAAAATGAAATATAATACAATAAAATAAAATAAAATAAAACAAAGAGCAATAAATTGAAAGAAAAACAAAAAAATTAAAAGAAAACATAAAGAACATAAATTAAAAAAATTAAATAAAATATAATACAATAGAATTAAATAAAATAAAATGAATTAAAACAAAATACATAAATAAAATTAAATTAAATTAAACTAAATATTATAAAATGAAGCAAAATAAAATTAAATAAAAATATAAAATATAAAAAAATAAATAAAAAACATTTCAAAATAAAATATAACACAATAGAAAACATAAAATAATATAAAATAAAATGCAATATGACAAAAACCATTAAATTAATTTAAATTAAAAAACATAAAATAAAGCAAAATAAAATGAAATAAAAATAAAATATAATAAAATAATATAAAATAATTGAAAGAAATTAAATCATATACATTTAAAAAACATTAAATAAATAAAATGAAATATAACACAAAATAGGAAAATATAGTTAAATAAAATAAGTGAAATAAATATAAATAAAATATAAAAATAAATTAAATAACATAAAATAAATATAATATTAAATTAAATAATATAAAATAAAATAAAACTATTTAAATAAAAAATAACATAAAGTAACATAAAACACATTTAAATTAAACAATATGAAAGCAAAGATTAAAAATAAAATATAAAAAATGAAATATAAAAAATAAATAATATAAAATAAAGTAAAATAAAAAATCAATTTAATTTTTAAATGAAAAATAACACAAAATAGAAAAATTTTATTTATTAAAATAAATTAAATAAAAATAAATAATATTTAAAAAAATTAAATAACATAAAACAAATATATTAATTTAAATAAATTAAAATTAAATTAAATTAATTAAATGAAAAATAACACAAAGTAACATAAAACACACTTAAATTAAATAATAGAAAAGCAAAGATTAAAAATAAAATAAATTTAATTTAAATCAAGGAAATAAAAAAAGAATTTAAAGTAACATAAATAACAATATACAATATAAAAAAAATTAAATTAAATAAATATAAAACAAAATTCAATTACGCCAAAAGTTTTTAAATAAAATTATAAAAAATACACAAATCAAACTATAATACATAAAACGACAAAATAAAGAAAAAATATAAAAAACAATGACATAAAATCAAGCAAAAAAGTTAAAGCATTGAATAAAAAACATATTTATAATCAAGTAATAAATAATATTCAAAATATATATAGCATAACTAAAACAAAAAAAAAATACAAATATAAATAAAATAAACAAAAATAAATAAAATACAGTTAAAACAAAAATAAAATTGCCACTGCAGCAGAGCAATAAATAAACTTTTTCCAACTGACTTAGCCACCGTGACGATAACAAACCAAAGAGAAATATTTAAATATACATACATATATTTAATGAAGTTTAAAAACAATTTGTTGGGCGAAAATTGCATTTTTGGTGGAGAGAAAGCTTAATGCAATAACTACAACAGCAACAAAATAATAATTGTGTCACGTGCGCAAAATGAAGGTATTTATAAATAACAGCAGCTGTTGAGAAATATTTAAAAACAAAAAAATAAAAACTAAAGCATAAAATCCATAGTCACTACCAAAAGCTGCGTACTTGAAACTTTCGAACTCCAACGCCCCACCACCAACATACGTACACTCCCTGGTGTTGGCCACAATTGGTGTTGAAATGGCATTGGGGCGTGAATGTGTCGACCAAGTAGCAAAGGAAAAAAAAAAACAACAACAACAAATATAAAAACTGCTTTAGCCGACAATGGCACAACTGTAGAAAATGCGATAAATTTCGATTGCAACAAACGCCAACATCAACAACAACAACAACAATTGCAAGCAGTACAAGCGTATAAATAAAATTGCATGCGACAGATAAGCGGTAACATTCAGCGGCAACAAATGCTGCTGCTGCTGCGCATGTTGCCAGTTCCCAATTGCCAGCATAGAGACGCCAGCAGCTCGCGTGAAAAGCAGCAATTGCTACAATGTACACGTATGTATATGCATGTATGGGTGTCAGTATGTATGTGCACATGCGTGTACAACTGCCATTTTCATGGTTAAATGTCGAAAAGTTGCCTCCGAAAATGGAGAAAAAGCAACAAAAACAAAACTTGTTCCACTTTCACGGCAAAGCAATTCGCACGTTATTTCACTTTTGTGTGAGACTATGTGTATGTATCTGTGTGCAAAGGCAGTGAAAGCCAAGCGTAAAAAGCATAAACACTTTTGAGTGAAAATCGAAAAACAAAAAAAAACACAAAACAAAATTTAAACTGCACTGCTGCGCCTTCTTTCCAACACTTTCGCTGCAATACAGTAATTGTAGTAACATGAAAAAAAAATGAAAAAAAAATTCCAAAAAAAAGTAACGCCAAATTTGCGCAGCCACAATGCCACGGGTGCAAAGCATTTTGTGGCAGCAATGGAAAACGTGCACTTTTTTTTATTGTTGCTTTGCTCATTTTCATTTTTGCTTTGCCTTTTGTGGTTTCTGCGGCTGTGTTTATTGTTGTTGTTGTATATTTTGCGGTTGCAATTGCATATAATCGCTCATAAATCATTGAAGAGATACCATTTGGTTGCCATTTTTTGTTTTCT